>OZ023289.1:4787665-5387665 GCA_964007245.1 Hypomecis atomaria
GTGCTTCGTGGTAGTCCGCACTGTAAAATGAAGCGACTATTACTGTACGACTGTTACCGCCGCGAAACTTCAAAGATACAATTGATGACGTGAAAAAGCGTGCGATGTTTAAAACCTTGATGTCAAAAGCAATTAACGTCACTAAGTGATACATTTTGTAGGTACTTAGGGCATTGATAGGGGGGAGGGGGGGAGGTTCGTCGTCAGATTAGAATTAGCTCAAAGAATCAAAATACAAAATATAGGTATGTTTATCTAGACATTTTTATCTTGCGATATCAAATCTACATGTCATTATGTAATAATCACATTGCAAGAAAATTAAAGTACTAACATTTTGAAAAACTTAACTATCCATTACATTTTTGTTTCAATTTTGCTGAAGCTAATTAAACCCTATTAAAAGCTTTTATAAAAAAAATATTCGTATCATTTATTTTTTCTTTTGGGGACTGCGCAGGGCCCACATGGCACAGATATTACACAAACACGTGTGGGGGCTGAAGAGAGTTAAAATGTGCCTACTTATTGTGCCTTCATTTTTTTAAGGGCCTAATTGACCTTCATGGATAGGCTATGTTCAACAATGGACTACTTCTAGAGGCCACAACGGAGCAAAAAACCCCTTTTGCAGTTCTTCCTCACTACACCTCTGATTCATTTGACAAACGAATGATGTATGTAAACAAGCGGGGCAAGTGAAATAAGTCAATACCACCACATTTAATGTTGTCAAAATTAAATGCAAACCTATACTGTATAAAAAAAACTACTGAAAGAAACGTAGTTCTGAAATATAAACTTTGATCACAGAATTATCGTCTCATCCTTTTTATTAAATTGCAACTTTTAATTTGCCGAAATCTATGTTTTTTTACTTTAGCATGCAATAAAATGTGATGCCTGTTATATTTTTGTTAGTTTGATTACAATTTTTTCAGCATCATTGATTCGGGCATGGTATAAACCAAAATTGGTTTCCAGTTGTTTTTAAATCACTCTGATACTGCTTATCTAGTTTAGATACTTAGTGTAATGTGATCTTCGCATTTTATTTTATATCAGCTAAATCAAAAGCATTAAACCGTAGGTATACCTAATAATTTGTACGATTTTGAAGAAAATCTAACAAAAAACATGTTTTTCTGACACATTTTTCAATTTAAGAGGTTTTAGTAGTACTATAATTGTACTATTAATATATTTATGTAAAATAACAAATATTGTAAAATTTTGTTAATTTTATTAAACCACTACTTAACTAAAATAGTTTTTTCGAAAATTCATCAAAATGATCAAGTGCCAATACTATCCAATTCTCCCCATAGTAAAAGCTAATACGCTTGATTTTATAATGGCAGAATTGTACCAAAGGTGACAATCAATTGTAATGAATGACAATCATGTGACAATCTACTAACTACTAAAAGTAGCCGAAGTATAACCGAAGTATGTCGAAGAACACCGAAATAGAAACCGGTGTATAACGATCGCAAATCGGCTCGGCTACAATACAATATTTTAATTCTCCATGTGAATGACATGCTACACAAATGACCCCACGTACTCTTGTGGATATCTTGTGGCTACGACCCAAGAGTGTTTTTAAATGGAAGCTAGAAACACTCAGGACCGTCTGCAGACTTTCTGGCGGGAGCCAAAAACGCACCGGTGCTCCCAGCACTTTGTGTGCCTACTCGACTGGCAGTAGGGCCAGGCTTGTGCGGTCCTTTATGACAGCGTTGCCAGACACGCTGTTGTCCTCCTCGGGCCCGCTTGAGCTCGTTATACATAGTATCGTAATTTTCATCCAAAGTCCTAACTGGGGAAAACATACAACGACGTCTAAATCATAATTAGACCTATGAGTACAATCACAATAAGACTCCTTACTAATTTTCTCTATTTTCAGCTTATTTTAGTAAACGTCAATGTCAATGTTCGTATTCATATTTATGTGTTTTTATGACATATTAAATGTTTGGAGTATTTGAAGGTTGGTCCGGTGCGTTCAGACTACGCTATATTCTTTCTTAACCTATTTTAGAAAAAAGAGGATGTTATTAACTCTATTTCTTGTATTCCGTACGTCACATATAGTATTCATAATTAAATATTAAAAACAATCAGCAACCAGGCAGTCGCCTACTATGATTAGGGCAAAGGGTACGCTTATTCTTAATCACACTAAGGCTGCGTTTTCAAAAACGATACGCGAGGATGAAGTTACTTCCGATTTTTTTCTCAAAATCGCATCGATCGCTTTGGAGAAATCTCGTGGCTACTCAACTTGAATTCAAGGCATTTTTCCGTTTTGTTTTTGGTTTTAGGTAATGTTATAAGATTACCTTGATAGGGTAGGCTCATTAAGGCTTGAAACTCCCTCCAATACCTACTGATCTACGCCTGTGAATTAGGTACGAGTATAACATTGAAATAGAAACAACCAAACCGTTTTCAAGTAATTTATTTATACTAGAGCAATTTTGTTTACAATAAAATATCTTAATCCACAGTCAAATGTATCAAATATTCTCTTACACAAGCAAAAAAAATCCAGTAGAGTAAGTCTATCGGATACTGTCTAATATTGTAGCATAGTCTGAATGATCTGTTGTACAAAACGAGTCAGCTGCATCGTTGCTGACTCGTTTTGTACAACAGTTTGTACAACGTTTCAGAAACGAAACAGTATCACGTCACCTACACAAACAAACATATTGTATATACACTTATGTCGCTTACGTCATTGACAATTTTGAATAACAAATCGAAATGAAGACTATCTCTATTTTCTCGCCTTTCAATTTTGTTTTCTTAAACTCCAACCATCTATCCAATTATAATTTGATCTGACTTCTTTTTTGAATTGAATAATTTCGTCGCAAATCTGTAAAAATATGAAATAATAAGATTAAAATAATAAAGCAAGAAAAAATCTGACATATCAGACTTAAGTCAAAACCAATATTTATTCAATGTGTGCGTTATTACTTTTTTTCTGATGTTTGATTGCAACAAATAAGGTTTTGCTCACAAAAAGAGTTTATTAATTATTATTAAACTGTATTATTTATCCTCACCTGCTTTTTTTTAACCCAAATAAGTCCGCGTTTGACCACTAACTGCCTGATGGTAAGCGACGTTGTGGTCGAAGATGAAGCACGCAGAGCTAGAAGATACCTATTCACTCTGACCTTGAAAAGCCATAGATTATAATCTCTTAGGAAATAGGAAAGCAGGAAGACTATTCCATTCCCTGCTTGTTTTTTGGCTAAATCTAATAATTGATATTTGACCCGCTTTCTGTGGATAGATTAATCTGATGATTGGTTTGCACAGATATTTGGTTTGAGACTCCTTTAATTCCGATAACAATACAATTTCATCTAATTCATTACAATACAATTTTTTACTTTTTTCTTATATCAAATACCTACTCATTCTTAACTGACTGGCACTAAATAGTACCTCCTTATTCAAAACCCTTATTTTCAATTCTGTCAGCTTGTCAAAAGATCAAAATCACAGAGTAGGTACTTTGTTATTTACAGAAAATCAAAATTTTCTCCAATTTCAGCCGAATTTCATCAGGTTATTAAAAATGATGGTCATTAGCGTAACTTGCGCTTGAATATCGGCCACTTTAACTGAGCATTGCGTGCAATCAGCTTCGCGACCATCAACGGATCTCCTCTTGTCCACGGGCCAACTCTCAAACAACTACTGGGGCCTCTGCAGTGACCTTTCCAGTTCCCCGTGGTATCTACTTCTACGGAGCGGGATCCGGCGGCTCTCCTGTGATGAACGGGCCAGCTCTCCGTGACATCTACTATCACTTGGATTCTTCTGCAGTGTCCATCCTAGCTCCTTGTGGTATCAACTACCACGGGGCATTCTTCGGCGGCTCTCCAGTGATCGACGAGCCAGTTCCCTATACCACTGTTGACTTTTTTGTTAGGGTAGCTCGCGGAGTGCGTACGTTAAAGTTTGGAGATATGTAGGTACACTACAGAAATAAATAAATATTAGGGGACATCTTACACAAGATCAATGTTACGATTACGTATTTTTTTAAATAAAATAATAATGTACTGCCTATTTTTGTTGGTTTAAATCATTTACCCTCGAAGCAGGTAACGAAACCAAAGTCCAACCTATGGGTTGCTACACACATATTGGTTCAGCACAATCGCCACTGTAGTAAAATCGAATCTGTGTGGATGAATCATTCGGTTCGGCAAATACCGATCGTGCCGAATGGAATTTAGCGAGGCGGGACGGATTGGATTTCGTGATTTACGTTTGGACTTGCGTAATTTGGAAGGTTTTTCTGTCTAGACGATACTGATAAATATTTTGATTTATTTGAGATAACTCTAATTAGACGACGCCCCAACATCAATGCCCAGCCTGAGTACGTACACTTAAGTGACGTCACACGATTTTGACGTCATCAATTTTATCTTCGACGTTTCGTGTCGGCTTTCAAACGTCGGAGCAACGGATTAGTTCACGAAAGTTTCGATTCAGTAATGTCACACTTACGTCACACGTTTCTACGTCATCGATCGAAGCTCTATCGTTTTTTTGAACGAGAGAGGTTCTAGAACGTATCACCTCAGCAACGAGATCGGTTAACAGAATCGCCCCCCTGGATTCCCCAAATTTTACCATTAAGCTGTGCCAAATCAACTTTTATTTCACTCTTACGTGAGAACTAAATGCTGCACCTGATGCAGCGAGATATACTTGAATCGGTCGGGACTATCGGCCTCTTTAGCCCAGTTTCCCCTGGCCCAAAATACGTCTAGTCATGCGAAATTAATATTAATTCAATTCTTACGTGAGTTCTAAATACTGTGCCTGACGCAGTAAGATATTCTTGAGTCAGTCCAGGATATCAACCGCCCCAGCCTAGTTTCCTCTACGAGAAATACATAATTATATTTATGCGAAATTAATCTTTATTCCATGCTTCCGTGAGTACAGCGCGATATCCTAGAGTTGGTCGGGACAAGCTTTCTCTGTGATATCGGCCGCTTTAACCCAGTCTCCCCTGGCCGCCATGCAGTTCTAACGCGAGGAAAATTCCCCAAGGTTTATCATCTAGTTATGCGAAATCGATATGTATTCCATTCTTACGTGAGTTCAAGATGCTGCGCCTGATGCAGCGAGATATCCTTGAGTCGGTCGGGGCAGGCTTTCTCCGCGATATCGGCTGCTCTGGCCCAGTCTCCCCTGGCCGCGTGCAGCTCTAAGGCATGTAAAGTTCCTCGAGGAGAACTTTCGAGCCAACGCGCGGCCGCTTCTGCTTTACCGAGACAAGCACATAGCATGCCGCTGTCAACAAGTACTATTGTTAAAAAATTATCGGCCAAGCACGAGTCGGACTCGCGCACGGAGGGTTCCGTACTGTATGGGAGCCCCCCATAAATACTTATTTTATTTTAATTTTATTATTTATTATTGAAGTTAATATAATACTAAATATTCTGTGAAAATTTCAAGCATCTACCTGTTACCATTATTAATATAGAGCGAAACACGTCTAAAAAATCAGGTTTGTTGTATGGGAGCCCCCCTTAAAGATTGATTTTATTATATTTTTAGTATTTGTTGTTATAGCGGCAACAGAAATACATCATCTGTGAAAATTTCAGCTGCCTAGCTATCATGGTTCATGAGATACAGCCCAGTGACAGACAGACGGACAGACGGACATCGAAGTTTTAGTAATAGGGTCCCGTTTTTCCCATTGGGTACGGAACCCTAAAAACGTTAGATAAGTTTAGGAAAAAAAAATACTATAACTATGGTTTTCTATACAAAACGGAAGACCACGGGGTATATTGCTTTGCGAGATGGGTTCGCGCTTGCATTCGTCAGCTTGAGAAAGACCACCGAATCGGGGACTATAGTCGTTATGACTGGTCAATTACGTTAGTACCTAATTCCTCTTTACATAAAGTAAAAAAAAATGAGCAAAAACAACGTTAGTTTTCACAACAAATCGTAGAACTCCACTAATATCACTACATAGTATAAAACAAAGTCGCTTCCCGCTGTCTGTATGTCCCTATGTATGCTTATATCTTTAAAACTACGCAACGGATTTTGATGCAGGTTTTTTTTTAAAGATTCAAGAAGAAGGTTCATATGTATAATACACCCTGTGCGAAGCCGAGGCGGGTCGCTAGTCTCTAAATAAATCAATTAAGACACTAATTATTTCATTAGTTTTCGTATGCTCTATGATTATACTAAACGAAGTGAACAAAAAGAGTTTATCTATCTATATAATATTACTAGCGACCAGCCCCGACTTCGCACGGGTGTATTATACATTATAAAGCTTCCTCTTGAATCATTTTATATATCTAAAAAAAACCGCATCAAAATCCGTTGCGTAGTTTTAAAGATTGCATACATGGGGACAGACAGCGGGAAGCGACTTTGTTTTATACTATGTAGTGATCATTACCATAGAATGCTGAGATCTTCGATGTTCGAAGCGTCTTCCAAAGCCCACACCATGGCAACATCACTCAGTTTCGTATACACACGTATTGCTGAAATAAATAAAAACTTTAATGGATCCGAGATATTTTACAAGTTGTATCAAAATATTACAGATTGCATGATTACAAATTGCGAAATGCTCAGTTCTAATTCGTAATAGACTATAGTCTGACCGTTTAACTGAGTCCTCGCCTGCGCGGTACAGAGGCGCGGGGACTCCCCGCCGCTCGCACCTGTCTCAGTCCCCTTTGTCGTCTACCCCCGCGCCTCTGTACCGCGCAGGCGAGGACTCAGTTAAACGGTCAGACTATAGCTGACAATATTTTTTTGATGTCCTCTTGTAACAGCTAACAATAAACAGAGCCTATTATCCAAAACTTAAATTTAAAATTTAAAAACCCCCGACAGACTAGACAGAGTCCTACCACTACCACTGATAAAATATCTTATCTTTCATTTGACAACCATTTTGGGCACATTTGTAGAATTTTGGTTCTTCCATCCCCACTTTAACCCACCATAACTCTTAAACGGCTCAATCGATTTTTATAAAACATAGCTAAGAACACTCTCGATTAAGTCTCCTTTCATCCAAAAAAAAACTAAACTGAAATCGGTTCAGTGGTTCGGGCGCTATGATGCCACAGACAGACAGACAGACACACAGACAGACACACAGACAAACAGACACGTCAAACTTATAACACCCCTCTTTTGCGTCGGGGGTTAAAAACAAAAATAAAATCAACTTAAAAATAAAGAAGTTACAAGCATATTTATTTTCTTGCTAGACAGAGAGCGCACTATGGCAGGCTATGACGTCACTGCCCGCAAGTGTCATAAATTCGTCATACAATGTTATGCTGCGTGGGAAAGGGACAAGACATCCCCTCTTAAAGTAAAGATTTTGGAAGGGATACCTTCCAAAATCTTTACAAGCTTATATCTCTGAATTGATTTGCCAATTTTAATATTCAGTATTATGAATCTTAATTAATTGCAGAATTCACTAATCCTGAATACTTTTAACTAATTCAATACCAGTCAAACTAGGTTTAAAATGTGTTACCAACTTGTGTATTAGTTATTTATTTAAGTGAGTAAATTTAACAATGTCACATTTTTTGTATACCTAAGTTTTTTGTAAGTATTAAGAGTAAAATAAGTAACGTGTTGGTGGAAACCGTAATGTTATTTATTAAGGGAATAAAGAATTGAATTGAATAATTAACACTATTGTTGACTTTTCTAAAACGGCTTCGCAGATTTCGATACAATGTAAGAGGGACTACCTCTGAAATATTATGATTTATCCTCAGACCAAATAAAAAAATCAAGACAGAATGTTGAGAAACAAACAAGTGAGGCCGGCAAAACTACGCCTCGCCGTGTACAGACACAATAACACACATAAACACGTACAACGAAACTACGCCTTGACTCGTTAGTCGAACTATGGCGGCGCAACACCGACGCACTCACCACATGTATAAAAAACTAGCCTCACTTGTCTGTTCACGACGTTCTGTCTTGATTTTTTTATATGGTCTGAGGATTTATCAAACAAAATAGATTTTTTATTCTATCACAATTGGCGAACATATCTATGAACATACATGAACATACGGCCCAGTACGAGTCCGACTCGCGCACGGAGGGTTCTGTACTGTATAGGAGCCCCCCTCAAATATTTATTTTATTTTAATTTTATTATTTGTTATTAAAGTGCATATACAACTAAATATTCTGTAAATATTTCAAGCATCTACCTGTTACCATTATTAATATAGAGTTAAAAACGGCACAAACGAAAAATCAGGTTTGTTGTATGGGAGCCCCTCTTAATTATTAATTTTATTCTGCTTTTGGTATTTGTTGTTATAGCGGCAACAGAAATACATCATCTGTGAAAATTTCAGCTTTCTAGCTATAACGGTTCATGAGATACAGCCTGGAGACGGACAGACAGATGGACGGACAGCGGAGTCTTAGGAATAGGGTCCCGTTTTTCCCGGCAGAGACGAAAACAGAAACTCCTTCTTTTTGGAAGTCGGTTAAAAAAGGGAGTCAGGGGCGAGAAAGCAAAGGGTTATGACACATTTCTCACCGGTTTCAATGTTGAGGTCAGCAATAGCTGCTTCTCCGAGACTTCGCCAAAGTGGGTCTTCACCCACCGCGTCACAAAACAACCACGCTTCACTGTACCTGGAGAACATGGCACAATAATCACCGATCACTGTAAACCACTAATACTGAACCTTAAGGTGAAACTAGTTGATAGCAAGAACTCATATTTACATCATATCTTAGCTGTCTTGTCTGAAGAAGATATAGATGCGGCGATAAACTGTAGATATATTGCGTGCGCATCCAAATTGCAATGGGTGCGCACGCACTCTATCTACATTGCAATTTGCAATTTAATTTTGTTTTTATTTGTTAAAAACTATAATTTTTACCGTTGGATAGCTAAAAGATCAAAGAATTCGTTACGCCAAGTGAGGACTGTAACGCATCGAGGGGGCTAGAGGGGGAAGCCTCGCCATTTTGAGGTAATGGACAACATTTCATTTTCACAAAGAGTCCAAAATTCGAAAACCATTTGGAGCTTATCCATTGAAAACCCACTATTTTTCAAGTTATTTGAAAAATAAATAAAATAATGGAATAAATTAAAAATAAATAAAATAAAATAAATAATAGGACAAACGGGCAAATATTCATTTACTCAAACTCGAATTGACAAAATATCAATCTATTTTACCATATATTTCGGTTATCTCGCAATAGTTCAAAAATTTAAAATTAAGGGTAGTCATTCATGGCATAACGTCGTGTTCTATCTACTTATGAAATAATAATAAGCAAAGGCTATTAAAAAACGTCAAGTTGTGGAAGGATTATACTACTAAATTGTATAAAATACTTACGCTTTATCGTTAAATAACATATGAACATCGCTTACGTAAACGTATTCACGTAAAACACACGGGCATACTCATGACACTGTCAAAGCAAATGAGAGGCAAAGGATAGATATACAACTAATTAAACTACACTTACCTTCGCAGGGTGACTAGCTTTTCCACGTGACGTTTCTGGTTCGCGATGCGTTTTTCTGTATCCGCGTCAGCGAGACCCTGAGTGTTGTGGGACTCCAGGGACACCTTTACTACCCTGGAATTAAGACCACAATGCGATGACTAATACAAGGAGGTTCAAGTTCCTTTTTTAACCGACTTCCAAAAAGGAGAAGGTTCTATGTTCGTGTGTATGTATTTTTTGTGTATGTTCATCGATAATTTCGCCAATTGTGAACCGAAACGAAAAATGCTTTTTTAGTTCGAAAGTAGTCCCATTTATATTTTATAGAAATCGGCTGAGCCGTTTTTGATAAAACAACAATAATGTAAACAATTCGAGCGAAATATTCGAATTTTGTACACGATGGAAGGCGGTTTTGCCATTTTTGCGAAAAATAATTATTTCAAATAAGTCCAATAATGCAAACTTAATAATGTCAAAAACACAAAAAAAAACTTTAAATAGGTACCTAACTAACAAAATTACTAAGCACATTACAATAAATTAAAAATTCGTTTGATTATATTAAATTGAATATTCATTACATTAAATTAAGATGCCAGATATACTGTAATAAAATATCTGCAATAGTATTGTCAAAAATAACCGTTTAAAATAACTACTGGTACTAGTAGTTCGACGAACAGTAGATCTCCCGACACATATTTTTAACTGTATCTTCATAAGCCTACATATACATGTACATAATTATATAAATTTATCTCGACTCGCTCTTGACCGATGTGGTTCATATTCACAAGTCTTGTTAGGGTTGACATATTAAACAATCTTGCCAATTATTATCCAAATCGGCTGATTTATTTGTAGCGCGACAGCAAATTTCCCTCCTTTTTGAGGGAAATGCCAAAAATCGACGATGACAAAAAAAAATATACAGGGTTATTCCTAATCAATTAGCATCCTTGTAGGGGCTTATTCTGTACATCAAAACTAACAACTTTTGTTCTGCGATTTTCGTCAAAACTAAAAAACAGCTGTTCCATACATTTTGTCGCAGGTGAATGGTATTTTTCTATGGAACAACAATATTATTTTTTGAGTTTTGAGAAAAGTCGTAGAACACAAGTTGTTAGTTTTGATGTACAGAATAAGCCCCTAAAAGGATGTTAACTGATTAGGAATTACCCTGTATAGAACCTGTGCATCAAGTTTCGTCGCGATTCGTTGAAAAATGCGACCTGCAGACGAAAACCAACATTTGGACAGACAAATGCAAACTCACCGTGTTAAAACGGAGACCTTCGCTTTCGCTCGATTAAATAATATCACATAGCAAGTACATGCTAGAAATAGCGCAACATTTAAAGTATCTAGTATTAAGGTAGTCCAATAGAAGTGTGGAACAGGAGGAAGTTAGTCTTAAGTAAAATGATATCTTAGAATATATGCCCCTATAAAGGTTTGGATAGATAAGGTCTGAAATGATGATGATAAAAATTAAAGAAAATATCTACAGAGCCACATTACCTAAGTGAAAGTGGTAAAAAAAATGTCCGAGCGCCGTCATACATACCGACTTAGATATTTGCATTAAATAATTCACAATGACCCGTTTTTTCGAATCTCGACGTTATGTCACCTAATTAGGGCTTGTACCCGAGCAGTGTGTTTTTAATCAAGCACTTTGGCACCGCGCGGCCTTGTAGTCAGCTTGCAATCGTCTTACAACTAACAAAAAAGCCTGCCCACTACGTAGCTTGAGCAGGGTTTTGGCTCGGACACTTTTTTCGCACGATTGTGACTTTATAGACATTTGCTCAAAGTGATAAAAAGTTATCAGCGAAAAATTACCCGCCGCCAGTGGTGAAACAATATGCATCTCCGCAGAACAGTATAAGAGGCACTTGACCCACAGCGAGCGGTGTGCTGGCGGCGAACACCACGTGAGCACCTGAAATATGAACTTTATTATAATCACATCTCGAATGGAGACTAGGTAGTGGCAATCGTAGCGCAAGACACAAGACGTGGAGACAACTTGCAGGACACAAACTGCTTTCAGCTAGCGTGCAGCAGATACCTAAATAATGAATGCAGCCATAAATATGTTCCGTTTAATCATGACTGAGATCGTGAGGCAATTTAAATAATCGGCCAAGTACGAGTAGGACTCGCGCACGAAGGGTTCCGTACTGTATGAGAGCCCCCCTCAAATATTTATTTTATTTTAATTTTATTATTTATTATTGAAGGGAATATAAAACTAAATATTCTGTGAAAATTTCAAGCATCTACCAGGCACCATTATTAATATAGAGCGAAAAACGTCTAAAAATTCAGGTTTGTTGTATGGGAGCCCCCCTTAAATATTTATTTTATTTTGTTTTTTGTATTTGTTGTTATAGCGGCAACCGAAATACATCATCTGTGAAAATTTCAGCTGCCTAGCTATCATGGTTAATGAGATACAGCCCGGTGACAGACAGACGGACAGACGGACATCGAAGTCTTAGTAATAAGGTCCCGTTTTTCCCTTTGGGTACGGAACCCTAAAAATAACACCAGTACTAGCCATCCGGCCTAAGTAAAATTGTTTTCAAAAAAAAAATCTTTTCATAACACCTACTCGAAAATAACCAATTAAATGTCATACAATCTCAACAAGATATTATTGTCTTAACACAATCTCGATGGCTATGGCAGGACAATAACGTGGTATGAAACTCCCTAGGGAGTAAAGTGATTTAAATTTGGAACTTCATAATTCGTATGGAAACTTCTTTCCTTAGAACAGATACGGGCATTGTAAATAGATTTTATTCGAAAAATGTTTAGCGTTTATTCAAATGCCTGGGTTTTTATTTTCTCGCAGGAGGTATAAAAAGTAGAGTATAGTGGTGCACTAGAACGAAGCCTTCTTGGTCTTGGGCGACTTGAACCCTTCATTTTACTTAGAACTCTAACATAACACTCCCGCTACGCTCGGGTGGTCCCTTGCTAAGCTCGGGGTTCAATACGTCGCCCGTGACATAAGACACAACTTCGTTCTCTTGGTGCATAATCTACTATTATTATAACGATAGTGTTGAGTCACATACCGCTCAGGCAAATATTTTTGCAAATTTGTAAACATGTTACTCTAAAATGTCAATTAAAATGTCCATTTTGTAAACAAGTTACTCTAAATTACTAGTTTGTAGTGAGGGTAATATTTGGTTTATATGGACACCCTTTAGTGCCTAACACATAAGCTCTTACCTGCGACCGAGGCATTAACGTAGTAATAAGTATGTACGGCGTCTCCGCTGTATATTATGAAGACGTTACGCTCCGACAGGCAAATGTCCCACACCACCGCTCTGAAAACGACAAAATTTAAAAATTCAAAAGCGTATTACCGACAAAAAAATACAGGTATGAATACTTTTTTTTCGAGATGTAGGAGGCAATCAAACAAGCCAACATGTGTTTTTGTTAAAAATAATCAAATGTATTTCAGTGACATAAAGTCGAACCGCGCTGATGTTAAAAGGTCCAGACACAAATACGACATCTGTTTACCTCAATTTAACAACAGCATGTTTTCAAATAGCGCTTATGCCATGGCTATCAAAGTTTACAATTGTTTACCATTTCATATAAAGATATTAGAAGGCAATAGCTTTAAAAAGACTCTGAAGTCTTGGCTAATCTCAAAGGTATTTAACTCAACCAAAGAATACTTTGAAAATCACAAAGTAATTGCCTTTGGCTTACCTAATTTATAAATTAATAATACCTACTCTTATTTGCCATTTTGCTTAAGATAATTTGATGCATTAGGTAATTATCTTTTATTTTTATAAGTGCCTTATTGTACGCTCGAAACGGGCAGGCTGTTGGAACTTTTATATGTCTAATAACATCTTATTGTATGTTCACAGCAACGCAATAAAGTTTATTTCTATTTCCAAAGCAGATACCAAACTATAGATTTTTTGTGATACACAATTTTTTTTAAAGTGAAACTTTTAGTACATCGCCTCAAATTTTTTCGTCCATCTATTGCATGTCGCGTGACGCTGATGTTGCGATATAATGCACAAAGACCTGTCGAATGCTTGTAATTCCTATGTGACTAAACTGCCTATACCTGTGTTACTGACTCTATACTTGTGTTACTGACCCTACACCTGTGTTACTGACCCTATACCTGTTTTATTGACTATAGCTGTATACAATAACGATACTGACTTGATGTCCCCCTGCTGGTGCGGCACGGGCGCGGTGTCGCGATGTGCCGGAGCGTACACGTGCGCGCGCGCCCTCGCGTCCAGCACGCAAGCCCGCGCGCCGCTGATGTCGCAGTATAGTGCGCAAAGACCCGTGGAGTGCTTGTACCGGGGCGCGGCCGCCCACTCTTCTACGCCGAAATACTCGATGTGACCTTGCTGAACAAATCAATACCACCTATTAAAAATATAAGTAAACAGAAACATTTCGTTACTTCTTCTGGATAGTCAATGTCGAAATTCCAATGTTGCCAAATCTGTCACATTACTTCCAAGTTACGATTGATGACTCAAAATCTATGAGAGCTGAATATAAAATAATTATGAGTAATACTTAATTAATAATTTCAAACTTCGCCTAGCAGAAAAAAGAATACATTTGTTCCAGTTGAGTTTCCTCTGTGATTAGTCGAACCGCTTATCTGAACGAAACATATCTTCAACAACATACTTAGTTTTAATAAAAAAAAAAGAACGTCTTGATACGAGCATGCCAAGGCTATGCCATATATTTGTCTTTTTCAGGAATGCAGAATCAGTCAAACTGAAGACTTACATCTGTGACGAAGATGAAGAAGTCGCTGGTGAGCTGAATGTCGACAATCTTGGCGTTCTGCATGTGTGGTTCAGGGAACAGCATGGCTTCACGCTCCGGCTGTGACGGGTCCGCCGCGTCTATCTGTCAATCATATCATTTATATAGATGCTTCTTAGTATTGATGACATAAATGTTGGCAAATAAACTGACCTAGAGTCAACTTAGATAGCATGACTTAAACAACTTGCTAATTAATGGAATTTTTCAGGAAAAACATTGCTAAAATGAAGGGGGTGGCCTCCAGCAGCACTACCAGGTAGCTGCCGCTAACCACAGGACAAGGCTTGTGTAGATAGATAATATCACTTCTTTACTTTAGAGCCATCGACACGAAGAAGAAATGTTAAAATAAGACTATTCTATGTACAAGAAAATTAGGGTGCTTAAAGGAAATAAAAATAATGATGGTATAGGTATAGCCTAATAGCGTAGCAAGGGTGGAATACGCTCACCCTAGAAACATCTTTGCTCTTGCTTTGGTCAGCAAAGTCAATACTTGCAAGCTTGCTAGGGTGGACAAAAGAAGGATGTAGAGAAAATACATAAAAGATTAAACAACAACAATAAAAAAATAGATTGTAATAACGTTCAGTATAAGTATGTAGACATATTACCGTATGTAACATGGCCCGTCCTTGGAACAAAGCGGCCGCCAGATCGTTCCCCAGTCGTAAGGCGTCCACCGGCGCGGGGTAGACGCGGCGCGCCGCCGCCCCGCCCGAGAACGGGTAGAACCACGCCTGCGGGCCGCGCGCGCACGCGATGTGGCCCCCGCCCAGCGCCAGCAGGCTGGGCTCCGTCGGGAAACTGTACGCGGCCAGGGGAGACGGCTCCGCTGTGGGACGGACAATATAGCTAGAGAACAAGGGTAGAACCACGCCTGCGGGCCGCGCGCGCACGCGATGTGGCCCCCGCCCAGCGCCAGCAGGCTGGGCTCCGTCGGGAAACTGTACGCGGCCAGGGGAGACGGCTCCGCTGTGGGACGGACAATATAGCTAGAGAACAAGGGTAGAACCACGCCTGCGGGCCGCGCGCGCACGCGATGTGGCCCCCGCCCAGCGCCAGCAGGCTGGGCTCCGTCGGGAAACTGTACGCGGCCAGGGGAGACGGCTCCGCTGTGGGACGGACAATATAGCTAGAGAACAAGGGTAGAACCACGCCTGCGGGCCGCGCGCGCACGCGATGTGGCCCCCGCCCAGCGCCAGCAGGCTGGGCTCCGTCGGGAAACTGTACGCGGCCAGGGGAGACGGCTCCGCTGTGGGACGGACAATATAGCTAGAGAACAAGGGTAGAGCCGCGCTCTCCACTAGCTATGTGGAGAGGCGTCACTTTCATCAACAACTATCAGGCTAGTCTTCTGTGGAGAAAGTGTAGGCTCCTATTGACAAGTAGGTACATCAAGCGTAAAGCCGAATCGAAACCAAATATGATATTTGAGCACTGGATACTGGGTATCTTAAAATAATTTGTAGGAACTGTCAGTCATAAAATTCATAAATCTATTCTCAAAATCAATAGAAATATTCAAGCATCAAAACCCAAACCAGATTTTGGCAACCAACATTTATTGACTTGCTCCGGCTCATCACCCAGCCCGATGCACTGGTACACGGTAGCCTCGGTGAGGCTGGTGAGCGGCATGACCCTCGTTCCATAGGCAGCAAACAGCGGCGGCAGGGCCGTCACGTAGATGTTAAGGTCGCGGCCAATCAATGCAAGTACCTTTGTTAACTGGCAATGGTTCATCCTCCACCCCGATGCACTGGTACACGGTAGCCTCGGTGAGGCTGGTGAGCGTGATGACCCTGGTGCCGTACGCAGCATATAACGGCGGCAGGGCTGTCACGTAGACGTTGAGGTAGGCGCGGCCGGCGGCGGCCAGCAGGCGGCCGTCCGAGCTCCACGCACAGCGCTCGGCGCCGCCCGCCGGCATCACCGAGCCCGCTACCTCGCCGTTGTTCCAGATTGAGATTAGCTTCAATCTACAAATAATGCTGATGTTCAGTTGACTGAAGCGAGGCGAGGTCTGTGCTTGCACACGTATATTTGCTTTCGTCAGTCCAAATGTTTTGTTGATTTTTGTCTACAGATCGCATTTTCCAACCAATCTCGACGATACTTGGTACACAGGTTTTGTATAGGTATATCATGGTTTTTTTTTGTCGTCGGCGATTTTTGATTGGGGTCTGTCGCGGTATTTTACAGCCGACTTCGATAATATTTAGCATGATTGTTTAGTGTTTAAATCCTAACAAGATTTGCGATTATGAACCAACTCGGTCGAGAGAGAGTCAAGATATTATTATGCTGATATAGGCATGAGAAAATTTAGTTAAAGATATATGTCGCGTGGTCTACTGTTCGGAGAACTACTAGTAATAACAATATTGTTCTATGATAACAATGGTCAAGCGTGCGCGAGTAACACTTCAACATTATTTGCGCTATGCTTGGAGTTGTTTGCCGAAACAGCGCTGGCGCCGGATTCTTTGCGAGAACAGTCGCGAAGACGCAACGCGCTGCATTGACTCTAGTCAGAAATATTAATCATGATCGACAATCGCTAGTCTGGTGGTAGCCTGAGCTGTTTATCAAGCATACATTCCCAACGATTGATCCATCCATCCCACCATCAGCCATTAGACGATCTGCATGGCCTCCCCTATGGATCTCCATTAAGACTGACGATTGATCATTGACCTGCAATGCATGTATATTTTATCATGGTGTCATGAGAACCTGTGAAGTTTCTTTTACAAGCAAAATAAAGATATACTAGTGAGGAACAATATAAAAGCCTTTTTAGGGTTCCGTACACAAAGGTTAAAAACGGGACTCTATTACTAAGACCCGCTGTCCGTCTGTCTGTCTGTCACCAGGCTGTATATCATAAACCGTTATAGCTAGAAAGCTGAAATGTTTACAGATGATGTATTTCTGTTGCCGCTATAACAACAAATACTAAAAACAGAATAAAATTAATATTTAAGGGGGGCTCCCATACAACAAACCTGAATTTTTAACCGTTTTCCGCTCGATATTTATAATGGTAACAGGTAGATGCTTGAAATTTTCACAGAATGTTTAGTTGTATATACAATTCAATAATTAAATTAAAATAAAATAAATAATTAAGGGGGGCTCCCATACAGTACGGAACGAGTCCTTGCGCGATTCCGACTCGTACTTGGCCGATTTTTAATTGATACTTACTGCCCATCGCCACACGAAGCCGCCTCGCCGTTGGAAATAGCTACATCAGTGAGATTATCCTTATGGTTTTTGACTTGGAACAACTCTTCCCCAACCTCCTTAATATGGGTAGATATGGCTATAATAAACCCAGCACTGAACCCTATCAGAATATACCCGTCGCCGTACCATTTGTATGAGACTATCGAGCCATAGCGTTGTTGAAATGCAAGCTCTATCGGATTCTCTGGATTCAGAAGATTGTATAAGTATAGAGTCCGTTTTCCGACTATTAGACTTATCTGTAAAAGAAAGAAGGATTATAATTGATTGATTATTGAGAAAGACAAGGAAATAATGCAAGAAATATTTAATTGACAAAGGGTTCAGGTGATTATGATCTGTTTCATTACGGACATATTAGAAGTTCAGAAATAAATCGTGGCAATTATTATTTTTATGGTCAAGAACTTGTTGTGTTTAAGTATACATTTTATTTTTAATCAGCTAAAAGTAAATTATTTAGTCAGCTCAATTTTTTTTTAAACTACAACAAAACTACACTACTACTACATAAAAAGCATTGGATCATCCACAGACCCTTGAAGGTCTAAAGATAATCCAAATGCTCAAGCCTACTGCCAGTTGGCAGCGTGCCCAGCATGCTGGCTGCATTGCCACGCTGAATGGCAATGCATATGCGTTGAGCCAAATAAACACCAGCATTTTGGTCACGCGTCGCGTCCACCAGACGCTCAGAAAGACTTTTGAAAATAATATGAGCTCCCGGCCACCACGGACCCAATGTCTCAACTCCAAATGGCTTAAATATGTAACCACTACCGAGGTTAGCATATATTATTTAGCCTACTCGGAGTCTCAGAAAATGTGACGGTGCCAAAGTACTAGTTTGCAGATCGGCCGATCCCACAGTCTCTGCGACGACAAAGTCTTTGGAAGCTCGGTGTTTGGGCTAGAGTCTGGCTAACGAAAGCTGTCCAAGAAAAAAGGTGGGAATTTTAAAAAATCAAGAGCTGTTAGCTTGTTTTCTAGTACCGCTCAGCTGATCTCCATGAAATTTTGCATGCACGTAGTTCTAAACACTACGTGCTTTTTTCTTGGACAGCTTTCGTTGGCCAGACTCTAGCGACCCTCCAAGCATTCGTTGCCTCATTCAAATAAGCTAAATCTACGCCGGAATTGCCTAAAGAAGGTGCGAGGATTTTTTCAACTAATTTATGAGTACTATGAATATTATTAATATTATTTTGCTGTAGTTAATAAAGGCACTTTTGCCCGATAAAAAAAATACGAAGAATTTCTTGATACTGGTCAGGTTATCCAGTCAACTGGAACACAGAAAAAGTTATTTTCCTGAAATAGCTAAATATGATTATGAATATGTATTGCTTACAGTATTTTCCCCCGCAACTCTCTCATCAGTTTTCATCTCAGAGAACTGCAGGTCATTAGGAATGTCCCTCAAAGTGATAACCCTCAAGGTGTCACCATCAGAGTTGTTGATGGACAGGGTCTTATCTTCAGACGCTAACACAAGTATGCTGTCTTTGTTCCATGCAGCACAGGTTATTTTCTTTGTATGTTTGCCAATAATGGGGATTCTCCTGTAAATAGAAACCATGAGAAAATATGTTTCATAGCCATCTACAGATTTTTGGGATAAATCATCTGTAAAGGAAAAGAAGACAAATCATCTTTGATTACAGAACTTTTTAGCTTTACAAATCATATCTCCTTGGTATGTTCTAAATAAATACATTGATTTGTAACTGAACTTGGAAAGTTTCTTACTCCAAGAAGTAGGTTGAAGAAGCATCTAATGATTTGTAAAGCTTCATAATAATTTTTCAAGTTCTATAATCAAACATATGATTTTGTTTTGTCACAAGAAAGCAGTGGAATAAATTAAAATCGGCCAAGTGCGAGTCGGACTCGTACACGAAGGGTTCCGTACCGTACGGGAGCCCCATTTCTCTTGCCATTATTAATAGCGAGCAAAAAACTCCTAAAAACCAGGTTATTTGTATGGAAGCCCCCTTGAAATATTTATTTTATTCAGCGGCAACAGAAATACATCAACTGTGAAAATTTCAGCTGCCTAGCTATCATGGTTTATGAGATACAGCCCGGTGACAGACAGACAGACGGACATCGAAGTCTTATTAATAGGGTCCCGTTTTTACCCTTTGGGTACGGAACCCTAAAAACAGTGGAATAAATTACAAGACTTTTGCCCAGCAGAGGGAAAATATAAATAAACAAAACTACTTACTTTGTGGTATGATGATTGTACAAAGCCAAATTTCCTTTCTGTGTTCCTACAGCGAGCAGGGGCTCTCCAAAGGCCCATGCGAGGCATGATGGGGGCTCTCGCAGACCCGTCTCCACATTCACCTTCTTATTGGCATGGCACTCCCACAGGAGCACCGTGTTACTGTTAGGAGTTATGATGGCCAGATAGTCGCCATCTTGGTCCCATTCCATTCCAGCACATAGCCTTAAATGGAATATTAAATATGTAATGCAAACAAAGAAGTAAAATACGGTACCTATAGAATCCTCTCCATGCTAAATCACTTGTTTAACTAATTTTTAAGACTAACTAGTGATATTATAAATCTGCAAGTGTGCTTATTGGTTAGCATATTACTCTTTCACACAGCAAAGGAGCGGCGAATCGTCTTAATTTTTTGATGCAATGACAAAAATAAATAAAATAAAAATAGCCTTTATTCACTAATATATACCTTACAAAACATTACTCTTATTTCTATTTCTTAAATACTAGGTTGTCCACCCTGGACATAGGCCTCCTCTAGAATTTGCCAGAGCTCCCTAGTCCCTATCTCTGGCTTTCCTGCGCCACCCTGGCAGCAGGTCTTCGTCCCACCTTTTTTGAGGTCGTCCCCTGAACCGCTTCCCATCTCTTGGGTACCAGAGCATGACTTCTTTGGTCCATTTATCTTTTTTGCTTCTCAGTGCATGCCCAACCCAACGCCATTTTAATTTTTTAATTTTTTGGCTTACACCTGCTGTGATCTTTCGGATTTTTGTCAGTCTCCAACTATCTTTTAACTTTATATGGAGCATGTTTCTTTCCATCCCCTGTTGGCATACCTTAAATTTTTGACTATGTGCCTTTGTCAGGCCCCAGGTTTGGCATCCGTATGTTAGTACAGGTAGTAAACACATATTGAATACTTTTCTTTTCGCAAACATTGGGACTTCTTTGATTTTAAAAATTTCTCATTGAAAGAAATTTTTAAAAACAAAGAAGTCCCGATGCAATGATACTAGGCTCAATTATGACGGCGCCATCGTATTTTAATAGCTAATTACAATATATCTGTTTCTTTTTCACTTTAGGCATTTAATAGAAAGAACTCTTTTTACGTTGCTATTAAATTTACGAGGGCGCCTACATAATTGGGCCTATAGTTAAGAGTTAAGTCTTAGATTAATAATTGGTCTCGCTCTGCTTGCTTGACCAATTATAAATCTAAGCGTTAGGTAAGTGCCAATATCAGGCGGATGAAGCCGCACGTTAACGCTAGTTGAATAATAAAGGAAGCAATTTTATCTTACCCTTGCAGTTTCATTCTTTCAATTAGCTGGCCGCTCCTATCGTGGATCGCGACGGTGGCATCAGTACCGGTCGTGGCCAGCAGTGAATGAGACTCTCCCTTCTGCCACAAGAAATATAGCTCGCCCAAGCCATGGGGCTGTTCTATGGTGTATAATAACTGAAGAATAAAGTTTTACCATTGATAACATTGTCGATAACAAATATCTGTGAACACTGTAAACTGAAAAAAATCAAATAAATATTTAATAAAACTTACTTTAGGCGTTGTCATGATTGATGCGGATTGTCTCGGCAACAATTACAAATTGTTTTCTTTCAGGTGCATCATATTTTAATCACTTTCTTTTGGTCAATTTCTGTTTTTTCTGAAAGAAACCAAAAGAAACCTGTTGATATTTTTCAGTTGCTACAATTCAATTCTTGATTTGTGGCTTCTGCGAAGGTGTTTCACAATTTTGCCAATGTCTTGTGAGGTACTGCCATCAAACGTAGAGAATTTGTACGATGTTTGATGTGTTATCTGTATTGGATAGGCAACAGTTTTTGGATTTTATACCATTCACCACTACTGGAACAAACACAGTATAATCTATAAACACATAGGACGAACACAAACACACAATATACTAAACTACTATATAATTAATGGTTAATACTATTTACAACTTAATATTATTATTTTTAATATATTTACATAATATATTTACAAATGGGGTATGTACAAGGGAAAGTAAGGATTTGAAGGAGGTGGGACGAGGGATTTCTGGGGGGATGGCATCATACAAAGAGTACTGTGTTAAGGGGCAGCTGAAAAATATGTGGTCCACGTTTCCTTCATCGAGGCCGCACTCACACTGGGAGTGATCCCTAATCCTGAGTTTGGCCAGGAATACTGGGGTGCAAGCATGGTTAAGACGGAGGCGACAAATTACGGATGTGGTTCTTTTGTCCGAATTTGGATATTTACTAAACCAGGGTTTATGGGGGATTTCAGGTTGCACATCTCCATAGTACTTACCTTTTTCCAATCTAGAAATTTGCCATTTTTGTGTCCAGCAGTTATGCATCATTGGTCTCAGAATAGTGCACATATCATGGGAATATATGTGGGAGTAATCTAAAGATCCTGACGTTGAAGCGTCCTTGGCGCAGGCATCAGCGTGTTCGTTGCCGAGGATACCCGAATGTCCAGGGATCCATGCCAATTGAATGTTGATGTTTGATTTATGACATTCCAGTAGAGCTTCTCTTATTTTAAGGATAGTCGGGAATCTAATTTTGGAACGGAATGGGTTAGATAGGATGGACTGGAGGCAGCTCTTGGAGTCGGAGAATATGATGGTATTATTTAGACTATGGGATTTTACAAACAGAATGGCTTCAAGAATAGCAATAGATTCTCCTGTAAATACTGAAGTGACTGAAGGGCATTTATAACTTAGAATAATTCTTGTTGAGGGAATCCACACTGCTGCACCAACTGGATAAAAGGGGGATTTTGATGCATCAGTGAAAATTTTGATCCAGCTTTGGAATCTATTGTTAATTTTTTGTACGAAAATTTTGTTGGCTTCTGTGGAGTTTTTGGGAATACCGAAATCTAAAATAATATTTGGTTGGAAAGTTAATGCATCGAATGGGACAGAGTATATTGGTAATTTAGCAATCTGATGGAGTGGATGAGGTAGGCGGGAGAGCAGTAATGAGCTACGAAGTAAACAGGGGATATTGTCGTCTTCCAGCCGTCGAGGGTGGTAAAGAGCAGATAATTGGTTTAACTTGCGTAGAAGAGTGTGATCGGGGTTTTGAGCTAATTTGACAAAGAATCTATCGCAAAGATATTGTCGACGAAGTGAGAGAGGCGGCTCTACGCATTCGACTTGCATGGCGTTTATTGGAGAGGACTTCATTGCTCCTAGGATAATGCGCAAGCATTTCGCCTGAATTTTGTCTAATTTTTCGAGTCCTGATCTGTTGCATGGGTCTAGAAGGAAGGAACCGTAATCCATATGACTGCGGATAAGGGCGTTATATAATAGTTTTTGTGTAAAAGGATGCGCTCCCCACCATACACCAGAAAGAGAGCGAAGAATGTTTATGTTTTTTTCACATTTTTTAATAACATACTCGAAATGGGCGACGCCTGACAGTTTGTGGTCTAGCCAGATTCCGAGAAACTTCACTTTTGTGTCTTCTGGGATCTCTTCATTGTCTATGTAAATACTAACTGGAGGGGGACGTCTTTTGTTAGAAAATACGACTACTTTGCTTTTGTTCGCTGATAATGAGAGTCCGTGTTCTTGTAGCCATTCAGAGAGGTATTCGACGGCAGTACTTAGTCTTTGAACTGCTTCTTCTAGAGACTTCTCTTGGACATATAGAGCTATATCATCAGCATACTGTAAAATTTGGCAGAAAGGAAGTACTGCCTGTTCTAGACTGTATGTGTAGAAGCTATAGAGTATGGCGCTGAGAACTGAACCTTGAGGTAAACCTTTCCGAACTGGTCTTGGGGGAAGGGAAGCATTTGGGCCTTTGACAATAATGTCTCTTTCTGATAGTAGACAAAGTATGAATCGTACCAGCTTCTCGGGAACACTCAGCTCGATGAGTATACTCCTGAGCACCGGAAGCAGTACGCTATCATAAGCCGCTTCAATATCTAAGAAAACTCCTACTAGGTATTCCTTTTTTGCTATGGACATGCGGATATCGGTAGTTAAAATGCTTAGGCTGTCTAGGGTGCTCATACCTTTCCTAAATCCATACTGGGTATTGGCCAACAAACTATTACTTTCTGCAAACCATTCAAGGCGGTGTTTAATCATGTGCTCTGTGACTTTCACTAAAGCTGAAGATAAGGCGATTGGTCTGTAACTGTTATGGTCTGATGGATTCTTACCGGGTTTTAAAATAGGAATTATTACTTGAGTTTTCCACTGGGGAGGGATTATCTCTTGTTCATAAAAACAATTAATTAGTTGGAGATAGTACTCCTTACTCTTCTCTGTAGAATTTTTTAGAAATGAGTAAGGAATTCCATCCTCACCTGGGGCTGAATCAACTAAGTCTTCAAGTGCTGTTTGAAGTTCTGCAAAAGAGAACTTATCTTCCAGGCTGTTGGAGAATGGAAGTGGACTAGGTGGAAGGGAGGAAGGTCTTACTTGAAGGGTTGTGGGAGGGGACAATTTGTCTGCAAAATCTTCAATCCATGTGGATGGATCTGCGCTGACATAATCATTACCAAAGGATCCTCTGTACCGTTTAATTTGTTTCCAAACTAGTGTTGCTGGGGTTCTAGGTGAAAGGTTTTGACAATAATCAATCCATCCCTGACGTTTCTTTTTTCCGAAGAGTTTTGTTGCTTTGGCTGCTTTATGTTGATAGTCCAGGAAGTTTTCAACAGTCATGTGGCTATTGTAAGTTTCCTCAGCTTCTTTCCTTCTTTTGGCAGCTTTTGTGCATTCAGAATCCCACCAAGGGGTTGAAACTTTAAATTTTGCTGGTTTCTTGAGTGGGAAGTGTTCATCAGCACTGGAAATTATTGCTTCTACAAATTTAGAGTAATTTTCAATGGGAGAAGAGTTTGGGTGGGATATGGAGTCTAGTTTATTTTCAAGGGATGAGGAGTACGATGACCAATCGGGGTTGGATAGTCTATATTTTAAGGATGGACAAAAGTTGCGAGCTGGCGTGACTCTGTTCGGTATTGCAATGACTATGGGATAGTGATCGCTACCATATGAATCATGTAAGATTTGCCAGGAAATCATAGAAGCGAGGATAGGTGTACATATGGTGAGGTCAACTGCGCTTCTAGGGTCTTGTGAAGGGTTTACTCTACGGGTTGGGGAGCCATCATTGATGACACAAAGGTTAGCATCGTCGAAGATTTCTAGGAGGGATAGGGCAAAGGAATCATTGTCACTAGAGCCCCATGAAGTATGATGGGCATTAAAATCACCCATCAGGATGATAGGGGGGGGAATAGAAGAGATAAGGCATGATATATCTGCTATCATTCCTGAATGAGGATGAGGAATATAAAGGGATACATACGAGATGCCGAGGACTTTAGCAGCTACTACATTGATACCAGGATGCGGAAATGAGAGGGGAATTTGGGAAAAAGGAAGTGTGCGCCTCATGAATAAGGCGCAACCGGCGCCGCCCCCGTCAGCCCTGTCATCCCAGAGACAGGAGTATCCCGAAACTCTGAAGCGAGTTCCTGGGCCCAACCATGTCTCCGAGGTGGCAATGACTGACGGGGAGAATTTATTAATTAAATGGAGGAGACTATGCTTCTTGGGACGGAGGCTTCGTGCGTTCCATTGAAGGACTTGATCCATATTGGTTGGATAAGGAGATTAGTGTGAGTTTTTGGGCAACGTTGTTCGGTAAGGATGAGTTATTGTTTGAGATAATAGTAATTAGCATTGAGAGGAGGATTTCTATGATGTTATCCTCTTGGGGTTTGTTAGAAAGGGTTTGTTGGGTAAGAGCAAATCCATTTGGCAGGGCAGAGGGCTCTTCGGCTATTATGGCCTGGTGAGCAGCTCTGTCAAATGACTTCTCTAATGGGGCTCTAGTGTGGGGAGGGTAGTAGACAGTTTTTCGATATGACCTTTCAGCTGACGTTTGTTGTGAGTTCTGTGATGGAGGGAGATATTGGGGAGTGGTGGGAGGATTTGATGTCCGCAGGGCTTCTGAGTATGGTCTTAGCGATCTGGGATATTTTTGGGAAGCAGTTTCATAAGACATGTTGTCTTGGGACATTAAAAGCTTTATGGCTTTTTGCCTTCCATGCTCGGGACAACCTTTGTTGATGGCAAAGTGTTGTCCGTTACAGTGAAGGCAAGAAGCCTCCTGCTCTGTGATTTGACATGTGTCACTCGAGTGAGGTTGTGTGCACTTAAAGCATCTGGCATTGGACCTGCACTGGGCCTTAACATGGCCAAACCTACAGCAGTTAAGGCATTGAATAGTTGGGAATTGGTAATGTTCTATGGGGAGGGAGTTGTGGAAGAGATATATTTTTTGGGGAAGGATCTGTCCTTGAAAGGTCACAACGACTGACTGCGTGGGGACCCAAGTGGTTTTATTGTCAAGAGTGGTCTTACGATTGAGTCTACGAGCCTTTAGAATTATCCCACAACCACTGGGGAGAACTGCCGATTCGGCGAACTCGTCCATAGAGATGTCGACTGGGACTTGACGGGCAACACCCATCTTGGTAATGTTGTAGGTAGGGATGGTGGCTAGGTAGCGGTTTTCGGTAAGGATAGTATTGTCCAGGAATAAATTCGCGTCGTTTGCAGATTTGAACTCGACGGAAATCTTGTTCCTACCTACTTTTTTAATTCCATCTGGGCATATGTTTGCAATCTTGTGTTTGTGCAATAATTGTCCAAATTTGATAGGTCTAATTGTTGTTCCAGCTGCAGGATCTGGCTCCGATCTAGAAACGTGGACCACAAATGGTCCATTGTCCGTTTGTAAGTATGCTTTTATTCCGATGATTAAGTTCGGGTGTGTGTACAAGCCTTGCATCGATGCCGATGCCATTTCAGGGTTCATGATGGTTTTTTTGGGGGGTTGATTAGCATGGCTTTCATTTTCATGGGCTTTTCTTTTAATGCCCAACGTTGGGGGGTTGGAAATATCCGGAGGGTCCGGGGGTTCTGGGCTAACCTCCATTATAGAAGGTTAGCAAATAAAAACTACTATAATAAAGGTGTGTTATCTACTTACCCGTGTTGTTAATACCACCACCACATAAAAAAACCCAAAAACTTGTTAATTAGTGCTCAAAATAGCACGATTTTCGATTTTCTAATTCCTTAAGATGTCTCGCGTCTCACGTTTGACAGCTCAATCTTTTCAGTTGCTAAGCAACGAATAGTTATGGCAGTAATAAAAATAATGTTTAAATTGTCAGTTTCAAATTTTTAACAGTGACACTGACATTCTAATAACAAAATGATTAGAGATGGAACACTATTCTACAGTTTTTAGTCGAATTTTCCACAGACTTCTAAATACAGATTAGTCGCCAAATGAATAGTATTTGAAATGTAACACATCCATGTATTTGACACAGACAGATAAGAAATTAACGCTATTTGTTTGTGTTCCAGAGACGAAATGTTGAATTTTACTTTTTATAGCATGGCTAAAAGTGTTTTATTTCATTTTATTCTAGAGCAATAACAGAAATGGAAAATTAGCCAATAAAATTAGATTTTCCAACTGAATAAAATCTGACTTTTATTTTATTAAGAAAGAAAAAACTTAATTTACTACATTTCGAACACGTTTTATTAAAGATTTGCTATAAACGTACAATAAGTAAAAATGAAATATGGCCTAGAAAAGGTAGAGATATTTTTATTATAACCTAGAAAGTGTCTATTTATTTATACTATAATAACTTTTGTTTTTCAGCTCAACTCACACTCTTTTGATATTTTGAGGAATCTAAGACAGATACAGATCTTGTACAAGCACAATGAGGGCAAATTTGTAGTAAATGGAGTGGAAAATCAGCACCACACACCTGAACAATCACTGGGTCTTGAAACTGAAACCAAATCATTAAATAAAAAGTCAGAAATAACTTTTTCTGTAGACCGCAACACCTTTCTTACAAAAACTTTGCAAAAAGGTACCATACTCCAACAGCTGCTACCAAATCCCAAAAAGATTGTTATTGATTTTAGTTCTCCAAACATAGCAAAACCTTTCCATGCCGGCCATCTCCGATCTACTATCATTGGAAACTTCATAGCAAATGCTAACAGATATTTTAACAATAAAGTAACCAAAGTCAACTACATGGGTGATTGGGGCACACAATTTGGACTCCTACAGTATGGCTTAGAAGCTAAAAGCATAGATGTTACAAAACTCCAATCCAACCCGATAAAAACCTTGTATGATGTATATGTGTATGCAAATAAATTAGCTAAAACTGATGAAAATGTACAAATACAAGCTAGGAAATACTTCTCTGATATCGAACAAGGAAAAGCAAGCTTGGAAAACTGGAAAACCATCAGAGAAACCACCATCAATGAATTGGAAAAGATTTACCAGAGACTTGGAATACACTTTGATACATTTGACTGGGAATCTGATTATAATGGTGGAGCCATCAAAGATTTAATGAGTATGCTGGAACAGAAAAACATAATCAAAGTTGATGAAACAGGGAAAAAAGTAGCCACAGTCAATGACAGAGATATTGCAGTATTAAAGAGTGATGACTCGACTCTATACCTTTCACGAGACATTGCTGCTTTGTTAGATAGATACAACAGATTCCAGTTTGATAAAATGTTATATGTTGTTGATAATGCACAGACTGATCATTTCTTCGCAGTATTTGACATTGTTAGCAGAATAAATAACAGTTGTAGCAAAGGTTGTGAACACATCAAGTTCGGCAAGATCAAAGGAATGAGCACAAGACAAGGAAATGTTGTATTTCTTAATGATATTCTGGATGAGGCAAAAAGGAAAATGCATGAAAAGCAGTCATTATCCAAAAGTAATTTCTTATTATATCTCGGGCTCTTTATGCCATATATTTTATTTTTATAAAAGTATGATTCTGAAATCGTTTATTTTCAGATACAAGAAGCTCAGCGATAAATGATGAGACTTGTGACATCCTCGGTACATCCGCTGTAATCATCAATGACTTGAAGCAGAAAAGATTAAAAGAGTATTTATTCGACTGGGACAGAGCACTACAAAGTGAAGGAGACAGCGGGATCAAGCTACAATATTTGCACTGCAGGCTCTGGAGCTTGGAACAGAATAGTGGAGCTGCTTTACCCGAGTTTTGTGACCCATCACACTTGACTGAAGAAATTATAGGCGAAGTCGTAGCAGAAATAGCGAAATTTGAACATGTTTTGCAAAAATCTCTCGAAGAATATGAAGCCTGCATTTTAGTCGGCTATTTATTCCGGCTAGCAAGGCATGTGAATAGAATGTTCAATGAACTGAGGGTAAAAAATGTTCAGCCACATTTAGCATCACAGAGGCTATTAGTGTTCCATTCAGCTCGATTAGTAGTAAAGTCTGGGTTAGAAGTTTTAGGTGTTAAAGTTCTGCATGAAATGTAAAATGTGTAATAAAATATATCATAATTATGTTTCCTTGAGGATAAATGCATAATTATCATGCTTTGCAAGGCTAGTCAGAAATAATAGTGCACACCAATGTGATTAAACTGAGTTTTAATTATTTAGATAATCCTTCTATTACAATGTAATTTCTCACCAGGGGCCTTACTGTGTAAGTGCTCTGACGTTCGGCTTCGCTTGTTCTCCTGCTCGCGCCAGTCACTCACGCCACGAGGCCGAGCGGGAGGAAAAGCGAAGCCGAACGTCAGAGCGCTTACATAGTAAGACGTCAGATCCTTCTTAGTAGTTTTCCGAACAGTAGACCTCGCGACACTGAATCTTATAAGTTTCAATCTCGACGCGCTTTTAACCGATTTAGTTCATACTCGGAAATCTTGTTAGGATTTAGATACTAAACAATCTTGCCAGATGTTATGTAACGACAAAAAAATCCGGCTGTACATTTATCCCTACCAAGCTATCCCCCCTGGTAGGGATAAGTGTACTTCTGTAGATTTAGTTCTACGTTCTACCAGTACCGAGCTATCTCTGGTAGGGATAGATGCACTATCCATTTCTATTTTCTACTATTCAAATATTATATGCTATTACTTATCGAATACAATACCAGAACGTTGGTTATATTAGTTTTATTGAAAAATCAATTTGCTGAAGTGATGAATTTTCATTACAGAACATTTTTTCATTAATATATTAAAAAGTCTGTGTGTCGAGATTAGTTGAAAAATCGACCTGTAGGTACACAAAAATTGACATCCACAAAGACGAAAGCAAAATCGTGTGGAAGCACAGAACTCGCTTCGTTTCGGTCAATCATGCAAAATGTAGTCAGTTCCTGTGAGGAAACGAAACAAAATGTCAAGTTTATCTAAAACTAGTTGCTTTCCGTTTGGGCAGAATTCGTCATTTCACCTGCTGGACAGAGGCCTTCCCTAAAGAACTCCAATAGCACTGAGCAAAAGTGACAAGAAACAATACTCTAATGAGCTTGCGCCTTGCATCCAGCACAATCCTTCAGTTACTTTGTATTACAAGCTTCTAGCAAATATCTACAGAGCCGAGCCACATTCCCTACGTGAAAGTAAAACAATGTCCGAGCGCCGTCATACAAACCGACTTATAATGGTATTTACTTTGAGGAAATATTACTACGTATAGAGGAGATACCCTGACCAAATATCATGCTCATTTTTGTTAAGAATATAACTAAAGTGCGCTTCATGCGCTTCACGTAGTAATATAGCTCGATGGGTATTTACAATTATTTCGATATTTACAATGACCCGTTTTTCGAATCTCGACGTTATGTCACCTAATTACTGCTTGTAACCGAGCACTTTGGCATCGCGCGGCGTTGTAGTAGGCTTGCAATCGCCAACTAAAAAGACTGCCCACTACGTAGCTTGGGCAGTGTTTTTCCTTGGACACTTTTTTTGCACGATTGTAACTCTATAAATATTTACTCGGAAGATAAAGCCTTACAAGCTTTGCTTAGTTTTGGATCAGAAACAGTGTGTAAGATGTGAGCTGTCTGCCTTGTGAGTGGACCCCTTGACTCAACGCTGCGCAGTGCAAGTAGCGGCATATAAGTCCAGCGCTGAGGGTACTGTGGAGGGGATGGCTGCGCATGTTGAGTGCCATACTAAACTCATGCGCATGCGCAGCCATGAGTTTAGTATGACCACGAAAAGCGACGAAAAGAACTCATTTCGTCGTGTGAAAAAGTGACAGTTACATACTTTGCCAAAACGCTGTCTCGTTCTGACGCTACGAACGAAATAATTCGTGGCGCGCATACTAGCCCGGCTCTACGTGGTTGGTAGTAAGTTGTAGGAAGTATACTATCCATCCAAAAACTTTGTGATCCCATCAAACGTGTTTCACTTTTTCATGCTACGTTTCCTGTCCACTGCTATTTTAACTTGCTAATCCACTAAAACAAATGACGGTAGCATTAGTTCGTCTACAAATCTTAAATTATTTTTAATTCCATTCAATGATATTTTACTAGTGTTCAATACGACGTGGGTATGGCAGTCATCCATAATGCAATGCAATATACCTAATAAAAAACAATACCTACCTACTAAATAACACAAAACCTCTTAGTTCTATAACTCTAGCTACTCTATCCACTGCATTCATATCATAATCCCTGCTTATGCTGATCTTTTTCTATATTCGCAGTTGGTGCTAAGAAGAAAAAAACTAGGCGATGCGCCATGTATGGTTGACAACCTACCTACCTAGCTAGACCGATAATATAATAATAATATAAGTTTATTACCAAAAAGAAATACACAACAAAAGTAGTACATCAAAAAAGTTTAAAACTAATACAAAGCAAATACGTATAGTTGCAAGGATTACAAATACTCAAGTACAGATCAGCGATAGTTTCAATAAAAAGCTAGACGGCGAGCCCCAAACTAAGCACAAGCTTGTATCTTGGGGCTTATATGCAACGTTACCAGGATGTCAGGAATTTTCAAACATCATAGGTAATTCTAGAACAAAATGATGGTGACCGATGGTTACATATTTCAGTATTCTGCCCTGCAGTCCTTAAAACGCAGTATCTGACTTTTTGACGTTTTTGAGTTAAATATTGATCCGTAATGGGCACGCCATAAGGAATCGAATGATGTAATCGGTTTTTGATTATCGCAACTACAAGATAGTAAAAAACAACTACCTCAACGCAGTAACTAGGAAAGTTTTATGCAAACTGTAACGATAAACTATCTAAAATACAGTAAGAGCAATTACTGTATTTCAATAGCTTTGTTTTCCCAGATAAAATGCAGTAAATGTCGTCACTGCTACAAAAAAACGGTTAACATAACCTTAAAAATATGGTGAACACATAAACTAAAATGCAGTAAATAGATAATGTACTGAAAATATGAATACTGCAAAGTTTATTTTCATTACTTTTCAAAATGATTACAGACTAGTATGCAGTAAGTTACTAAGATGCGGTGTTTAAGATAGCATCACCTATTTTTTCCATACGGTCAAAACAAAGTAAAATGCAGTGAAGTTAATTGAGCTGTCTTTTATTTATATCATAGGTTACTTTTTGTTGTCAATGTTACTAATTAAATTGCAGTATTTTGGTTATTTACTGCAGTATAATCGATAATATCTATCACTTAAATAATTACATTTTACAACCTAAATTGCAGTATAAGTCGTAATTACTGCATTTCAATTGGTAATTCGAATCAAGTCATTGTATTCCACTGTTTTCGTAGAGTTTCCTACTGCATTTTAGCTAGTATTTGTCGCTCAATCAGTCGCGTGCCGAACGCCGCGCCGTGGAAGGAGGACGTCGACAGCGCGTGGCTACTTGTTTTGTGTGGTAATTTCGATGTTTTTAAGGATTCTAAATAAATTATGATAGCACATTTACATTTATCCAAATCTATCACCTATTTCTAAGACCTAATTTTTACATAATACTTGTTACATTGACATGAATGTACAATGATAGATCACGTAATTCTATTTTATGGAATATTGGTTACAAGTATAATCCTACCGCTCAACTCAGTACTGAGACAGGACTTAACTCAGGACTGAAACAGGTGTGGGCGGCGGGTCCCTACAGCCCATCATCATCATGCGGGTTCTTCCCCCCCGTGTTTGGCGAGGGTTAGGATGCCAACTCGAGCTTGTGCTCTCTTCGGCGGCTGGACGCTTCAGCTATCGAGCAAGGGGCAATGTTGGGAGGATGCGAGTACCTTCTCCGTCCGCGAGGACGGGCGGCTTTTCTCAGCACCCTCGCTAGCCACTTGTATGGCCATCGCTAGCCACATCTTGGCTTGGTTGTACTGGGGTGGCCATTCTTTGGCTTGGTGGTACTCTCTTCTTAGTTTAGGCCTCATCTCTATTTTGGATGCCGCTTGGTCCCTCAGAGTCCTACTCCGTGTCCGAGCCAGCCAAGAGGAGATCTTTAGGGAGAGCACGCCATGTACGTTCGGCAAGGAGGCGTGCGTGAAGCGGCACAATGTTGTTTAGGTGGGGTTATGGCCCATTGTCCGCGCGGTGAAACATGCCACGCGACAGACGAGCCACGAACTCCCCCACGGTTTCGATTCGCACGTCCCGGGCGATAACGTCATTGCGAAAGCACCGGCCGGCTCCCGAGATCATTCTCAGATCGACGTTTTGCACCACTTGCATCATTTTCTTCTGGCTGGCTGAGCAGAGCGCGTACCAAGCGGGCGTTGCGTAAGTTAACCAGGAACGAATGTAGGTCTTGTAAATCCCTACTTTGGTCTTCAGTGGCAGCTTAGAGCTCAGCACGGGCCGCAGCAAGGCTCGAACAGCCTTAGCCTGGTGAACGGCGTGCAAGGTCTGCGAGCTCATGCGAAGGGCCCGGTCGATGTAGACACCCAGGTACTTGCAGGTGCTTTCCCACGCAATGTCTTGTCCTCTTAGCTGCAGTGGCTTCATCAATGGTGGTAGTCTTGGTGATCTCCCGGTCAGCAGCGCTGCCGTCTTTCCCACGTTGATGGCAATCCGTCATTTATCGAGCCATTCTGGCAGGATGTCTAGGACTAGTGGATCCTGCCAGCGGCTATTCTCTTGTTCCTGGACGACGCAATGTTAGCGCTATCGTCCGCGAAGAGGGCGAGGACGACTCCCCTTTCTCCTGGTCTGAGGTCTTCCAGGATCGGTATGTCGTCCGTGTAAATGGCATAATAGAATGGTGATGTGCAACTCCCCTGAGGAACTCCCGCAGCCATTCTTCTGAGTCCGGAGCTAACGTTCTCGACGGACACGTAGAACTTGCGGCCTTCAAGGGATGACGCCGCGACTCGAACTAGCGCGGCCGGCGCCGTGGTGCGTCCGTACTACGAGTACGTCCGTAGTTAAAACATACGGAAGGAGAGCATTTGTTTTGTTATATAAACTTAGAAGAATACCTATGATTATTGATCCTAGATAGTTATTTAAGTCTTTAAGTATGTCTGAGCAGTTCTATTGAAAGATCTCATTAGTTTTTATTGCATATTTCAGTTTTCTCGTAAGTATAATTGGCAGGGCCAGATTTAGGGAGGGTAACCGGGGCTTCAGCCCTGGGCCTCCACAAAAGAGGAGTCCCTACAAACAGAGACTTCGGGAAAAAACCTTTCAATATCCGACTTATCTGACTAGTAAACAACTCTTCCTTCGATATTTTTTTCACTGTTTTACTTTTACCTAAAGTACTTTATACAAACATGATTGTAATGTTCTTAAATATAAACTGAAATCATAGATCTATATTTGTTCACTTCAATCAGGCAATCGATAAAATATCAAATGTCAAATGACCCTATTAAGTATTTGCAATTTACTACCCATCTTCAGGAAGTATTAACTCTCTAGACCGATAAATATTATTTATTTTATTTGGAAAATAATTTTGAGCCAGGTTGCCTCCACTCTTTTGTTGCCCCGAGGCCTCTAGAACTCTAAATCCAGCCCTGATTATTGGCAGTGTTAAATGTTATAAGTGATTTAAGTTTTAATTACTACCTCTATACTGTGAGTGTGACTAACCCAAATTGCTATGATATCACAAAAGTCTGAGCCATAATAGACTAATTATTAATAAAAAGTGATTGTGTTGATTTTTGTTGATGTTGAAGTGCAGTGTTGATTTCTTACTATATCTTTAATAAAAAATATTTTGATCGAAATACTCTTTCTTACTCCATAAAATAAGTAGCTACGTAATTTAGTCAATAATTATTTACATACTGCACCTACATTTTATTCAAGAGACACATTAAAATGCAGTAAAATAAATCTGATACTGCATTTTAAACGGCAAAGTTGTACATGTCCCGCATAATTTTGCAGTACTAACTCAAATTACTGCATTTTAATCTGATTATGCGAACTTTTTCACTAAATTTTATGTGTCGTAACTGCTCGTTTTTGGGAACTTTTTTTTCAAAATCGTTTTTATTTATCATATAATAATCTAAGTGCGTATTTTCTTTCGTGAAGTCTTTCTTCGAATTCAGATGCGCCCAGTGGCATTCAAAACATACGTCATAAAACCTTGTAACATAGAAAAAAAATAAATCAAAAAGTTTTTCGCGTTTTTCTCGAAACCGCGTTTTTGCTCATACTGCATTTTAAAGGCTGCACGGCAGTATTCTAGTCATCTATAGTAGGTACAAAAAAAACTAGGTAGGTACCTACTAATTAATTACTTTCAAAACTTTTCGAAGTGAAACTTCTAATGCGACTTCCAACAAGGTTGCGTTAAACGTTTAACGCTACCATGGAGGGGGTATGAAAGCACTGTTGCGTCGAAGTTTCACTTCTTCCGCGCGGAGGGACTCCACTTGCAAGTTTATGCAAGCAATATTCTTGAGCCAGTCTTTATTAATGACTGCCGTTGCAAGTACCTAGGCCTTCCCTTGCAGGGCGAGAACTATATTTTTGATAATTTTCAAAATGTATTCAAAACTTTTCTCAATAAAGCTTAAGTTTCCCGCTAGGAAAGTTTGCCTCCAATTTATTACTTTTCCGTTTCCGTTTTCTATTTTTTTTTTTTTGAAACGGAAGATAGATAATAAAAACTAAAGATTATTGATTTTTGACACAAAGGAGCAAGATAAATCTTCATGAGAAGTAAGTTTTTGGGCTGTTTCTTGAATTTTTGGGAAGCTAAAAAGATCAGGTGAATGATTTAATGGGCTGAGATTTAATTATTGGGTGGTTGGTAAATTATTGCAACAGGTAAACATGGACAGAAATATAAAAACAATTGGTCCGGTATGTCACGCTAAAATGTCCATATAATAATTATATGGGTGGGAAAACCGTTACAATGGGCAGAAAAAGTCGGGCCGGTCACGAGAGCTGAAACACCCGATCATCAATTCGATTGAAGAGGTAAAGTCGTGGTTGCTATGGTGACCCGGGTCCGGTTCCAGGTCAAGGTCCGGGTCCGTGTCCGGTTCCGGGTCCAGGTCCGTGTTCGGTTCCGGGTCCGGGTCTAAGCCTGGGCCTGGATTTGGGTCCGGGTAAGGGTCTGGATCCAGGTCTAGGTCTTGATTTAGGTCTAGGTCTGGGTGTGCGTCTAGGTCTGGGTTGTGGGTCTAGGTCCGGGTCCGGGTCTGGGTCTAGGTCTAAAACTGGGCCTTGGTCCGGGTATGGGGCTGGGTCTAGGTCTAGATCTCGCTTTAGATCTAGTTCTGGGTCTGAGAATGGGTCAAAGTCTAGGTCTGGGTCTGGACCTCAGCCTGGGTCTGGGTCTGAGTATTGGTCTATAGGTCTAAATCCAGGTCGAGGTCAGACATCGATCAGACCCTGGCTACCATCTGTACACAAAGTGGTTGTCAAGACGAATCTTTTGAGCCCAAACTCGATAGGGTTATGTCTTTTAGGCGGAGTTCCTAGAGGGGGCCTATGTCCAACAGTGGATATACTACGACTGAAATTATGATTGTGTTACACGCTGAATATACGGGGGTTACATAATTATAACGTCCCATCTTTTCAGCTACGAATGAGATTTATATGGAACAATTTTGTTTGGTTCACCAACCCACAGTTACCTGCCCGCTTAATGCATTTTATTGACCAAAAAATTCATCACCCGTAATATATTTTTCAACAACTCGTTTCTGTTTACCCTTCTGCTAAGTTGCACTCGCCCGACTTGTTTGTGACCATGACTTTTCTAATTTTTTTTTACCCGAACTACAGTATACACCTGCCCGGTTAAATAAGTGCCAATCTTCATTCATTCTTCATTTTATAGTATTCTGAGTTTTCTTGAAAAGCATAGTCTTGTCTTGAGTTTTTCTTGAAAGCAGCGTTCAAACCTTACGGATCATAAAATTTTAAACACTTCATATCCATCTCAGACAAAATTGAGACAATTTAACGAAACAAAGTATATATTGCATCTGCTGGACTTCTATAATGGTGCGACCTCACTATCCACGAGCACCGCTTCTGTAACTAACTTCACATCGCCGACTTGTATACGATGTGAAGTCAGCTACAGCTGCGGTACTCGTGTCGCCTCTTGGAAAGTGTGGTGGCAGCGGTGGCACCATAATATTCAAAACTTGTTTGAGGGGTGGAATAAATAATATCATGAAAGAAAATATAAATATTTTAAGTTTAAGGGCTTATACAACGATTTCCAATTAAGAAAATGAAATGTTTATCACCCTATTCTAGCTGCACTTAAATTTAATGAGGTTGAGTAGGTTTGCTTAGTTGATGAGTGATTCCCTTCTATAATCTAAGCTTATAAGACATGAGTTTGAGTGTTTATTCACATTGATTTAAAATCCACAGTTTAATAAGAAATAAAAAACATCTAATAAAAATCGCGTTCGCTGTGCTCGCGCTTAGTAATATTGAAAATGTTATTGTGAACAGATTCAGAAAAAAATCTCATTGTCCATTGGCGGAAATATTGTAAATCCACTACTGCGGGTGGTATCTACAATTGAGTGCTACCGTGATTCGGATGATAAGTAGGATCAAGTGTGGACCACTCTCGATTGTTTTTTTACTGTTTAGCCATGTTAGATACGAGAAAAACTGACGCCACGTCTTTATCAATTTATAATTCAACTATGATTTAAAATATTAAACGAGGCGATAGGATGGGATCGACTTATTATTTTTCAAGTATTTTATTTGGCAGTATGTAACGATAGGTCAAATCAGCATTCTTTTAAAAATAAATACGCATGTAAAATATTGTCTACGGCGTCCTCAGTCAGGCATAGACAATAGACACGTCGTCGTATTGATGTTGGCCACTCCCGAATTGGAGGGAAATTTAAATAATCAGGCAATTATTATAAATCTGGCTTTATATAAATTATGATACCTATTACATATTTTTTCTAGGCAGGAATAAATATTTTTAGGTTATTACAAGGGTAGGTTACAACTCTACTGTAAATATCTTACGCCAGTAAATAATTACATGATTTTACATCTTCGACATAGTTCGGTAATCTTCGGTCATGTACGCCCTGACGTCAGAATATTTGGACCGATCCTGCGTCAAATGGCAACTTCCGGTGATCACGTGGTACGTTTCAACCAATCAGCAGGCGTATTCTCATTATAGGCCGACATTTTCTGACAAGCGTAGAAAAACTTTTCATCAACAGCCGCCATTTTGCGCTGGAGAGACTGAGAAGAATTTCGGAATTTGTCGTGTAAATTTTCTGTTTTTTCTTACATCAATTTATCATAAACTCTACCATTCCGTGTATTTTAAAGTGTTAAGTGAAATCGTGTTGTTCGATCGCATAAATATATCCATATAATAGCTAAAATCTGGTGATATTGTTTTCATTTATTGTGCTAGTTCCGACGGAAGATGGTGAGAGGGTCTGTGTAGCTCTTCGATTCGGAGCTTTGTAATGGCGAATACTTGAGTGAGAAATTTTAATATGTGCCTTCACTGGTGCGAAGGACATCGAACGATCGCGATGTGGGTGAATTACATATTAATGAATGACAAATCGCTCTAAAATATTATTTCCTATAAATATGAGACAAATAAGTGTTATTTGAATCGGCGGGCCGAAATATTCACGACGGCTTTCGATTAGTAAACAGAACCATGGCTGATGAGCCGCCTAACAAGCGGCCCAAAATGCTGCGGGACCCTTTCCAGGGTCCATCGGACTCCGGGGGTGAGTATTTTTCAATATTTTACGGATTTGCAAAGTGTTGAACCAGTGTTCTGTCATATTATCTTTCTTTGATTTTTGACATTTTGTCTTGGTTCTTGTTAGCACCTTGCAAGTTTTGCGTCGTATTATTGTTTCTTTGCTCACTATCTAAGAAAATAAGGCATTTATTTCGGATTTTGTAAACTTTTGACTCTTGTTTATATTGGGTTTATGATATTCAATTTATGAATTTTGTTTTTGGTAGAGTTTCCACTAAGTTTTTAAAATTCACAAATGTCATAAAATAAGAATATTTCTAAATAATTATTGACCCAATCTACAACACACATCCTTCTGATCTGAATAACATTACATTGAAATGCTGTGTTTTGGGCCTTTCAAAAGAAGGTCACGCTTGTTCTTCAGGCTAAACACTATTGAGGTCAATATTTTGTGAACATTCTAGAGAGGGGTATTTTATAATTTATATTTAAAATAATATGACCAAGAAATTTCTATAACTATCATTGATCTAATTTTATTTTTGGTCAGAGTAAAATATTGTTTTATTCACATATATTATTATTTTCTAATAGGAAGTTGTCAGCAGAATTGTGTATTTTACTTTTTAACATGTACCTACCTTATTTGTTTATTTGAATTGCTATGATTGTGTACCAAAACATATCTGGCAACTCAGTGATAAGAGCATAACCTCTAGCATCTCATGCCTTGCATTGTTATTATCATTGCATCTAACAAGTCACATTTGCACCGAAAAATTATTTCCTTGATATTAACAAGTTGTCTAATGCTAACATTTGAATATTCTGATCAATGAAAATGGAGATACAATTATGTATTTTAATTTATCTTTTAAAGCAAACAAAATGCAATGAATAATTTCTCAATTAGTTTCAGTTCCCCTACCTAACATGATTATTGTACACGGAATTATTTTACCTAAAATTATTAATGATTAATTTCCATAGGTATATAGAAAGTAAAAGATTCAAGATCTATTTTATGGTAACAGACTTGTTAGATATTTTATTTTCAATGCATTTGTAAAAATATTTCACAACATTATTTCATGGGGGTTAATTAGAACCTAGTCATATATTTCTTGAATGAATTTTCACTTTAGTGTGCAAGTCATGACTGTTTTTGTTAAAGTTTAGTATATGTTGGAATGATATTATATTTGATAAAGTTATGTTATTGTCTCTCATACCAATGTTAAAATTATTGTTATTGAAGAATTTTCATCTAAAAATACAATCAGATCTTTTTATTGAATTATTATTTGACATGTAAACTTTTTAAAAATATATTGATTGATTTTCTCTCTAAGTTCAGTAACTTTTGTGTCAAATTTCCATCTTCCTTCCTGCTATCATACTGTCACAGGATAACTTGAATAAAAAAAAATAAGCCAAAATCATGTACATTTTGCATCATTATACTCATAGTTATGCACTATTTCCATAATTAAAAATGTGACAAACTCTGATTTAAAAAAAGAAAGATTGAAAACTAAATTAATGCTTTATTATAGATATAGCAATATACTTATACCATTTTTTAATTATTATTAGGGTTCTGTACCCAAAGGGTAAAAACGGTACCCTATTACTAAGACTTTGATGTCTGTCTGTCTATCACCGGGCTGTATCTCATAAACCATGATAGCTAGGCAGCTGAAATTTTCACAGATGCTGTATTTCTGTTGCTGCTGTTACAACAAATACTAAAAACAGAATAAAATAAGGGGGGCTCCCATACAACAAACATGATTTTTAGGAAATTTTGTTTGCTATTAATAATGTCAAGGTACGGAACCCTTCGTCCGCGAGTCCAACTCGCACTTAGCTGATTTTTTTTTATTTTTAATAACGACTCAATAGTTTATAATAAAATTGAAATAGGACCACATCTAAAGTATAATCTACCAAACAAAAAAGAATCTTCAAAATCGGTTTATAATTGGCAGAGTAATTGCCTAACATACATACAAGAAAAATGTACAGTCAAATTGAAGAACCTCCTATTTTAAAATTGGTTAGAAATGTAAAGAAATGTTCCGAGCCACAGAACCAACATCTAGATGAACTGATGAAAGTAGATACAGAATTTAGAAAAAATATTGGTTACTCTTTCTAACTCTACCATAGCAAATCAATCTTTTTCAGGATATCTTGACCAATCAAGTTTTCTCTCATTACTACAGGGACATAGGTATTAAACGCAAAACCTTTTAAGGGTGGTTCTATTACATCAAGACAAAAAACTTTTGTTCTAGGACTTGGAAAATCACAAAGAAAAATCAGCTTTTTCATACGGAAAGTTCATCAATGCGCGGCAAAATCTATGGAGAAGCAAATTTTTTTTGCGAATTTTTAAAAGTCGTGCTAAATCTGTTGTCCTAGACCTGCCCTTAAAAGGTTTTGCGTTTAATACCTAGGACCCTGTATATGGAATTTACTAAATTCCTGTCTTGTTTTTTCAATAGAGACAGCTCACCCAAACCATCATAGTTTTAAAATATGAAGCTATTTATTACAACATTTTATGCAGAATTTCTGATATATTTTATTGTTGAAAATGAATTTTGCATGACTATTTGTATACATTTTTCTATTATTTATATTCAGTTAAAACTTGTTACTATTGAGATTTTTTTATGCAAAATAAAATTACTTATCAATCTTATCTTCTTGTGTAAAATGTTTCTGTATAAAACTTTATTTGATTGATTACCTTGATCAGTCACTAGTGGGGCTAGTGAGCCATAGCCATGTCAGAGGCGGCTTAAAAACTGACACAAAGGCTGGCCACCCAGCCTATTCTAACATAATAGTGGGGTTGTAGTGATATTACCAACACTGTGCGTGTATGCTTGGGACCCAAATGCAGTTTTGTAAATTGCCATAGTTTAAAAATTCATTTGAGTTTCAGTAATGATTAATTTTTGTTTATCTTGATACAGAAATAATATCTTGACAATTTTATAGGCTGAACAATTCAATGTTGTCAACTTTAGCACTTGACAGATAAATTTTACTAAGGCCTTTTTATACAGCTTCTTCTGTCCTTATAAACCCATCATTAGATCAATAGGTAGAGCTGATGTTTTATGGTCTAAATCAAAGTTTGTAAAACATTACGGTTTGTTGGCCAAAATAATTAACCCAGAGTATACAAAAAACAGACAACAATAAACGAAACAATCTTTTGTTTATTTATTTATTCCAAAAATGATTTCTTATTCTCATTCAATTAGAAATGTATTTTCCAACAGCACATCCAAAATACAACTAGAAAGAAGTGGAAAACCATTCAGAATAAGAAAAGGGGTTCACCAGGGAGACCCAATGTATCAAAAATATTTTCAGCATTGTTAGAGAGTGTATTTAGAAGATAAGACTGGGATAAAGGTGATTTTCTCAAACCAGATCCTTATCTTATGAATCATAATTATTGTATTAAACACAAAAATATGAAGAATCAAGGAAAAAAGACTAAAGAAAATCTAAAAAGTTTTAAAAATAGAATAACATTTATCATTATTATTAGACTAGCATCTTGTAATTTACATTTTTCGCCATCTTTATTTAATGGTACCTCAAAGATGGAAAAATACATTCCATATCTGCGAGGTACCTAGATTTTCCTTTAGTGTACATAGTTTCTTCTTAAATTAACTGAATGTATAGTAGTGAATTAGTAAAAGAGTATTAGTAAGAGAGTATTTGAATTCTGATACAGACGAGAAAGAAAAAGAAAAAAACCAGTACAGGAGAAAGAGTGACTTGAGACAGAATTCTTGTAACATGAGAATAAACACATATTAACATTTTATTATCTTATCTAATAAGAAAGTTATGTCATTCTTTTGAGGTTTTTAGTATTTTCATAATTTGTCCTTCATAATTATGTATTCATCTGTAAAACAATCTAAAACAAAACTGAAAAAGACTAACTTACTTTTTTTAGATGTTTCATAGTTTTGCCATAAATCTCAATTAAGAAATTTAAAACATTGTAAAAGACTAAAGAACATAATTTGAATACCATTCTTGATCTTAGAAATGTGTAAGCCTGATATTTCTTGAATGAGGTCCAGCCTCCCAGCATTGCAAAGGGACAAATTGTCTTTCCATCAGATGATTGCCTCATAGCAGGAACAAAATATGGATTGATAATTGACATTAAAAAAATGGTATTATCCCTTTGCTATGCTAGAGGTGCTGTTGCTGACCATACATTTTATATTGCACACAACTAAAAACCTTTATTAAAATAGCTGTTTTTTCCTGTAGATGGGTTTTCCAACCTCGACATGTTCGACCTGGAAAAGGACCTCCCAGACGAGTTGATGGGGGGTTCGTGGGGCGAGCAGACCGGAGTGGCGGGCCCCAAGCCGCCCGCGCAGGGCCCCGGACCCGGGGGGCAGATGGCCCAGCAGCAGCAGCTTAATGGGGACGACCCCACGGCTGCAATGCACAGACTCAACAATCATCTTATACAACAAGTAAGTATCTGGGGATGATGGGAGGGCATTTTGATTACTCCTATGGATTCCACACATACAGTCCGTTTACAGCTATTTTAACTCTGACATTTGTCGCTGTCTTTGTCTAGTCATCACATATCTTCTTTGTCTTTCATCAAGACATTCTGTGAATTGTATTGTATGATTTGTATGTAATTTTTCAATTATCATTTATTTTCAATTATTTTTTGGTGATTTATCATTAGTACATTATTGTATTGTGTGATGTGTAAATTGCCATTTTACCAATAAATGACTTATGACTTAAGTAAGCCCAAAGTTGCTCACCAAGCTATGGATAGGGCTATGCTCGTAGTCTCTGAGTCTAATGTGATCCAATCAGGAATGAGAAGATACATAGACAAACCAAAGTAGTACAAAATCTACAAGGATTAGCAAGTTGAATGTCAGTGGGCAGGGCCCATAGTTCTTAGAATGGACTGATGGCAATGTAAAGTTCTCGAATGGAGACTACAAACCCACAACTGCAGCATAGGATGTCCACCGACATGGTGGACTGATATCTGTTTAAGAATTACACTGGATGGAAGCTGCTTTGAATCTGTCTCATTGGAAATCCATAAGAGAGACCTATGTCTAGCAGTGGCCTATGTGTTACATGCTACAGCTGATAATGATGATGAATTAGTTAATATACAATATGAACACAATAATCTCTAGTTATAAATAACCTTACAAGAAAGTATACTAATTGTCTGTTTTTTGTTGGTCTATACACAGGGAAACAAGAGTGGCTTAGTGGGCCACAACAATCCATTAGGTTTGAGTAGTTTAGGGAGTAAAAGTCCAAACCTGCAGTCACCTCCGAACGTGTCTGTGTCCAAGGACCTCATGGGTGGGATGCACCCGCAACTAATGCCAAATACCAGTCATCCAAATCAATTACATTCGACAATACCGATGAGCTCCATTCAAGGCGGCATGAATGTAGCTAACGTCGGTGGCAATATGATAGTGACAAACAGCAACATGGCCGGCGCCGGCATGCTCGGCAGCGGCATCATCAACAACGTCAACAAGCAGCTGCCCACGCTCATGGGCAACAACCATCATCCGCAAGCTACTCACCACCCACACCAGGTAACACGTTCCTTCTGTTTTCATTAACTTCTAAATCAACTAAACATGTACAATGTAATGTCTTAAGTCCTGAGATATTGAAATAGCGGTAGCATATCACTTAGGTCTAACATGAAATGATTTTAATTTTATAGTGCATCCCACACTATGTTTATCTCAAAGAGTTATTTTTGTGATAAACATTACAAAAATTCGTCCCGAATGCAGGATCCGAACCTTGCGTCTTCGGATCACTAGCCCGACGCTCTCCCAAATGAGCTAATTCGCTGTACTGACTTCGCGTCGAATTTGTGAACAAAGTATTTATCATTTTAATTAACTTCAAAATAGATCTAACATATAGCTAAATGATATGATTGGCTGAAGACTGACACACAATGGCATAGATTGTATCGGTATTGATAGCACAGACTGTATATTCATATTTTGTCTTACTACAAGAAATTAGGTTTGTGAAAAACCTTGAAATCAATTATGATCATTGAAAATAAATTCAAACATTTTAAATGTGTCACATTTTATAGAATTGATATTTGACACCATCTTACTGAAACAATCATCTCAGGTTTCATAGCCTGAATTGATTTGCTTATTTGTCTACCTAACAAAAATTGCATAACAAAAAAATGCACCAAAAAGTATGTAGCAGGTTTAATATCATGTTTTTAATGATGTGTCATTAGTTTGTGTTGTGTTAGTCTTAGACAGAAACGGATTCGCGTTTTGCTTAGACGATCGCGTCTCACCGGGAAAGATTGCGACTAGACGAAGAGTAGACTTAAGGGCCATGCTATGTTGATTCAATCAGAGAAGTTACTTCATTCATCAGCCGTAGGACGGAAGCGGCTTGCATTCAGCGTGATCCTGCATTTTTAATAAAATCGTCAGTCCACATTGTGGGTGCACGTCCTATGCTACGTTCACTGGTTAATTCAGTGTGGCCCATATTGTAGGGTATGCCCAACGGCCCCGGGCTGAGCGGGCGCGTCGGCGTCGGCGGTGTAGGAGTCGGCGTCGGCGTGGGCGGAGTGGGCGTCGGCGTGGGCATGCAGGCGCCCAACATGCGCACGGCGCTGCAGCACCACCAGCAGCGCATGGCGGCACCGGGCGGCGGCGGCCACCCGCTCGCGCCCTACCACCCCGCGTACGGGCAGTCGCCGGGCGGCGTGGGCGCGGGCCCGGCGCAGCGGCCGGCCGTGCGGTTCGGCGGCGCGGGCGAGGCGGGCGGCGGCGCCGCACCGGCCGTGCCGCCCGCGCCCTCGCCGCAGACGCCGGGCGCGCCGGCCGGCGGCCAGTCGCAGCCGCAAGCCGCCACGCAGGCGCCACCAGCGCCGCCCGCCCAGCCTCCCGCCTCGGGCTCCATCGCGGACCCCGAGAAGCGCAAGCTGATTCAGCAGCAGTTGGTGCTGTTGCTGCACGCGCACAAGTGCCAGCGCCGCGAGTCGCAGGCCAACGGCGAAAACTGGCAGTGCTCGCTGCCGCACTGCAAGACCATGAAGGGCGTGCTCAACCACATGATGTCCTGCCAGGCGAGTACCTACTCTATAAGTCACACCATGCCGCGTGTTAACGCACGCATCTTTATTCATATCATTTATCACTAAATTCGTTTAGCTTTTGTTTTGTTTGTGCGTTTGTTTTGTTGTTGCTTTATTATTTTAACTATCGGTTCTAAGGGATATCCCTTTTTTCAGAACTCGTATATTTGTTATTGATGCTTTTGATCCTCCTATTAGTCAAATAAATATGTGTACATTACACCCATCCATACCCAGGAGTACTTTATTTCATAAATAAAATACGATGGAGTACATAATGACTGTTCGCGCTACTCATTTATTTATTGGCAAAACTCAACCAACATACTTGAACTGTGGGCTAAACGGTTGTGCGCTTTAAGTAACAACAACGCCATCTAGTTTCATTATGCCAAAACAGTAACATTGAAATTTACTCCCGTACAGTCCCGTCCCGTTGCAGTCTGCGTGAGACGATTGTGTGTTTTAAGAGGCAGCTAACGCAATCTATCTTACTTTCGCGTAAACATTCCGCCCACCAAGAACTTGTTTCTTAAACTGTACTTAATGTTAGACTTAACTAAACAAAAATCAAATAATAAGTTGGACTATAAAGTGGGGGTAGTGAAATCAACATAACTACGAAACAAACAAAAATTACCGCCCACCATAATATCTTCTAACTAACATGATGTGATATAAACAAACTTCTTGGACTGAAATAGATCTTCACTACCACTGGTTGAAAATATTCTAAGTCCAAACACCAATTAAAATAACTATGTCGATGAAAAACACAACGAAAATTTGCTAAGTCCTGGTCTTAAATTGTCTATTTTAATGAAGCACCACAAGAAATATCACAAGTCCCGTATAGAGTAAAATAATCAAAGTCAATGGGAACTTGATCACGATTTTTCTAAGTTCCGTATTCAGTTAATTAGACTATGATAATGGAACTTTCACTCTGATTTTTCTAAGTCCAATAATCAGTAAATTCGGTTATGTTAATGGAAAGTTCATCCGAATTATCTAAGTGTACAAGATTTTTGTTAAAATTTCACAAGTCCAGAAACTCTAATTTACTCACGGTTTACCAAGGTCCATAACACTGTCCAAACACAAGTCACTTTGCACTCACTTCAATTCCCGGGTGTCGGCACAATGTTCACGTTACTCATTTATTTATTGGCAAAACTCAACCGACATACTTGAACTGTGGGCTAAACGGTTGTGCGTTTTAAGTAACAACAACGCCATCTAGTGAGCGTTTTAAGTAACAACAGGCTATCTAATGAAAACAGTAACATTGAAATTTACTCCCGTACTTGCAGTCTGCGTGAGACGTTTGTGTGTTTTAAGAGGCAGCTGACGCCATCTATCTTACTTTCGCGTAAACAACTATAATATATCCCTTAGAGCCCCCCGTAAAATCATTCGTTATAACCCTTACAACCCAATAATTCACTTCTCTTGGTATAAATTACCAGGCAAAATTCATTCTTATTGCTATCGTAGGTAGCAAAATTCAACAGCCTACTGGCTGCAAATACGTAATCCGCCACTGTACTTTATAAATAGGTTTACGATGGAGTACATACTGCCTCATGTTAAGCAGATAATATATGCGGTCTAGGGTGTAGCATGCTTACCTAAAGCATACCTATTTTTAAAATCTAATGAATACAGGGTTATCCAGAATTGGTGTACTAACCGAAAGGGGGTAATTAGGATCATCACTACGAACAACTTTTAATATGGGGCCAATTGAAAATTCGAGAGTAAAAAAACAGCAGTTTCGTACTTTTGTCGATTCCGAGTTGTAGTTTTGTATGAAACAGCTCTTTTTTTTTTTCGAATTTTGAGTTGGCCCCATAGTAAAAGTTGTTCGTAATGACTGTAATAACCCATTTCGGCTTAGTACAGGGTAAGCAGATAACCCTGTATAGTATCCGCAAAACTAATTTTACTTATTTTTAGGGTTCTGTACCCAAAGGGAAAAACGGGACCCTATTACTAAGACTTCGATGTCCGTCTGTCTGTCACCAGGCTGTATCTCATGAACCATGATAGCTAGGCAGCTGAAATTTTTACAGATAATGTATATCTGTTGCCGCTATAACAACAAATACTAAAAATAAAATAATAAAAATATTTAAGGGGGGCTCCCATACAACAAACCTGATTTTTTAGACGTTTTTCGCTCTATATTAATAATGGTAACAGGTAGATGCTTGAAATTTTCACAGAATATTAAGTTTTATATTCACTTCGATAATAAATAATAAAATTAAAATAAAATAACTATTTGAGGGGGGCTCCCATACAGTACGGAACCCTCCGTGCGCGAGTCCGACTCGTACTTGGCTGATTATTTGAAAATTACGGAAACTCCCCCCTTCGATATTTCATTTCCAGTATAAAAATGTTTTTCTTAATTTGCCTGGTATTTCACATTGGGACTTACATTGAAACTCTTTTGCAGGCGGGGAAAACCTGCGCCGTCCCGCATTGCTCCTCGTCGAGGCAGATAATAAACCACTGGAAATACTGTAACAAAAATGACTGCCCCGTCTGCTTGCCGCTGAAACAAGCAGACAGATCCAGGAATCTTAATGGTAAGTCTACAGGGTTATCCAGAACTGATGTACTAAGCCGAATGGCGGTGATTCACACCCTCATTATGAAAATCTTTTACTACATTTCATTTCATTTATTTATCAAACAAGGCCAACCCCGAATTCGAGAAAAAAAAAAACTCGGCTGTTTCATGCATTTTGTCACAGTAATGATATCTAACAGTATTCCGTCTTCATACAAAAGGTCGGAAAGGGAATCATATCTACGCGCCTCGGGGTGCGGTATGCTCTGGTACGCTAGTCAGTCGCGGCGCGTCGTAGTGACGAACGAACGTGTGAATTTGTAACTATACTCGGAATTTTAATTCGATTCCAGATTTGACAATTTCAGTGTTGCAACGTTATGACAAGTACTAAATAGTGACGTTGCGAAATTATTCGATATGGAAATGGGATATTTCCAGATCGATTCTTCTCGTTTATAATTTTACTCTCGTAAACTAAGTATATCAGGAAATTAAATATTTCTGAACCGATAATTTAGTTTTGACGATTAATTAACGATCTGAGACTTTTCTTTTATGATTGTGTGTGAAATAAATAAAAAAATGTGATCATAAAGGAACATGACAAATAAAACAGATAGATGTATTATGGTAATAATTTATTTTATAATGATGTATTTATTTAAATAAAAATCAATAATTTAGTCTTTAATTGGCACACTGATGGCACACACACTGATTGTTTATCGATTTTTGTGTTCATCACTACACTTTTATATGTGGTATCATTATTTCACTAAATGGCAATAGCTAATGTCAAATCTGGAATCGAATTTAAATTCCGAGTATAGTAAGCGTGCGATTTACGTTTTTAGGGAAAAAACATAGATAGAAACAAAAAAGAAACTCAAGTAGGGTAATGTGTAAGTAGATGAAATTAAAATACTGAAGTCGGGCAGCCCTAGCGCGTGATACGTTCTGCGTGGCCACGTGGCGCTGTAGATATATATTTCAAGGATAGGGCCGAGTCACAATACTGTTAGATATCATTAGCATGATTTTGTCGATCCGTTTTGCAATTTATTCCGAGCTAGTTTTTTTCTCGATTTTTGGGTTGGCTGTATAGTAAAAGTAGTTTTTAATGATAATCTTAATCATCCCCTTTCGGCTTAGTTCAGGGCAAGTAAATGCTCTTGTATATTTAGTTGATATTTTTTGGTTTTACGATGGCAGAATTTGATTTCTTTGTTGAATCGAAATTAGAAAATAACAAGAATTTATTGTGCTAGTGATAAGTAAGTAAGTTCGTATAGGCCGGGTGGCTAGCCCTGGTGTCAGACTTTTTAGGCCGCCTGAAGGCCTCTGACATGGCTAAACGGTTAAAACAACCGGGGCCTACAATTTAACGTGTCATCCGAGCCACGGCAGCGCTCAGTTGGAAAATGCCACCCGCGGTCACCCATCCAAGTACTGACCGTGCGGAACGTTGCTTAATTTCGTGCTAGTATTAAAGATTGTGATGTTGAGCGTGATGAATGCTCATATTTCAGTTACACTCAAAACTTTGTATTCGGATTATTCTTTTTTTTTTTCAAGATTGTCTCAGTTAAAATCTAAAATCTGCCATGGGCACTAAGTTTTTGCTCAATTTGTCAACTATGTACATAATTGATTACTTTTTTAAGCATTTATTGGTTTTTTAATTTGTGCTAGAAGGAAATGAAAGTATAGCATAGTACTTTCATAATTAGTTTTGCTCTGATGTACCATATCATGTATTATTTGTGGTTTAGTCGCAAAATGACAAACGGTCGCAAATTGTCCAAAAGGCATTCCGTCCCAGGCGCACAAAGACTAGGATAGCTAAATGTCGAAGGCTAAATGTAAGGCGAGTGTCACTACCACAAGACCACTACCACTAGACCAACACGGCTTCAAGAAGGCCCACTCACATTTCAGCTTAGCAACTACGTCCATATTTTGCGTTCTGGAGCGCAAGTCCGTATTTTGGATACGATCGATTAACCTGACACCGAAGGTAGCGCGTTCCATCGCTCTCTGGCTAACCTTGAGTTTTAACTTCTGGTATTCAGTCAGGGACTAAGTTTGTACACAATACGATGGCAACGCATATGTCCATTATTTTTCTTTTCAGTGACTTTAGGTCACCCATCTTAATCTCCTTCATAGCCCAATAGCTCCTACATATATTTTCTATCTGTCTAGCGATTTCTTGTCTTGTTGTGGCTGGAAGAAGATTCAACCATCCATTTATCAGCTGTAGGACGTCCACTGATAGACATAGGCCTCCTCTATGGATTGGAAGCGCACCCAGCGCGTTCCTGCTATATTTATTATAAATCGTCACTTCACCTAGTTGGTGGACGTCCTACGCTGCGTTTGCTGGTCCGTGGTCTCCGAGAGCTGTATTCGAGAGCCTATTGGTCATCCGTTCTTCGAACTATGTGCCCTGCCCACTCCGCTAACAATCAGCTGGGCTAGTTCGGTAACTTTGGTTCGTCTGCGGATCTCCTCATTTCTCATTTCGATTTCGAGACAACGAGCATAGCTCTCTCCATAGCACGTTGGGCTGCCTTGAGCTTATTCTTAAGGCCCACAGATTATTAGGCCCAAATATGTATATTCATGGTAGTTATATCATCATGGTAACTGGCTAAACCAAAGCTGGTACACTTACAATGAGCAGTTTAACTGAAAATTACAAATAATAATTTCGCGCGCTGACCTAGTGAAGCCACCTTAAGTTTGGTTACATTTTGTGGTTTGGTCAACAGCGGGAGTGGGGCCAGCGGGCGGTACGCACCCCGCGTCCGCGCCGCTGCCGGTACCGGGCGGCGTGCCGGGCGCCGTGGGCACGGCACCGGGCGCGCCGGGCTCCGTGCTGGGCGCCGGACCGGTCAACTCCCTGGGCGTGGGCAACACCGGCGGCGCGCCCCCCCAGCAGCAGCCCCCCGGCGCGGACATGAAGCGGGCGTATGAAGCTTTAGGCATCGCTTGTCCGACGTCCGTACCGACCATGGGCGGGGTGTTCCCCCGAGCGAGGCCGCCCGCGCCGCGCCCGCCGCCGCTTACCGACGTGGTGCCGCAGCAGCCCATGCAGCAGCTGTTCGCGCAGCAGACGCAGCAGGACATGCAGCAGCAGCCGCAGCAGCAACAACAACAACAGCAGCAGCAACAACAACAACAACAACAGCACCAGCAACAGTTGGTGAGTCTATATTTTTTTTATTTTCTCTAAATAGATTTTAGGTACTATGAGGTTAATATGTCAATTTTCTTTGACTCTAAATGCTGGTATGGGTCGAATCATACAAGTCCGCGGATGTGAAGTTAGCTACAAGCGACGCAATATGCAATAATGCTATGCAGCTTGCACTAAAACTTTATTTTGAGTTGTCTCAGGCTATAAACAGTACTCTCTCGCTAATCCGCCACCATAAAATCCTAACCATCGGCGGATTACTGAAAACGACGGATTATAATATACAGGAACAACAAATTGAAACAAAAAAATAACAAAATTTCCATCTTTTGCACTAAAGTTATACTTTCATGATTTCGTGTAGTAGATTATTTGGGTAAAGACGCCATTTTGGACCTTTACTTCATGAAACGCAGCGTGGAATGCGCGTGCGACCTTTCACCCCAGATGTCGTGGGCGGACTAAAGAGTGGTTGCTTAGCACCGTGCGGCGGAGTATAGAACTCTGTTTGTCTCACGCATGAATGAGAGCTAAGACGGCGTATTATCGAGGCGAAGACTTCAGTGTCGGCGGATTTAACTCAAGACCAACCTCCCGTCCAAAAAACGGCGGATTATAGTACTTGTCGGATTAGCGAGAGAGTACTGTACTTCAATTCAGTTTCCATATCATTTCTAATCCTAGTTTTTAGGGTTCTAAACGGGACTCTATTACTAAGACTTCGATGTCCGTCTGTCTGTCTATCACCGTGCTGTATCTCATGAACCGTGATAGCTAGGCAGCTGAAATTTTCACAGATGATGTATTTCTGTTGCCGCTATAACAACAAATACTAAAAATAGAATAAAATAAATATTTAAGGGGCTCTCATACAACAAACGTCATTTTAGGAGTTATTTTTCTCGCTATTAATAACGGCAAGAGGAATGGGGCTCCCATACGGTACGGACCTCTTCTTCGCGAGTCCGACTCGCATTTGGCCGATTTTTATTTTAGTGTACATTAGAAAGCTCTGGTGAAAAAATATTACACAAGTGAAGATTCTTGATAAGAGTAATATTTTTTAACATTATATCTTTAAATCAATGGTTGATTATCAAGAATACTACGACTATACGAGTATAGTCTGTCTACTTGTACTCTATTTTTTTTTTACTAGCATATTCATAACATGACATGATTGTGCTGGACACAAGCACTTATGACAGATCCTATTGGAAATTTATAAGAGAGATCTGTCTCCAACAGTCAACATCCATCTACTGAAATAATGAATACGTGAAAACGATAAACCATTTAGGCTACATATTTCTTTCGGATGTTTCTTTACACTGATTTAAAAAAAAAGAGGTTGTCTCAGTGAAAATTACTATATCGATGATATGTTCATCCATGTGAACTATTCGAATTTTGTACACGGTTATGTCATTTTTGGCGAAAAAAATTATGTATACGTGTTTACAAATAATTCCCCCAAAATGTAACATAAGTGTGATAGCATATAAGCGTTGTAGAGCGCGTATCAACCGGGCGACAGTTGGGTCTGTTGCAGATGAACACGGGCACGCTGCAGCTGGCGGGCGGGCCCGTCACCGCCAACCCGTCCTCCGGCACCAAGGAGTGGCACCACTCCATCACGGCCGACCTGCGCAACCACCTCGTGCACAAGCTCGTGCAGGCCATCTTCCCCACGCCCGACCCCACCGCCATGCTCGACAAGCGCATGCACAACCTCGTCGCCTACGCCAGGAAGGTCGAGGGCGACATGTACGAGATGGCCGGCACGCGCTCCGAGTACTACCATCTGCTCGCCGAGAAGATATACAAGATACAGAAGGAGCTGGAGGAGAAGCGGCAGAAGAGGAAGGAGCAGCAGCTGCAGGCGCAGCAGCAGGCTCAGCAGCAGGCCGCCGCCGGCATGGTGGGCGGGCCGCAGGGGGGGCTGGGGGGCGCCGCGGGCGTGGGGGTGCCGCCCCGCGCGCCGCTGCCGCGCCCGCAGCTGCCCGGCTCCATGCGGATACCTTCCCCCGGCATCGCCGCCATGCCTAACCAAAGGATGCCTTTCCAACCCAACCTCGTCGGGCCGCCCGGGCCTAGCCCTAATCAGGTAAGTCCATCTTTAAAATATTAAGTTACTAGCTGACCCGGTGAACTTCATTTTACTAATGGGTCGATTTTAATTTCGATGGCGTTTAGCGCCATCAATGGCCAGATACGGCAATTTTTACATGTAGGAACATTTTTATGGGAAAATTAAATTCATGTTTTTATTATTTTACTTGCTACATTTTTATATTTTGTCCCGTTTAAAGTCATGTATATTCACTAGGGGGGACAAAGTCGCTCGACGTGTCCCGCGACAAGTAGCTAAACATTTCGCTCGTCCACTCACCCAAGTTGCGGTCGAGATGTCGCCATGTTTTTGCCTGTGTTGCCAACCACAAAACTAAAAAACAGCAGCTCACCAACAAAAGAGGAGAAGAAAACACTAGATAAATTGAAAAGAGACCAATTTCTTTACCTTTAATTAAAACAACTTTATCTACTTTTATTTGTTATTAGTCTATCAAATGTACAGACAGGGTTGAGCGATTTAAATCATTGTTTTTTTTTTATCAAAATAATCTATCAGAATTAAAAAAATCATAATTTTTATCAACCCTGTGTACAGTTAACAGCTGTTATTTACCAAATTTGTAATATTACAAAGCTATAAATATGAACTAGTTTAGGTAGCCACATTTATAATGGCCAAAGTTTTACTGCAATAAAATAATGACTATGGTATTTCCAACAAAGATAAGGCACCATGCTGACTCAGTGTCAGTACCTATAATATTGTCATATCATTTGAAAAACACTCACCAACCCACAAACTGCTTTGTATATCCAGACCAAATAACACTGAGAATTGACATTTCCAATCGAAATCTGTAATGTTTTTGTTCATCTGTATCCTGATGTTGGGGACTTTTAATGAGTCTGTAGACGTAGACTAGGTGTATATAATATGTGACATATGTGAGTTGGGAGTAATTAACTATGGGAGAAGAATTAAGTGCGCGTATAGGCCGCGTCACACAAGTTGGCGGTAATAAAGTTAGCTACAAGCTGCGTAATATCCAATTGTGTGACGCGGCCTATACTCCTCTGTCATGGTGTAAGACAAAATCTTATGAGGTGGAAATGAGACACAAGACATTTAATTGCACAATTATAGGCTTAGTGTCTAAGCAATTAAAGTGAAATTGGAATATCAACAACTGAGCTGCACGGATCACGCTCGCTCTGCCCTATAAACCCGTCACCCGTTATCACTTCGACTTTATTGCCATATGCATTAGGTCTAAACTTGAGCGAATATCGCACCTTTCACGCCTCACGTAAAGCTGACCGAATGTAGTGCATTCAATACATATTCTGAGATCTTAGTGTGTTTCTGGTCCGGAGATAAACCATCCCAGGTTGAGGCCTTTGTTCAAAGGAAAGGTGTTTATAACATAACTCTTGTATGCAGATGTCGGGGACTCCGAACGGTTCAGTAGGCGTGGGCTCGGTGGGCCAGCCGGGGATGTCCCCGTTCGGCGCGCCGATGACGTCACCCGCGCCGCAGTACCCCACGCTGGCCAGCAATGGTCCCGCGCCTCTCGCCTCACCCTCACATAACGATAAGGTATGTACGATACTATACCTACTAATGAGGGTTCTAGTAAATTCATCACCCTTCCTTCACTTTTCCATCTCTGTTTATGCTGATTCGTGTTACTCCATCAAATACACGATTCTGAAGTTTCTTTATATTCTCCTGCATTTTTGAATATTTAATTATTATCATAGAAAAACAAAATGTATCAGTATGAAACCTCGAAGTGCACCTTGGGATAGAATTTGGCGATATTACAGCTTTATACAATTTCATGACGAGACGAGCAATGCACACGACTTGATAAAAAGTGTCACGCAGATCAGCATAACTTAAAATTCCGAACCGTACTGTACCATTTAAAACCTGCGCGGTACCCCACTGAGGTCGTTTCTCTGAGTTAGTACCGTCATCATCAGCCATTTGACGTGCCTGGACGTAGACGTTTGTAGTTGCAGCCAGTGGTCTCGAACCTACCGATTTTTCTGTGTTTCTACCGATTTGGCACCTGTGAAGTTGTCTTTTGGGGTAAATTTTCCCAAATTTCTACCAAACTTCACGATTTCAGCAAGCCGAGACGAAAAAGAGGATATGAGTATGTTTGTGTGGTGATACTCCACTGGGGACCCCAATTCTGGATTTGGTCATATCAGGCTTTATAAGTACGTTATCTATAGTTTTAAACCTGAAAATCTCATAACGTTTTTTGGTACCAAGATACCAATTTTTCTTGAGAGTTCTACCAATTTCGCATTTTTGCGTTCGAGATCACTGTTACACCGTATTTGAAAGTGTAATGTTGTTCGACAGCGGCTGGGCCCCGTGGCGAGTCCGTTCGTGAGCCAGCAGAGCATGTGCCGCGAGCCGGCCGCGTCGCCCGGCGGCGGCGGCGCGCCCGCCACGCCCGCCACGCCGCTGCCGCACGCGTCGCCCGCGCCGCACGCCATGCACCAGCCGCGCCGCACGCCGCAGCCGCAGCCGCACCACGCGCCGCCCCAGGACAGGTATTATACTTAGATCTCACTTAAAGGCGGCTCGGAACATGAGGCGACGGTGAAACTCTACTGACACCGCGATCCGCCACGCCTCTTTCACGCGCGTTTCTTTTTCTGTACAACTGACTTTGAATTGAGATCCTTATGTTTAGGGGTCACACATGCCAATGGCTGGTTCACGTAACCCAGAATTTTGAACTAAGTATGCTTGTTTTAAATCGTGACTATCACAAAATTACTCTCGTCTGAAAGCGAATCTGGAATCTTAGGATTTTTTACATTTTCCCACTGATGTGGAAAACAGGCTACAACAGTTCAAAGTAACACTAAACTATGCATACAAGCTAAAATGATCTGATGAAATGCAAACAATTCGGCTGTATCGGCAGCATGTAGCATAATATTGTAATGTGTCAATTAACTTTCATTATAGAAAAGCATTTTGTTTTTTTGTCATTTCAATGTTGGTCGATTACAACGCTATTTTTGTCCCTAGTTCACCGGCGCCGGAGGACGTTCGCATCAAACAAGAGCCCGAAGAAGTCCGCATCAAAGAAGAACCGGACGAAGATTCCGGCGGCAAAGGTATGCGAGACGAGACTCCCGCGCCCGACAAGGCGGACGGGCCTTCCACCGCCGACTTCACCATCAATCAAGAGATAAAACAAGAAATCAAAACGGAAATCAAGGAAGAGCCCGCAGAAACGAGTACAACAGATGCGGAGAAGAACACGAAACGCGCGTTCGTTTTCAAGCCGGAGGAATTACGCGTCGCGCTCATGCCGACGTTAGAGAAATTGGTGCGTCAAGATCCCGAGTCGTTGCCGTTTCGGCAGCCGGTCGACGCGCAAGCGCTGGGCATCCCGGACTACTTCGATATCGTCACGAAGCCTATCGACCTCTCCACTATCAAGATGAAGCTGGATCGGGGGGAGTACAAAGACCCGTGGGAGTATGTCGACGATGTCTGGCTAATGTTCGAGAATGCGTGGCTTTATAATAGAAAGAATTCCAGAGTCTATAGATATTGTACTAAGGTAAGCAAACATTTTTATTACAATTAAATTATAACTTAAAATGTTTTATCATTAAATTGACCATGCATCTAGTGGTCGTTTTTCGCCTTTAAATTATAGCACTCCTTTGACCATCCGAAACTAAAGCATTATTTCTTCATCCTGATTTTTTTCAGGATTCAGAATTCCAATGACACCCACTTCTTGACCTAAACTCTTTTTTGCTTTTCGATGGTTAAAAGGTAATGAGATGTAAGTGACATTTTGGCCCAAAATGAATTATGAATGATAACCTACTTAAAATTTTCCGTCCTTTCAAATAGAATCCCATGTCTGTCCCATAAGAACTTTTTGTCACTTATGCCTAAGCAAAAAACCGCTTTATCTTAATGTTATTCTGTAATCTCAAATTTTAAACTATACTAAGCGAAAACCACACAAATCGAAGGATGGGAAGTTATGCGCAGAACGCTGCGCAAAAGCCATAATATAGGTATTTGCGGGAGCCAGAGAGACTCGCGCCGAGGCACACCCGCCCGCCAACCTCATGCCTCCCGCGCGCTCCCTACGCATTGTGCACACATGCGCAATAATTAGCGAATCAAGGCGAAGTGTTATCTTTGGCTAACTTATCATCCGTCGATTTGTGTGGCGCTCAGTATACTTTCCTGATGAATTCGGTATTTGGAGCTTATAGCCTATTACCTTTTAACCGTCGATTAAGAACTTCTACTTGTTCTACTTGTATTTGAATGTTTGTTTTGTCGTTGTAGCTGTCAGAAGTGTTCGAGCAAGAGATAGACCCGGTGATGCAGAGCCTGGGCTACTGCTGCGGCCGGAAGTACACGTTCAACCCGCAGGTGCTGTGCTGCTACGGCAAGCAGCTCTGCACCATCCCGAGGGACGCCAAATACTTCAGTTACCAGAATAGGTGAGTACCGAGTACCGAGCGTGCTGACTCATGTCTCTCACTGTACCTCGTGGGTTAACAACTAGAGTAGCTACCGCCGTATCTGCCGTATCAATTACTAGCAGCGCCCCGCGGTTTTACCCGCGTTGTGCCCGTTCCCGTGGGAATTTCGGGAATTTTTATACATATAAACCTTCCTCTTGAATCACTCTATCCATTAAAAAAAACCGCATCAAAATCCGTTGCGTAGTTTTAAAGATTTAAGCATACAGACAAACAAATAAACAAACAAATAAACAAACGAAAATAGCGACTTTATTTTATACTATGTAAGGATACGGGGTCCCCGACGTGTGCAAGCAAAAATTAATAAAAGCTTCCCAATTTATTTTTTAGAAATGACAAATGTCAAAAAAAAGCAATAATTCATAGGGGCTAAATAAAATTTTATACGGGGCCCCGCCAAGGCCCGCTACGCCACTGCTCGTGGGTTAAGAACTAGACTAGCGTAAGGGAAAACTGACAACTTTACAGGAGAGCTGAAAAACAACTCAAATTTACCTACCGTTATCTTATAGCTCTTCTGTGGTAAATTCTATAGTAGTTGGATATCTGATTCCTACTAATAATACATCTTTATTTATCGTCTACAGAATAATGTAATTTGTTAGGCAAACTTAGCGATTTTATTTTTAAATTATTATTTTTTTCCAAAAATGGTTTACATGTGTAATTTTGGCAGTTACATAAATTTAATAATGTATGTAATGCAACGGAAATTCCGTTATAAAGGCCTTATTATTTGGCACAAAAAAACTTACGCTTTTTATATCAAACTTCTGCGTAGAACCATATGACAAGATACGTTATTTGAGCGATTACATTTAAAGCATCTTCGGATCCTTATTCGCTTTGTAAATCGAGTCGAGTTTCGATCGTCGTGCGAACTTTTTAGGGTACCCAAAAGGTAAAAACGGGACCCTATTACAGGTACTTTGGACAGGACTTGAAATATTCACAGAATATTTAATTAAATATGTACTTTAGAAATAAAATAATTAAAATAAAATAAATATTTTAGGGAGGCTCTCATGTATGAGAAAACACGGCAAAAAGAGAACGGCAAAGAGCAAAAAAAACACGGTACTTGTAAGTACCGTGTTTTTTTTGCTCGATACTAATAACGGCAACAGGACGATGCTTGTTTTTTTTTTACAGAATATTAAATTGTATGTCCGTTCAAAAATAAATAACTAAATTTAAATAAAATATATTAAGGGGGCTTCCACACGGTACGGAACCCATGGTGCGCGAGCCCGACTCGCACTTGACCTATTATTTGAAAATAATATCAAGATTATTGTAAGTAGAAACACTTCATTTTGGTAGTAACAAAAATCATTAATTTGGTACATTAATTTTGTACTAAGCAATCTACACTACATAGCTCAAGCACATAAAAATATGGGGATAAAAAAAGCGAATAGCGATTTTTTTTTTTTTTGACCTTACACTACTCTGGTTTTTAACCCACGACCTATGCTAATGACTGATGTCACTGACTGAATATTGACGAGGTGGGCATTAAAGCTGACAGCCAATTTGATGATTTTGATGTCTTTTTCTCACCATTAGATCGGCCAAGCTACGCCCATGGCCATTTATTGTTTTAAAATAATTTAGTTGCTGTAGAGAAATTTTCTCTAGAAAGGGAGAGGGCAGTTAGTTGCCTACTTTTGCCTGCCCCCAGAAAAAAATATGTATTTACTTTCATGTTTCCTGAATATCTTTCATGATTGATTGATGAACTTTCACTATCCAATGGCTCAATTTGAAATGACACTGCTATGCTAGGTACTGTCCGTTCACAGTTATTTTACCTCTGACATTTGTCGCTATCTCTAACTATTCAGCACACACCATCATAGGTTAGACAGAGACAGTGACAAACGTCAGAGGTAAAATAACTCTGAACGGACTGTGGTAAGCTTTGATCCTCAACTCAACCGTTCTTAATGTGCAACCTGTCTTTTTTTTATATTATGCAATCTTAGTTGCAATTATTAATAAATTAATTTACGAATTTATCAATTTTTAAATGTTAAATTGCCATTATTTATACTCGTAAATAAACTAAAATTTAGGCAATTGAATTAATAGTTGTTGCAAATACTCTGTGAATAATCATATTTTTGCTGTAATTCCTGTGTAAATGTATTTAAACATTTTATTGGCTTGTTTGTATTGTCATTTTTAAAAAAATAGGAGTCTTTACAAAACAATAATTTGGGCCATAAGATTTTTACAATTTATTTAATAAATGTTATGAATTGAAACTATGGCATGATGATACTTTCAATTCAGTCAATTAACTTTAATATTCTGTTAGATATAAGTACCCGTTATAGGCCGAATCACTTAACTCGGCGGATGTGACGTTAGCTACAAATTGCGCAATATCCAATCAACGCGCAGCTCTATGCGAGCTTCAGTCAGGATTGGATATTGCGCAGCTTGTAGCTAACAAATCCGCCGACTTGTATGATTCGGCCTATATTCCTGTATGTTGTATAATTATGTTTAAAAACCACATGAATTTATAGTTTGCTAATGTATTATAAGCATACATAAAGCCCGATTACAGAGGCGCCAGCGTAAATTTATTAGCAACTCTCAATCGAATGCCTAAAGTGAAAAAGAAACAGAACTATGCTATTTAGCTAATATAATTACGCTGGCGCCTCTGTAATCGGGCTTATAGATTACCTACCTAAATTATACTAATTGAAATTTACGAATTGAGCAATGACATACATATTTACTTTTATATTTTAGACAAATAAATTCATGTGTTTTGTACTGTGATCAAAAACTAGATTATTCCCGAAAAATAATGTAGAAATATCCATATCATCAGAACGCTTGCAGCCCACATTTTTTCACTCTTACTGCTTTATGTGTACCCACTTTATGGTGTCAAGGTTTCCATAAAACGAACTGTGCTAGAAACACATTAAACATGCCGTAACGTCGTAGCTGTACACAAACGGGGCGGTAGCATAATACAATAACCAAAATAATGTGTGTTGTTCCTCATAAAATGAATGAATTAGGTATTTTTTCTAAAACAAATATCAAACGCACCATGGTTCATCAGAAACACAGAGGTCCATGAAAATCTTGATGTGCCCATGGTGAAAGAGGAAATAGAGTCTCATGGAGCGAGATACAAAACAAGGCTGGAAAACCATCCAAACCCCCTGGCGGGTCAACTTACTATCCCTGAAACCATACGTCGACTCAAAAAGCGGCGGGATATTTTTGATAAGGATTAACAATTATCCATAAAATAAATAGGCTAGCTCCGCTGGGAGCTGCGCTATAAACGCCAAAAAGAACGCAACTCATCTGCTTATAGTCTCATAGACTGATTGCACGATCAAAACACACAAAAAAAAGGTATTTTTTCTGGCAGCATACTTTTTTTTACATAGTGTTATTGCAATCATTCAAAAAGTATGTAATCTAAAAAAATATAGCTGGTGTATAAGCTACTGTCTGTTAAATTTTCTTACCAACATTTTGTGCGATTCGTTTTCAAAGTTTGTAAATTAGTTGTCCAAGAGTGCTAACAAAATGAATCTTTTAAAATTGAGAACTTTTAGTTTTTGGTTGGGGACAACCTTTTGTTACATCAGAGAGGATGTAAGAAAACAACATCTACATCTGGCTTTTAATTCGTTTGGAATTTATCTTATTATTCATACTCTCTTTATAATATCATAATGTATCATACTCTGCAAAACATATTTTCCTTTTTTTTTTTGGATTGATAAATTCACCAAATCGTACAGACATTAAAAGAATAAGATGATGTATTCTATAAATCCACTTAAAATGCTACCTATGTTATAGTCTGACCGTTTAACCCTCCCTCCTCCTCCTCCTGCTCCTAGCTCCTGGGGACCCGCCGCCCGCACCTGTCTCAGTCCCCCTTTGTCGTCTACCCCCACGCCCCTGTACCCGCGCAGGCGAGGACTCAGTTAAACGGTCAGACTATAGTAACCATCAGTTTAAAGGATTTTCATTGCCTGTTTATATTATTCTCGATTGCATAGTTGATACTGTTAATTTTGTGGTGACACAATGGTTTCGTGTGTGTGCTGGAAACCTGATACTAATTTTTTAGTCTTCATTTCTTTCATTCTTTAGTTAATTAAAAATGCCATGTATAGGCTGAATCAAACTTCTAGGCGGGCGTGAAGTTAGTCCTGTCGTTCTGTTGTACTTGTAACCACATATCACATATTACTCTCTATTTTTATATACATACTAGTGTTGTTGCGGTAGTGATAGTCTTTCGATAGTATCGTAATACTATCGTGGCCTTTAAAATCAGTTACACTATCGATAGTGCTACGAAAACTTATACCTACACTTATATTTGACAGTATTGTCAAATATCGATAGTATCGATTGTTGAAAACAAATAGTACTATTGCCAATTACTGTCAATAGTATCGATAGTACTTATTAGTAAAATTACTATATATTGTGTTAACTAGTAAATATACTATCGATAGCATAATTTTTGATAGTATCGATACTATTGACATGTGACCATAGTATTGATACTATCGATACTGTCGATGGTATTGATAGTATTTTAGTTCGTTCGCTAACTTCGATATTTACGATAGTACTATCGATATTGTAACTGAATTTTGACATCGATCCACTATCGATCTATCTTCTATCGCAACAACGCTAATACACAAAACATACGCCGTAGTTCAACATTGGGAATAGCTCAATCCAATCCACACATTCCGTTAATACTTGCAACCTGCGCTTTCCCTAAACTTTGGTGATTTTGTGTCAAAACTTGACTCTGGGTTGCTACACACATTCGGTTCGGCACGATCGGCACTGCCGAACGGTAAAATCAAATATGTGTAGATCAATCATTCGGTTCGGCAAATGCCGAACGTCTCGAACAGCTGTCGCTAGACCGGGCTGCCGCGAGTCGATACGTTCCAAGTGATTTAAGCCAAAGTTGAGTAGCTGTTTCGGGTTGGCATTGCCATTCGACGAATCCTGCCGAACCGAATATGTGTGTAACAATCCTTAAATATCTATAATACAGGGAGTAATACGTGACATATGAACGGTCGTGATCTTCATGCCCGCTGTCTGATTAACCCCTTTATGTTCTCATCGCTTACTAATTTATTTTTGGCCCTCTCCACGCACGTCCTTGCCCGCACACTGTTCCTGCTCACGCTCGCTTCACTTCACTTCACCACGGACTACGTTATGATTAAAGTCTAAAAGCGTATGGGGTTGTGTCCGATAGATACACCTTCTGCCAGAAATGCTTCAACGACATCCAGGGCGACACCGTCACGCTGGGCGACGATCCTCTGCAGCCGCAAACGTGAGTAAACACCTTTATTTACTATACTATCACTCCTAGTGGTATCTCTACACGGTTATCCAGAACTTGTGTGCTAAGCTGAAAGGAAGTAATGCAGACCATTATTCTGCGTTCCTTAGCATAAACAAAGTATGTTCATTGCGACGTAATCTGAAAATCAACCTTTTTCCTAAGGGTCTGAAGGTTGCGTTTTCAGATCACGTTGCAACGAACATACTGTATTTATGCTATGGAGGACAATTTATAATTATGAACAACTTACTATGACGCCAACCTAGATTTCCGAATAAAAAATCAGCTGTTTCATACATTTTGACAATTCCAACTTGCAATGTTGTATGGAGCATTTGGTTTTTTCTCTCCAATTTTGGGATGGCCCCATAGTGAAAGTTATTCATAATGATGGCCGTCATCACTCCCTTCCAGCTTAGTACAGGGCAAGCAGATAAACCTGTATAGTGTTTCTTTCGTCGACAATGAATTAGTTTCTTTTGATGCAAAGTACGATAGCGCTTGATATAACGTGAGATAACTATAAGTTAGATAGTACTCAAATGCAAGACTTGTAATTAAACTAAACAATTTAGACAAGACACTGACCAGAATCACCCTTCGTGGGTTGGCCTACGTCATGCAGTCGGCTTTTAAAACGGCTGGTACAGTACAGTACTGACCAGAATATGGTCAACTCAATTGAATATTATTGCTAAACACATACTTTAAGTGTGATTTTAGTCTCACGCCGACGGCACGCGCACCGTCGGCGCTAATGGCCGAGATATATGAACTACGCTCTCGGCGCCAACCACCGTGCGCGCTGACGACGCGTCATTCAAAAACGCTTCCTAGAACGCTTCCTAGTTCATATATCTCGGTCATCAGCGCTGACGGTGCGCGTGCCGTCGGCGTGAGTCTAAAAGCAGCCTAAAGTTTCCAAAGTTTTTTCAAACGTTTTATCGTAATCAAACGCAATTGAAAATAACTTCCAAATCTTATAAATAAAACACCAAAAATACAGCAGTACAAGTTTGTTACACTTAATTGCTATTTATTTGTGTAACGATTCGCTTACCCATTTCAAAATTTTCAGTGCAATCAAGAAGGATCAATTCAAGGAGATGAAAAATGACCATTTAGAACAAGAACCATTCGTGGTGTGTATGGATTGTGGGAGAAAGCAGCATCAGATATGTGTGCTGCACCACGATTCCATTTGGCCCCAAGGGTTTTGCTGTGATAATTGTTTGAAGAAGAAGGGGGCGAAACGGAAAGAAAACAAATTCAGCGCCAAAAAGCTGCCCACCACCAAACTCGGCATTTATATAGAGACGAGAGTCAATAATTTCCTAAAAAAGAAAGAGGCGGGCGCCGGCGAAGTGCATATTAGGGTAGTTGCGTCTTCGGACAAGGTAATAACACTCATTTTTCTACAATAGGCATGACGACTGGATAAAACAAATATTGTTATAAGTAAATAGTCCGCACGTTAGATTACTAAAAAATATTGGACACGTATTTTTTAGGGTTCTGTACCCAAAGGGTCAAAACGGGACCCTATTACTAAGACTCCGCTGTCCGTCTGTCTCCAGGCTGTATCTCATGAACCGTTATAGCTAGAAAGCTGAAATTTTCACAGATGATGTAATTCTGTTGCCGCTATAACAACAAATACTAAAAACAGAATAAAATTAACATACAACAACCTGATTTTTAGCCGTTTTTCGCTCTATATTATATATTAGTTTTTCGCTCCATGCGCGAGTCCGACGCGTACTTGGCCGATATTTTTATTATTTTGCCAATGATACAAAAAATAGCAAAGTTAAAGCGAGTCAAAGTTCGGGAGTGGGGGCACGTAACGTCACAAATTCTATCTAAACGTGACGTCACGTAGAACTTAAACGGGCTCATCATAATCATATTTCTTTATTTATTTGACAAAAAAATACGTATGTAGCTGACGGACAATTTTTTTTTTTTAGTCGTCTACCCTATTTAAGTGATTATGGAACAAATTGATCACAACAAACTAAATTTAAATGCCATTTTCAGATGGTCGAAGTGAAACCCGGTATGAGATCTCGATTCGTAGAGACGGGTGAGCTTTGTGCAGAATTCCCTTACCGGGCGAAAGCGTTGTTTGCATTTGAAGAGATCGACGGGACCGATATCTGTTTCTTCGGAATGCACGTACAGGTACGCAAACTTCTCTTTACATTATGTTAGATAAATTTTGAAATTATAACTTTAATATATTTAATAAAACACCTCCACTTAAGTTGTCTTGATTCTCGATATGTGAGGTTCCCACAACATGGACCTAGAGCCTAGTGTGGGGCCACTGGTTAGACTTGGTGCGGATCTACTGGAGTTTTTTAATTTAATGTATATTGTTGTCTTATAAGAATGAGAAAAATCTATTGTATTCCACTGTATGTGTCAATACATTTTTACTTTTCCAACACACATTACGCGTCGACCTTACCTGAATATTCATATATTATTTTCTTTACGCCTGATCTTTTTATTCATTCATCTCGTATTTGCTGTTTCTTTCTTTTATTGAACTCATTAATAAGAAATATGCACGACATAAAAATATTTTTGAATTAACAGAATTGCTCCGCTGTTCACTTTGAAATTGTTCGTGGTTGTTCGCACTCTTCGAATCCAATGCTAAAAGTTAACATATCTGTACGTTTCAGGAATACGGCAGCGAAAGTCCGTCGCCGAACACGAGGCGGGTTTACATAGCGTACTTAGACTCTGTACATTTCTTCCAACCGCGGCAGTACCGGACGGCCGCGTACCACGAGATTATATTAGGATATTTAGACTACGCCAAGCAGCTGGGCTACACCATGGCCCACATCTGGGCGTGTCCGCCCTCGGAAGGCGACGACTACATCTTCCACTGCCATCCGCCCGAACAAAAGATACCCAAGCCCAAACGGCTGCAAGAATGGTACAAGAAAATGTTAGACAAAGGCATCATAGAGAGGATAATTCTAGACTATAAGGACATCTTGAAGCAGGCGATGGAGGATAACATCTCTTCAGCGGCCGAGCTGCCTTACTTCGAGGGCGATTTTTGGCCGAACGTTCTCGAAGAATCCATCAAAGAATTAGACCAGGAAGAGGAAGAGAAAAGAAAGCAGGCCGAAGCCGCCGAGGCAGTGGTCAGTATCTAGTCACTTGGTGGATCGGGGTTTGGTACTGATACGCTTTGTAAATCTATATTGCACCCGCAAATGTTTCCAGTTTGCACCAACTAATAATTATTTTTCGCAAATAATGGCAAAACCGACTTCCATCGTGTATAACATTCGAATAGGTCGCTCGAATTGACGTATACAATTTTTATATTGTCGATTTTTCAAAAACGGCTCAGCCGATTTCTATATAATTACGAACTAAAAAAGTTTTTTTGATTCGGTTCACAATTAGCTAAAATATCAGTGAACATTCACAAAAAAATACAGACGAACAATTTCGTCCTTTTTGGAAGTCTGTTAAACCCGTCGGTTTTTGACCGACTAGTTTTTATAGAAAGTGTGAATAGCACAAAACGTTAATAGCACAAAATAGTAATGGACACCAATAACTAACAATATTATTATAATATCCTAATAATATGGATGTGTACTTTATCTCCGCCAAAAAGAACTTGATAGTTTTTTTGTTCTCAAGGATTGCATAAATCCTTATTTGGGATCAGCAGTAAAATGTGCTAACTTTTTAACCTCTGTGAAATATTCATCATAAAAGGCGTTGCTATCCAGTTTTTATCCTAGCACTATTTGTCTGGTATTGGAAATGCTTGTTTATATATACCAATAGAGCTGCATGTTGTATATAGCTCGTATGAGACACGCTTTTAACATGTTTTTTAGATATTCCAGTCATCGGAGGAGAGCGAACAAGGTCCTGACGGCAAAAAGAAAGGCCAGAAAAAGGCGAAGAAATCGAACAAGTCCAAAGCTGCGCAGAGGAAGAACAGCAAGAAACAGAGCGACCAGCAGCAGGGAAGCGATCTCAGTGCGAAAATATTCGCCACCATGGAAAAGCATAAGGAAGTTTTCTTCGTCATCAGGCTACATTCCGCGCAGTCCGCCGCCAGCCTAGCAGTGAGTCAATCTTACATCAATACTTCACTAATAATCATCAATATACAGGGTTATTTCTAATCAATTAGCCTCCTTTTAGGGGCTTATTCTGTACATCAAAACTAACAACTTTTGTCAAAACTCGAAAAGAAATTGTTTTTCCATAGAAAAATATCGTTCACCCGCGACAAAATGTATGGAACAACTGTTTTTTTTTTTAATTCTGAAAAAAGTCGCAGAGCAAGAGCTGTTAGTTTTGATGGACAGAATAAGCCCCTAAAAGGATGCTAATTGATTAGGAACAACCCTGTATAATCACAGGTCTTCTGTAGAGTGCAAAATTAAATGCAGTGCATAATTCTGTGCATATCCTAGTGTTAATGCTGTTTTGCTCCAAAGCCTAGCTAGTTCGTTTTTCAATTTGGAATACAATACTATAGATGGGAGATAGAATACCTGGCAAAAGTCCAGGTGGGATTTGAAAAAGAAATCTTTTACAACATAATTTAATCTGTCTTTATAAAAATTTTATAAATATAAATATATCCTACAAAAAACATTTTCATGTAAAATGTTGCCAAGACTAGGGCTTCAGTTTGCACTATCAAAAAGTGTCAGATCTAATGTAGAGCCAAGCTTCTAACTCTAAATGTCTTAACTCACCAAAATCTTCTTCCTTCAGATTAGGAAAAAAAATGGTAACATTAAAGTATTATGTTATGGTGTAATTGAAAGTAAAATTTTCCTCACCAGCCAATCCAAGACCCGGACCCCCTGATCAACTGCGACCTGATGGACGGTCGCGACGCGTTCCTGACGATGGCGCGCGACCGGCACTACGAGTTCAGCAGCACGCGGCGCTCGTGCTTCTCCACGCTGTGCATGCTGTACGAGCTGCACAACCAGGGCACCGACAAGTTCGTGTACACGTGCAACAGCTGCAAGGCGCACGTGGAGACGCGCTACCACTGCACCGTGTGCGACGACTTCGACCTGTGCGTGCCGTGCCACGAGAAGGAGGGCCACCCGCACAAGATGGAGCGGCTCGGGCTCGACATCGACGTGGGCGCCTCGCCCGCCGACATGAAGCAGGCCAACCCGCAGGAGGCGCGCAAGCTCTCCATCCAGCGCTGCATCCAGTCGCTGGTGCACGCGTGCCAGTGCCGCGACGCCAACTGCCGCCTGCCCTCGTGCCAGAAGATGAAGCGCGTCGTCACGCACACCAAGATCTGCAAGCGCAAGACCAAGGGCGACTGCCCCATCTGCAAGCAGCTCATCGCGCTCTGCTGCTACCACGCCAAGCACTGCCAGGAGACCAAGTGCTCCGTGCCCTTCTGCTCGAGCATCAAGCAGAAGCTGAAGCAGCAGCAGGTGCAGCAGCGCGTGCAGCAGGCCAAGCTGCTGCGGCGGCGCATGGCGGCCATGAACACGCGCGCCGCGCCCGCGCCCTCCCCGCCGCCCCCCGCGCTCGCCTCGCCGCCGCCCTCCAAGCCGCAGTCGCACGCGCTCCCCCACAACGTGCAGAAGGCGCTCCAACAGGTACATACACCTCCTTTATACTCTCCTTCTATAAAAAAATAATCACCATCACCAAACTCACAAAATCGTAAAATGAGTAAGTGGATAAGTTTCATAGTATTTTTAGTAGTAGTAGAAAGTAGCAAGTCGTCGGCGATTATATTAGACGTGATAGTAATATTAGTTGTTTGCGTGTTGCGCAGGTACAAGAGGAAGCGGCGCGGCAACAGGCGCCGTCGTACGGCAAGCAGGGCGCGGCGATGGGCCCGCCGGGCGGCGGCGCGGGCGCGGCGCCGCGCGCCGACTGGACGGCTCGCTACCGCGCGCCGCCGCCGCTGCACCACCCGCACCACGCGCGCCTGCCGCTGCACCACCAGCAGCCGCAGCTGCCCATACAGCACCCGCAGCTCCAGGTAACTATACTGTACCCACTGACCGCCCTCGGTGCCTCACTGCTTACTCACCCTCACTACGGGATCAAACAGGCCTGGGTTCGATTCCCGCCTAGCGCAAGTATTTATGTGATGAACATAGGTGTTTACTCTGTGTCTGGGTGTTATTTAAGTAAGTTCGTACAGGCCGGGTGGCTAGCCCTGGTGTCAGTTTTTAAGCCGCCGTTATTTAAGTATTATTTATTTATGGTGGGGTGGTTTCGGGTGGGTGAGAGGGATACGCGGAACAGAGCTCTGCTCCGCGTAACCGGTAATATCTCCCCCCGCTCCCTTCTTCCGCGCAGGCGATACGCGCTTTAAGCGGTCGGCCTATACCTACTCATCGTATGCACATACCTCTGACATTTGGTCGCTGTCTCTTCCTAGTCATTACATACCATCACATGTTAGACAGAGACACAAGCAACGAGGTAAAATAACCGTGAACAGACTGTAGAATAGCTCCATTTACCTACGATCTCCCGTCGCTCTTTTACCTAATTAAAACAAATAAAATAGTTTAAATAAAGCTTAATTCGCGAAAAACTTGTTAGTCTAATACTCGTTAGTCTACCCGCGGTATATTTTGTCACTGATGGTAAACATGGACAAAAACTTAAAATGTAAAAGTAATGGATGGTTCTAACCGCTATTCTGAAGAACTGTACTGCATCAGCAATGCTGTGTGATACCGTTATGTGCTCTGCCACAGACAGTTCATCAGCCCCCCGCTCAGTGCAGCGAGGCTTGCCGACGGTCGCGAAGCCTCTAGTAAGCGATGAGGTCGGCTGATGGCAGCAATGCCCACTGTACAGGCCTGAGGCCTGCTGAGGGCGGCAATTTCTACCAAAGCAGGCGGCAAGCCCAACAGATAGCGTGACCTCGAGACTCCCGTGAGCCATCAACCACTGCTCCAATACCTTCTCTTCACAGATAACTCGCGCCTAGTTTTGCCTTTTGGTGTACGCAATATCGACTAGGTCGATGTGGTTTAACTTTACAACAATACAACAACTACTACTGCATTGTCGGATATTTTTCTGTATCAAATGTGGGCAGAGAGTGAGATGGAACGACTTGAAACGTCGATTCTATCCACTTCTGATCTTGGAACTTCAGACCGATTTTATCTAAGAACTTACAAAAGTCGAGTGTTGTCGGATTTTTTTTTTCTCTTTCACCAGTAAAGGGGATAGAAGGGGAAAGATGTTTGGCCACCTTGTATGATATGGCAATCTAGTGAAAATTATAATAGAAAGAAATAGAGGAACGGAAAGACCACGGAGGGCATTTTTTTGTCATAAAGGTAGGCGAAAGAATTTAATTTTAATTCAAACACAACCGATACAAAATTTGACCAACGGATGGCGATTCGACAATAAAACAACTCAGAAAAATTATTGGACGATGTTGCCTTGATGACGGCTCGGAGCGAAGAGACCTGACGGCCTGTGTTGCCATTTCTGCGCTTGCACCGGCCGGCATTTGTCTTTCTTCCAACAATAGATTAAAAAGTTGAGCAAAATGATGAGCAAACGTTTCGTTCCAGCAACAACGAGCGCCGGCGCCGCAGCCCCAACAGACGCAACCGCAGGTGCATCAGAAAGCGCTGCAGCAGCTGATGGCTACGCTGCGCTCGCCCACCAGCCACAACCAGCAGCAGGAGATCCTGCAGATACTCAAGTCCAACCCGCCGCTCATGGCCGCCTTCATCAAACAACGACAGGTACTTGCCCCTGTACCAGCCTTTTTAGGGTTCCGTACCCAAAGGGTAAAAACGGGACCCTATTACTAAGACTTCGATGTCCGTCTGTCTGTCTGTCTCCAGGTTGTATCTCATGAACCGTTATAGCTAGAAAGCTAAAATTTTCACAGATGATGTATGTTCTGTTGCCGCTATAACAACAAATACTAAAGACAGAATAAAATTAATAATTAAGGGGAGCTCCCATACAACAACCTGATTTTTAGCCGTTTTTTCGCTCTATATTAATAATGGTAACAGGTAGACGCTTGAAATGTTCACAGAATATAGTTGTATATTCACTTCAATAATAAAGTTAAATAAAATAAATATTTAAGGGATAAAATTATAAAGATTTCCCATACAGTACGGAACCCTCCGTGCGCGAGTCCGACTCCTATTGGGCCGATTATTATTATTACAAGCTTTTATTTAACTTACAATGGATGTAAGTTCGGGTGGAATAAAAAAGTCGCTCCGCACAATATTGCTATAGCCAGGCCCAGTGCAGGTTAGTGGATTCACATAAGCCATTGAATTTCTTCTACGGACGTATGCAGGTTGCCTCACCATGTCTTCCTAACCTAACCATTCTAAAATATTAAAAAAACACAACGTCATTGTTCAAGATTTTACTTCCGCTGGCACTCCCGGAGTGCAATCCGTTGCTTTTTTTATTACATATATTCTGTGAGGTCCTAACGACGTATATATGTGTTCCCAGAACGCCCAGCAAAGCCAACAGGCAGCGTCGGGCGGCGTAGTCGGCGTGGGCGGGGTGGGCGGCGTGGGCGGCCCGTGCGGCGTGGCGCTGGGCGGCGGCGTGCCGCAGCCGCAGCCGCAGCCCCAGCTGCAGCACATCATGCAGCCGCAGCAGCAGCGCCTGCAGATGCACCAGATGCTGCCCCAACAACAACAGGTAACAACCACACTCATTTATTTAACTAATAGGAGCTTCAACACCATCAATTACAAATATATTAATGTAACATAGACCGTGCGAACATTGTGGTCGATAATCACATGCTAGAGAACGTTGACAAATACAAATACTTAGGCTCGTGGCTAACGGACACCAGGTGTCCGTTAGTCCGTTAGAGAGCGATACAGAGATCCGCACACGTATCCAAATAGCTCGAGCTGCATTTTCAAATATGCGTAAAGTTCTTTGTAGTCGTCAACTGTCTATTAAATTACGAACCAGGCTCCTCCAATGCTACATCTGGCCCGTTGTCTTGTATGGGTGTGAAGCATGGACCATGAAGGCAGAGCTTCGGAAAAAAATTGAAGCTTTTGAGATGTGGTCTTACCGTCGCATGCTCCGCATCAGTTGGACGGACAAAGTTACAAATATAGAAGTTTTAAACCGTATGGGGAAGAAATTAGAACTTGTCCGAACGATAAAACAGCGGAAAGTCGCCTACCTCGGTCACGTACTGCGACATGATCGGTATTCCCTCCTGCAGACCATTATGATGGGCTAAATACCGGGCAAACGCAAGAGTGGAAGGCGGAAGATGTCATGGCTTCGGAACATCCGGGAATGGACAGGCATTAAGACTGTCGAACAACTGTTTAGGCTGGCCCTAGACAAGGAAAATTTCAAAAAGCTGACTGCCAACCTTCAGTGATAGAGAGGCACTAGAAGAAGAAGAAGAAACAAAGACCGAGCGCTAATTTTACTATAGATCTTCACGTTTAGAACTATTCTAGCGACAATGTGGTAACATAAACTTAAAAAAACAGATCGCTCATTGAAACATGTAATATGCAGTATATGAAATATGCCTACACAAATGATTAAAACGGTCGCTAGCTCCAGCTATACTCAAGTTTAAGAGACTATAGCCCGAATCAAACTTACTAATAGCGTCCGTGAAACAATGCTCTTTGCACACTAGCAAATTTATACACAAATATTTATAGGTCAAAATAAGCGGAAAGTGCAAAAATACAGGGTTATCCAGAACTGAAGTACTAAACCGAAACGGGTGAATCAGACCATCATTATAAACAACTTTTACCTATGGGACCAACCCAGAACTCGAGAAAATAATAAGGGAACAATTTACAAAATACGTTTTCCAACTCTAAGAATAAGTACCAGTAACAAATAAAACAGAATGCCTGCCGAAATTGATGAATTCTCACCTAATATTGTTCTACCGTAACTGTAATAACATTTTGGTAGGTTGCTAAGTTTTACTTTACTAAAAAAGCTTAGAAACATTCCACTAATAGAAAACACTACATTTTCGGTAGGTTGTTAGGTTAGGTTTTGTAACAGCCATCCACTTACTTTGCTTCTGCAATAAATTACTAAAATAAAGTATGCAATAAAAAATATTGGTACTTTCTGAAATTCTGAAATCTAAAAGCAGCTTTCATTGTGTTTTTTCAACAGTTTTATGGCATGCAATAAAAATAGTTTAAATTTAAAATTATATTTATTAAAAGTGCTAGAAGTATTAAAGAAGTGTCTTTAATACATCTAGCAATACAATTTGGTGGGTATCTGTTGTGGCAGGTATACAGATTTTTTTGGAAGCAAAATAAGAGCGTGTCTGGTAGACATTAAAACACAAGCCCAAAAATAACAACTGATTCATACATTCTATTGATTCCGAGTTGCAATTTTGTATGTAACAGCTGATTTTTTTTTCGAATTCTGAGTTGACCCCATAGTAAATGTTGTTCATAATTATGGTCTTGATCAACCGACACCCCCTTTCGGCTTAGTACAGGGCAAGCAGGTAACCCTGTATATAACAATTCAATATCGGTCGGCCTCAGCCCGTACAAGAGCCAGCAAGAAATATAAATAATAATAATAAGTATTAAAACATTTTACACACTCTCTCTGACTCCCAAACTAAGCGAAGCTTGTGATATGGCTGCCAGAGACAGGAAAACTACATATACATATTTTTAAATACATACTTATAGATAATACCAAAATGACACCCAGACACAGAGCAAACGCCTATGTTCAACACATAAATATTTGCCCTGGGTGGTAATCGAACCCACGCTTCTTGACCCAGGAGTCAGGGTCACTAACCACTGAGCCACCGAGGCAGTCAGTCAGCAATTACGGCTATCATCGGAAAGGGGGGGCTGTGTGCTACGCGAGGGGGTACTCGCAATGTCCGGCTCCGAGTGAGCAAGGCATTTTTCGGAGTGTCTCAAAGTTACTAATCCGCCCAAAATTCCGGGCAAATTGCCCATCTATAAAAGTGACTGGCTGACATACACGTTTCACGTTAAAACCATTGGCTGTGTGTTCCGACACGATCTACTAATTTTTTCTAGTCTGTGTATTATTTAACTAATAGTGTTGTTATAAATAAATTGTATCGAAAGTGTGGAAAGTTATCGATATATCGGCATCACAAGTTACTGCACTTATCGATCACAACTGTTGTAATAGTTTTACACTGCTACAATTTTTCGTTCTACGAGTACGTTGTTAGTCTCTTTCATGCCTTTATATTAGGATAACTAATAACCAACTACTAGCACAATATTGGGAAAACATCGTTCACAAAGGTGAACGAACGGAAACGAAATTAGCTACAAGCTGCGCAATATCCAATCAACGCGCGGCTTTTATGTGAGCTTCAGTCAGGATTGGATATTGCGCAGCTTGCAGCTAATATCGTTTCCGCCAACTTGTGTGATGCGATCTATAACTCCTATATTATGTCCCTTTCAAACCTAGCGCACAGAAACGAGAACATTTTTTGACAAAAATCAGTATTATTTTAAGACTTTCCTATCAATGTCTATTCTCTTTTGTTCGTATTGTTTCGTAAGAGTGGTGAGTGAATAGAGCGTGTGATTGTTTGTTGCAGGTCGGCGGCGTGTCAGGCGTCGGCGGCGTGGGCATGGGCGGCGGCGGAGTGGGCGGCGTGGGTGGCGTGGGCGGCGTGGGAGGAGTGGGCGGCATGGCGGGCGGCGGCGGCTGGTTCAAGCAGGGCGGCGTCGGCGTGGGCGTGGGCGGCATGATGGGCATGCGCGGCGCGTACGGCGGCGTGGGCGGCGGCGCGCGGCTTGGCGGCGGCGCGCGGTACGCGTTCGGCGGCGGCGTGGCGCGCTCGCCGCCGGGCACGCCGTCGCCGCGGCCGCCCACGCCGTCCGAGCTGCTGCTGGTGCGCCAGTCGCCGGCGCCGCCGCCGCCGCTCGCGCCGCCCGACGACCAGCTGCCGCCCATGACGCCGCAGGACCAGCTCACCAAGTTCGTCGAGCAGTTGTAGTGTACATACGCCCCGCGCCGCCTGTACATACCCCACCCTCGCAACCCTCCCTATTTATTCTCGTTAGCGACGCGAGGGACCTTAATTAAGTATTACGATGATCGAGCGCTCAATGTACAAAATGTAAATATGAAAGGATATGTCCTTGTCCGCTTTTGCGTAATTGTAAGTTGTTCGTAGTGTAGGTACATTATGATACTTATTCTGTTTATGTAATTAAATCATTTTATAATATAATAATTATGTGATCATTATAAACCGTAGTTTCTGTTATCGCTCCTAAATATAATTTATATGTCCTCGAGATACCACATTGTAACCATAAGAGATCTCCGGATATTGGACCACTACCCCTAGAGCTTAACTGGTTGGACAGCACAGTTGGACCACGGAAACTAACCTGGGGCAGTGGGCAGTGGTTCAACTTCAAAAATAGTTTTAAAAAGAGGTCCGTGGTCCAACTAGTTGGACAGAACAGTTTGACCGCTGCCCCGTACCCTATTTAAAATTTATCGAAATCGGCTGCGTCGAAATTTTGTTGTTTTGTTTCGAAAGTTATTGATACATCGATTCGTGCGGATTTCGAATTCTGTGAGCCTGACTCATACTCCCTGGCTGGACCACCTAGTTATATGTGCCGCTACCCGCGCACCCACCGGTGGTGTAGGGGGTAATTCCTGTTTACCCGTGTACCCCACTGCGTCAAAGTTGGAATTAATTATAAAAATATCGTTCATGTATGTAGTGTAAATAAGTTGTTAAGTGCGTGTCGAGACACGCGTATGATAGGCTTCCGTAGATGGTGACGATGATTATGATGATCATAATAACCGATTTTATAATGTCATAAGATGATTTAGTGCTAGAAAAACATAACTGGCTAAAAGTGTATTTGTGAGGTCAATGACCTTTGAGCTATGTGTAAGATTAAGAATTACAATTTTTCTTTATAATTCAAAAAGTTATTATCCCACAGTGCTCAAAACAAAAATTTTGAGATAAAGTTTTTAATGTGGTCTATAATCTCAGAAAGTTTGAACATTCTATCTCGTATACCTTAGAAATTAAGGGGACACTCTTTTTTCAACTTTGGGTGGGGTTGAAAAAAAAGTTTCATTCCCACTTTCCATGTATGAGAGCAACACCTTAAACAAACTGTTTTTAAGTACATATTTGAAATTGAGATCTATACTAAAACTGTTGTCAAACATCCCATTTTTTAAATAAAATATGTGGCTTTGTAGCATGAGGATGGATGCACACAAAAAAGTTATACGTTTTACTTCGGGACCCTAAAAAATGTACATACATATAAAAAAATTGTACCATAAGTACTTTTTTTAGTAATCGTCAAATGAAGATGGTAGCGGGAACATACATAACATATTCGAAATATCAGATTTTCACACAGGTAATACATCTAAATAATTGTTCAGGAATTTTACATCGAAATAACACTTGTTCTGTTAGGTAAATAATATTGAACATTTTGAGGGTTCCGTACCCAAAGGCTAAAAACGGGACCCTATTACTAAGACTGCTGTCCGTCCATCTGTCTGTATATCATGAAAGGTGATAGCTAGAACGTTAAATTTTTTTCCTACTATATATTACATGAATATAACTGGTTCGGCACAATTTTTCGAACGACAAAACCGACCGCAGCTACTACATACATACGTTCGGCATCACTCTGCTTGTGCCGATCGGGTGGTTTCTTCGGGTCTTATCGACACAATTCGGTTTTCTTTCGCTGGACACGCGTCCCTCTGCGCGTCGCGGCACTCATCTACATTGCAGAATGCACTGACGCACGTGCCGCCCGGCCTAGCGAAAGCCAATCTGCTTTTTCTCCCAAATATCATCTACACAAATTCGAATTTACCGCCTAAGCAGTGGGTGGCCCTCCTCCCCTTGCGCCGCCTTACTTCAATACAAAGCCCGATTACAGAGGCGCCAGCGTAATTATATTAGCTAAATAGCATAGTTCTGTTTCTTTTTCACTTTAGGCATTCGATAGAGAGAACGCTTTTACGTTGCTAATAAATTTACGCTGGCGCCTCTGTAATCGGGCTTTGAGTGATGCTAATTTCACAGCTCCCAAGTAGTTTTGTCTCGGCCTACATTTCGTACTTGGAGCAGTTATACTTCACTATGATTTCGTGTGTCCGTAAGAGTCCACGGCTGGTATACCTACCATAACTCAATTTTTTATCCAATTTCTAAAACTGATGATATGAAAAAGGAAAAAACAATTTCAACACATACTGTAATCTTTTATTTATATGCACATACATACAAAAATGCAAATGTCAGCATGTATAAGGAGATCTTAAAAATAACCGTAAATATAAAAATTATGCCAATTTTAAAACAACCACTTCATCATTTTAAGTAGATGAAATAATATAGTAAAATACATAAATACATACGAGTATGATGGTGAGCTCAACTTTTAACGCTTTGGTTGACATCGATATGAAAGGTAAAATAATCGGCGTAAAGTACGAGTCGGACTCGCGCACGAAGGGTTCCGTACTGTATGGGAGCTCCCCCTTAAATATTTATTTTAATTTTATTATTAAAGGGAATATAAAACTAAATATTCTGTGAACATTTCAAACCTCTACCTGGTACCATTATTAATATAGAGCGAAAAACGTCTAAAAATTCAGGTTTGTTGTATGGGAGCCCCCCTTAAATATTTATTTTATTTTTAGTATTTGTTGTTATAGCGGCAACCGAAATACATCATCTGTGAAAATTTCAGCTGCCTAGCTATCATGGTTCATGAGATTCAGCCCGGTGACAGACAGACAGACGGACATCGAAGTCTTAGTGATAGGGTCCCGTTTTTACTTTTGAGTACGGAACCCTAAAAAAGCAGCGCCTGAAATGTCGAGTGCAAAACTTAACAAGACACAAGAAATTACACTTTTGGCTGAGCTAACGAAGTGAGTTTGAGTCAACAATTTTACTTTAATCTGTGAGGATGTTGATTCATCTCTACCGCGTTGCAATAGCTCTATGTCTACCGGCCAGATTTTTGGTTCTGTCCGTCTTTCACCAGGCTGACCTCCTGAACCGTGATAGCTAGACAGTTAAAATTTTCACAGATAAGTTTGCTCTTACTTGAAATATTTTTTCGTCTTATAAGCGTTACTGGTAGTAAAGAAAGAAAACTCACAAAAATCGTAAAACTTGAGCTCATTTAGTCTTGGAAACAATCGTATAATTTTCGGTTAAAATATTTTTTTCTTTTTACAGAATTCATCTCGGTTATACGTTCGATTGCTTCCAATAAAACGTTGTTTTACATTGGACTGAAATCTAGACGCAAATTCGCCTCGAATAAAATTCATGTCCATTGTACTGTCAGTACGCTGAGCAAGAAATTCAATCGGAGCATACATATCGTATACTAGCTTTTACCCGCGGCTTCGCCCGCGTTATATTTTGATTTTGGCTTATGTTTATGTCGGCTGCGAAACCTAATAACCTAACCGACAAATATCAAAATACCTTAAAGGAATGCAAGGTTGGAGTGTATATGCAAGGGTCAGGGGTCTTAATTACAAATGAATAAAAACTATACCTATATTTCAATGTTTTTGGCTGTTTGCAGTTATAATAAACATTACAATGGTACAGCAAAGTTTATACCTACTTGTTCCTAATTATTGCTTTTTTACAAATATTTGTGCAAAAATCGATAAATTTGTTTCTAAGGTTTTTACGTGTTAGATTAATTCCAATTTTTTGTTCTAAATAAAATCTCCGCTTTCCATAAACTGGGCATTCCAAGATTATGTGCCACTGCACATGAGTCTCCTCTTTTGTAGGTTCACAGATGCACGATGGGCTTTCCCTCAACTTAAATCGATGTAAGTATTGGGAAAACCCACCATGCCCCGTCAGCACTTGAGTTATGATTCCCACTGGTGCTATTTCTCTTACGATCTTGTATGCCGCCCTTGCATCCGGAAAATATGTTTTGGTTGCCGCCGCTGTGTGGCCATCCTGATAACGCCGGTTCCACTCGTCAAGAGAGTCCTTTCGGATTTCTCGCTTGACGAATGAAACGGGGCAGTTATCGTAAATAGGTCTGCACTTCGAGTGCAGTGCTGCTTCCTTTGCTAGCTGGTCCGCTCTCTCATTTCCCTCCATCCCCGCGTGTGCTTTAATCCAATAAAGTTTCACTATTTTATTTTGTGCGTGTAGCAACTTTATGTTCGCTTTGAATTTACTGCTAAGGGATGGAGGGAAGATACGCCAACTACCGTTTCCAGTGCAGACCTGGAGTCACAAAAGATTTTTGCTTTTTCGGTAGCCTCAAGAAGTGTCAATAACTCGGCCTGGTACACGGAGCACCAATCGGCCAATTTCAGCTTGCGGGTACTGATCTGAGTGGCATCATCCCAAATGGATAATGCCGCCCCAACTTTTCCTTTAACTTTGCTGCCGTCTGTAAATATGTTAATTTCTCGGTTAAGATTTTGCTCTAGTGCTGCTCCGTCTGCCAGGCATATGAACTCCAGCTCCTCCTGCTGCGCTGGGTGTGGCTTCTTTTCTGTCTCTCTATCTCCAGTTACTTGCTGGGAATAACCCTTCTCAGTTTCATAAAGCAAGGCTGCTTCCTGGACTCTGATATGACAGCCGCGGATTAGGGGCCGCGGAGGGATATATGGAACTGGTGGTGTGGGTGCCGCCACCTACCCTACCTTCCGCTAGGCCGTCAACGTGTTGGCAGACGCAGTGGGGCTGCAGGGGAAGAGAGGTGTCGGTATCGCGATGGCCGTTCTCACTGCCCTCTGCAGTTGAAGAGGCAGGCGCTGGGCTACCATGACTGACCCGCTGCACTGGGACCAGGGCGTTGGAATGCTGTCTGACGTTCAGTACTGGTTAGTCCAGAGTGGTGGATGACGATGTGTCTTGTGCTCCGAAACACTCCGTCATTATGGCGAGAGCGCAAGCTCCGTTATGGAGCCCGAGTCTGGGCTAGCTCTGTTGAGTGCCGCGAAGGAGTGCGAAAAATGTAGGAACGTCCTAAACTTGCCATGACAGGTTATTTCTGGCGCTTAGACGGCTGCTACCGCAGCCCGCTCACTTAGTTTTTATCCTATCCTACGGGAACTGTTAAAGTTTTTGCGATAAAAAGTGGCCTATTATGTCACTTTTCGTCTTTCAAACTATATTCATGCAATAAGCCAAGGCAAGTTGCTCCGTTGCTGAGAAAAATTTATTGTTAAGTCCTACGGGAACCACAATTTTTTCGCGATGGAAAGTATCCTATGTCACTTTCCGTCTTCCAAACTATACCCACCCCAAATATCAAGTCAATCCGTTGCTCCATTGCTGAGAAACAGTTATTGTCCTATCCCATGGGAATCACGAATTTTCTCGAGATAAAAAAGTATCCTATTATCACTTTGTCTTTTAAACCAAAGGTATCCATACCAAAAATCAGGTCAATCTTTTGCTCCGTTGCTGCGTCAAAGAGGAACAAACCAACAAACTTTTCGGATTGATAATATTAAAGTATGATGTATACCATAAAGGTAGAATAAAGAAACATGTTAAACCTCTAATGATAGAAGATTTAAAAATATTTTAAATGTCAGACAAAATGACGGCCTGGTATTAAACGTCATAGTAACATGTAGCATGCAGAGGTAAAATAACATTTTATCCAATTTTAATGTCAGTTGTCATTTTTAATCTATACTTTATTTCTCAAAGGGATATAATGGTGGAAAAACAATTTGTCCCCTTGCCATGCTACTTGTGATTTATAAAAGTCTGCAGACAATGTCACCTGTCATCCAATTACGTTTGGCTGTGACGTTTCGTTAGTCCATATTAGCGTCATAGAGGAATTAATCACTTAGCGTCTTTGTGATAGTGGCGACAGTTTCGCTTTCGATGGTTTTTGTCCTGTCCTACAGGAACTATGCAATTTTTCGGGATAAAAAGTATCCTAAAGCTCCTTCCGCCTTTTAAACTATGTCCATGCCAAAAATCAAGTTAATCCGTTGCTCCGTTGGTGCGTGATGGAGTAACAAACCAACAAACCAACAAACTTTTCGGATTTATAATATTAGTAAGGATTAGAGCACCGGCGCGGGCCCTTTTATTGTTAGTATTAGCTGAAGACAAAGCGCTATATCTCCCAGTACCTCACATGCAACTTGTTTTAAATTTCAATGGTTGTTCAGTTCAGTCCTAAAGTAAAATACATTAACATTACAATAGTTAAGACAGTCATAGTGAAACATCATTGGGATAAAATCTAACAACGATAAACTAGTTTAGAATAGAATAGTAACTCGTCCAGGTGTCTGCACACCACATTACCTCTTACCTCGGACCTATAGCCTTCGGGACCCGATAGTTAATGTTAATTTGTTATAGAACTGTTTACAGCGAAAACAATTTTTTAAAGGTGTAATTTATATTATAGGCCAAATCAAGGTCCTTTGCGGCTGTGAAATTAGCTATACACCACACAAGTTGGTGTAAGTGAAGTTAGCTACAAGCTGCGCAATAGCCAATCAACGTGCGGCTTTACGTGAGCTTCAGTCAGGATTGGATATTGCTATAGCTTGTAGCTAACTTCACATCCGCCAACTTGTGTGGCGGGCTATTGCGCAAAACATAATCCTTGCGGAGCTGTTGTGCGAGCTTCAGTCAGGATTTTGGGTTTTGTGCAGCTTGTAGCTAACTTCACATCCAAAAAGTTTGATTCGGCTTCGGATTTTTATACTATAATATATTGAATTTGCGATACTAGCGACGCCGTCAACTAAACAGCTAAGTTGGCGGCACTGTACATGACAATCCGTGTCGCAAATTCAGTTCGAGTGACAGATTTTTAGTCTGAGCGATCAATTGTAACCGTTATTATCCGATCCCGAGGATTATGAGTCCAAGATTCTCATATCATAACACTTCACAATAAGTAGGTATTCTATAATTTACCAGTATCCCATTCCAATAAAACTTATTACGTATATACTAAAACTAAAACAGTACATAAAAAACAACGAACAAGGTTTATGATTACAACAAATAATAAATTTAGTATTTCATTCTTTATTGAGGCGTAACGTTAATTTCTTTTTGTACTATAAAGTGATAAAAAGCAATAAAAAGGCGGGTTAGTCAGCATTGGCGATTATCAAGTTTATAAAATAAGACATAGTGCTAACAAATGCAGTAAACGCCTCGAGTCAAGTCGAAATTAAAGTTAGAACATTTAAGTATTATGCACAAACAATTTTTCGTATATTTCATCACTTGCAACATTATTCTTACTTAATTTTACGAGTAAATAAGTACCAAAACCCACACAGTTCGACTTCAAAAATGGTCTTGTATGAATTAAGTTTGTAAATACAGTTGTTATTTTTAATTTAGGTTTTAGCAGTGTTATAGTATACTCAACGTTATTTCAGTTTTGTATATAATAATAAAAAACAGTATGTAATAATATATTATTACAAGTAGCGGCACGTAAGTCTGAGGGTACTGTGGAGGGGATGGCTGCGCATGTTGACCGCCATACTAAATTGCGCAGCCATCCCCTCCACACTTCGCTCAGCGCTAGACTTATATGCCGCGACCTGTACTGAGGTTGTTAAAATGAGATATAATACAAATGTTAAGCGTATTGAATATGCTTGACAATACAATTATTTATCAGAAAACATGACTCCAGTAAACATTGTGAAAATATGACTAGCTGATACTGCGTACTGGCAGTGACCATTTGAAGAAAATGCAAATTTTAGGAGTTATAAAGTTGTGATAGAAAAGTCATTTGGCGTAGCTAAACATTTTTTCTAGTTTCAACTACTTACTTTTGCCCACTGCAGAAAAATATAATGTATGTCTGACTTTCAAGTTTTATGGGGTGCGGTGTCTAGAGTGGGGATATCCCATCCGTCCTCCGCCCCCCTCACAATACGTCCATATAGGCCGAATCATACAAGTTGGCGGATGTGAAGTTAGCTACAAGCTGCACAATATCCAATCCTGACTGAAGCTCACATAGAGCTGCGCGTTGATTGAGTTACTTGTAGCTGACTTCACATCCGCCGACTTGTATGATTCGGCCTATACATGCAATATACCTAGCACCCCTAACATGGTAGAGGGACAAATTGTCTTTCCACCATTAAAAGTAGGTAAAACGGTTTTATCCTCTGACATGCTAGTGATGCTGATCCATATATACATTTGACGTGAAACTTTTTTCACTTCGCTAAGTAAGGAGGGGCTTAGAACAATGAAAAATCTATGAAAAGGGGTAGTAATAAAATATAACGCTTCAGTGATGGCTGTATTTCATGGCATATTCATTTTCTTATCTACCAGTTTTTGCTGCAGCGTACACACGCCTTACAGAAATCACACAAAGGCCGAATCAGTTTCTTGGCGCCTCTGATGTCAGCTAAAATCTGCGGATAACCCAATCCTGACTGAAGCTTACATAACAGCTGCACGGGGATTGGATTTCGCGCAGCCTGTAGCTAACTTCATCACCGCCATGAAAGGAGATATTGCAAATATGCATAGAAATTGGGCCAATAAAGGGTACAGTATTTCATAATTTGCTTTGTTTCTTTCGGAAAATGATTTTCCCGTTATTTTTTACAATAACAGTGTCCATTAAAAGTAATTTCGTGTATTCGGGTATGGTTACATGTGACCAAAATGACAGTAATTCAATGACTGAACAAAAGTCAAATTGGAAAATGTGAAATTACCCATAAATTAAGCATTTGATGCGGTTGTCTTACTCTGCGCATTTATTTATCATAGTTTAACGGATTTTCTGAGCTACTGTACCTAGTCAGAGCCCATTTTGCATTATCTTCTTTCATGCGGACTATACCACATTCTTTTTAAAATAACAATTAAAGGGTAAAAAGACAACAGTCTAACAAAGAAAGTCCTTATCTGTCTCATTACAAAAAACCTAAGTACCTACCAATGTTTGATATTTGTAACATTCCCAGTTAACTTCATATGCCATCGTTCAGTCTTACATCTCAAAAACGCACAAATCTCGTCAAAAAACTTAGGCGTTTTGTCAAATGAGTTATAAATATAAATGCCTACATTTATACACCATTTGGTGAAATCAGAAATCAGAGGCGGAATTTCGAGTGCATCTAATGAAAAGTGATGTAATTATAAGACTTGAAATTTACCAAATATTCAAAACTACTGTAAAGCAGCGTTTCTTAACCTTTTTCAGTCTACGGACCCCTAGAAAATTAAGCACAAATTCAAGGACCCCCTTAATACTAGTAGTTATCCGAACGGTAGACCTTTGTATCAGCCTTTTAATAGTCCACTGCAGAAAGTAGGCCTACACACGAAGGGTGATTGGGCCATTTCCACCACGCTGGCCCAGTGCGGGTTGGTGGATTCACATTAGCCATCGAATTTCTTCTACGGACCTAACCTAACTGAATTTTCATATAAGCCTATATGTCGAATCGCTTTTGACCGATTTCGTTCATACTCAAAAATCTTGTGTGGATCGCGGGCGGTACAGGTCGCTTCACACAAGTTGGCGGAAATGAAGTTAGCTACAAGCTGCGCAATATCCAATCATCGCGCGGCTTAGCTGTAGCTTTAGTCAGGATTGGATATCGCGCAGCTGTAGCTACTTAATTTCCGCCAACTTGTGTGACGCGGCCTATACCTACATGATTGCGAGGCTTGCTCGGATTTATTTACTATAGTTCGGCCGTTCAGAGAATGCGTTCCTGACACGTCATCTTGAAAAAATGTTTTTGGCAGATATATCGGAAACTATGTACTTAAGGGCAATAAACATTAAGATCATTATTATAGAAAATAAAATTTCGCATCTTTTGTTTCCATTAAACTTTTTTGTAAAACTTACCGTTTACGATTTATGACCCATTTAATGTAACAATTAAATTAAAAAATAATTAAATTAAAAATCTTAATGTTTTTTGCCCTTAAGTACATAGATTCCGAGATATCGGCCAAAAACATTTTTTCAAGATGACGTGTCAGGAACGCATTCTCTGAACGGCCGAACTATAATTCAATTGTTCATAGATAAGACGGCGGACCCCATACACATACTCGCGGACCCCAGGTTAAGAAACACTGTAAAGCAATAACTATAGAACTATAAGCACAAACTTTATGGCTTCTGTGCAATATTGTTAAGTGCTCACATTGTGTTTCTATCTATACCAATATTATAAAGAGGAAAGATTTGATTTTTTGTTTGTTTGCATTGAATAGGCTTCGAAACTACAGAACCGATTTGAAAAATTCTTTCACTGTTGGGAAGCTACACAAACCCTGGGTGTCATAGGCTATATAATAAAAAAAATAGGGAGTCTGCTAGTAGTAAATAAATGAATTTAATTGTGAAGTAAGCTAAAAGTTGCGTACATCCTCATTTTTCGCGCACCCGACATAACGAGTTTGCTACTATAGGCCGATTCACACAAGTCGGCGGATGTGAAGTTAGCTACAAGCTACGCAATATCCAATCCTGACTGGAGCTGACATAAAGCTGCGCATTAGTTGGATTTTGCGCAGATTGTAGCTAACTTCACATCCGCCGACTTGTATGATTCGGCCTATACGCAATGACTCATACGACTCGAGTACACAGAGGCCATAAGTTAGATGCAGCCTACAGAATGAATTAAGAATAGATGTATTATTAATTAAACAAGCAATTAAGGTAAACCGCAACTTATCTACAAAAAATTTAAAAACCTCATATTTTAGGCCATAGAGTGGCGTTTTATTCGATAGTATAGGCCGCGCCTCACAAGTTGGCTGATACGAAGTCAGCTACAAGCTGCGCAATATCCAATCCTGACTGAAGCTCACATAAAGCTGCACGTTGATTGGCTATTGCGCAGCTTGTAGCTAACTTCATTTCCGCCAAATTGTGTGACGCGGCCTATACCTACAATCTATGAGTACCTACAACCAATTTATATGAAGCGTCGACTGACAGAGCTATCATTGATTTTTTTGAACAAATCGAATGAAATTGTTAGTTCTCTTATTCTGCCACTCGTATAAATGACTTGACCAAAATATTTGATCACCGGCGCTGATGCAAGTCGACAAAGCTGAAGGCTCACCAGGCTGCGCCGAGCCGCAAACATCAAACGCCTATAAGCCAAATCAAATTTGTTAGCGGCTTTGAACTTAGCTACAAGATGCTCGAAACCTAATTCTCGCGCAGCTGTTGAGTGAGCTTCAGTCAGGACTGAGTTTTGCTCAGATTGTAGCTATACTAAGCGCTACACAAATCGGCGGATGGGAAGTTATGCGCAGGAATGCGAATGTCTCCCCCCGCTATCCGCATGCCCAACCCGCCCAGGCGCGTGAGGTGGGGCGTGCGGATAGCGGGGGGAGATGCTCCCGCTCTTTACCTCAGACCCCGACTGCATTCAACTCGCTCGCTATCAATATACGCTCCCGCGGCGAGACTCGCGCCGGGGCACACCCGCCCGCCAACCTCATGCCTCTCGCGCGCTCTCTATACCCGTGCTCAACACTACGCCACGCGGCGTCGACATTGTGCACACATTTGCAATAATTAGCGAATCACGGCGAAGTGTCATCTGCGGCTAACTTCTCATCCGCCAATTTGTGTGGCGCTTAGTATAACAAGTTTGATTAGGCCTATACAACATTGGATGAGAATTTTTTCGAGTCGTTGCGGTGCGGACAGGCCGGTTGCACGCAATTTTATATAAATATAAAGATTGTTGACTGCGCCGCATGCGGCTTCTACGGAACGGATTGGAGTGCGTTCAATTTTGAACCATTGATTCTGTTCCTTTCGTTCCCAGACTTTGCTCAAATTTAATAATGAATATACCAAAACACAAAACGCTTCAAAATTTGAAGCAAAAATCGAATTCGAATGGAGTCAGTAGATACTATCATTCAAAAATCAGCCATTTACGAGTTATTGGCAAATCTTTTACGCGACATTGGCCAAAAATCTTACGTTAGGTAAATTGGCAAAGTTGTTCCATAAAAACTACTTTATAATATACTAGCTTTTACCCGCAGCTTCGCCCGCGTTGTATTTTGATTTTGGCTTATGTTTATGTCGGCTGCGAAACCTAACCTAACTGACAAATATCAAAATACCTTAGAGGAATGCTTTTGTTGGTTAAGTTATGGTTGGAGTGTATATACAACCCCCCCCGTGTATTCCCGCCTTGTCGTGGGGGAGGTCTGAGGCAGCTGAATAGGCGGCGCTCGAAGTCTCCCTCTTCTTTGGGTCTTTTCCCCCAAGGAAGCTTAGAGGCTGGCACTCGAGTTTCAGCCGCTTTTAACTAAAGCAGCTGAGAGGATGGCCGGTAGGTTGCATGCCTTATGAGGAGTGTCGCAACTTAGGCGGGCTGCAGTGCCGCTCTTGCGACGCTGCATCCGAGGATTTTTTTTTATTATATCGCGAAATATCCCTGACATGATCAGGGGTCTTAATTACAAATGAATAAAAACTAAGTATACCTATATTTCAATGTTTTTGGCTGTTTGCAGTTATAATAAACATTACAATGGTACAGCAAAGTTTATACCTACTTGTTCCTAATTAAGTATTGCTTTTTTACAAATATTTGTGCAAAAATTCGATAAAATTGTTTCTAAGGTTTTTTCGTGTTAGAGTAATTCCAATTTTTTGTTCTAAATCAAATCTCTACTTTCCATAAACTGGGCATTCCAAGATTATGTGCAGTGGAGTCTCCTCTTTTGTGGGTTCACAGATGCACGATGGGCTTTCCCTCAACTTAAATCGATGTAAGTATTGGGAAAACTCACCATGCCCCGTCAGCACTTGAGTTATGATTCCCACTGGTGCTATTTCTCTTACGATCTTGTATGCCGCCCTTGCATCCGGAAAATATGTTTTGGTTACCGCCGCTGTGTGTCCATCCTGATACCGCCGGTTCCACTCGTCAAGAGAGTCCTTTCGGATTTCTCGCTTGACGAATGAAACGGGGCAGTTATCCTAAATAGGTCTGCACTTCGAGTGCAGTGCTGCTTCCTTTGCTAGCTGGTCCGCTCTCTCATTTCCCTCCATCCCCGCGTGCGCTTTAATCCAATAAAGTTTCACTATTTTATTTTGTGCGTGTAGTAACTTTATGTTAGCTTTGAATTTACTGCTAAGGGATGGAGGGAAGATACGCCAACTACCGTTTCCAGTGCAGACCTGGAGTCACAAAAGATTTTTGCTTTTTCGGTAGCCTCAAGAAGTGCCAATAACTCGACCTGTTACACAGAGCACCAATCGGCCAATTTCAGCTTGCGGGTACTGATCTCAGCGGCATCATCCCAAATGGATAATGCCGCCCCAACTTTCCCTTTAATTTTACTGCCGTCTGTAAATATGTTAATTTCTCGGTTAAGATTTTGCTCTAGTGCTGCTCCGTCTGCCAGGCATATGAACTCCAGCTCCTCTTGCTGCGCTGGGTGTGGCTTCTTTTCTGTCTCTCTATCTCCAGTTACTTGCTGGGAATAACCTTTCTTAGTTTCATAAAGCAAGGCTGCTTCTTGGACTCTGATATGACAGCCGAGGATAAGGGGCCGCGGTGGGATATATGGAACTGGTGGTGTGGGTGCCGCCACCTACCCTACCTTCCGCTAGGCCGTCAACGTGTTGGCAGACGCAGTGGGGCTGCAGGGGAAGAGAGGTGTCGGTATCGCGATTGCCGTTCTCACTGCCCTCTGCAGTTGAAGAGGCAGGCGCTGGGCTACTATGACTGACCCACTGCACTGGGACCAGGGCGTTGGAATGCTGTCTGACGTTCAGTACTGGTTAGTCTCGAGTGGTGGATGACGATGTGTCTTGTGCTCCGAAACACTCCGTCACTATGGCGAGAGCGCAAGCTCCGTTATGGAGCCCGAGTCTGGGCTAGTGCTGTTGAGTGCCGCGAAGGAGTGCGAAATATGTGGGAACGTCCTAAACTTGCCATGACAGGTTATTTCTGGCGCTTAGACGGCTGCTTCCGCAGCCCACTCACTTAGTTTTTATCCTATCCTACGGGAACTGTTAAAGTTTTTGCGATAAAAAGTGGCCTATGTCACTTTTCGTCTTTCAAACTATATTCATGCAATATGCCAAGGCAAGTTGCTCCGTTGCTGAGAAAAATTTATCGTTAAGTCCTACGGGAACCACAATTTTTTCGGGATGGAAAGTATCCCATGTCACTTTCCGTCTTCCAAACTATGCCCACCCCAAATATCAAGTCGATCTGTTGCTCCATTGCTGAGAAACAGTTATTGTCCTATCCCATGGGAATCACGAATTTTCTCGAGATATAAAAAGTATCCTATTATCACTTTCTGTCTATTAAACCATAGGTATCCATACCAAAAATCAGGTCAATCTTTTGCTCCGTTGCTGCGTCAAAGAGGAACAAACCAACAAACTTTTCGGATTGATAATATTAAAGTATGATGATTCTGTACCATAAAGGTAGAATAAAAAAACATGTTGAACCTCTAATGATAGAATATTTAAAATATTTTTAATGTCAGACAAAATGACGGCCTGGTATTAAACGTCATAGTAACATGTAGCATGCAGAGGGAAAATAACATTTTATCCAATTTTAATGTCAGTTGTCATTTTCAATCCATACTTTATTTCCTCTTCAAGGGGATATAATGGTAGAAAAACAATTTGTCGCCTTGCCACGCTACTTGTGATTTATAAAAGTCTGCAGACAATGTCACCTGTCATCTAATTACGTTTGGCTGTGACGTTTCGTTAGTCCATATTAGCGTCATAGAGGAATTAATCACTTCGCGTCTTTGTGATAGTGGCGACAGTTTCGCTTTCGAGGGTTTTTGTCCTGTCCTACAGGAACTATGAAATTTTTCGGGATAAAAAGTATCCTAAAGCTCCTTCCGCCTTTTAAACTATATCCTTGCCAAAAATCAAGTCAATCCGTTGCTCCGTTGGCGCGTGATAGAGTAACAAACCAACAAACCAACAAACTTTTCGGATTTATAATATTAGTAAGGATTCTGTGACCTCAAAACGTCTTTCCATATTTCAAGGACGGGTGATGAAAAGCTTGTATCTGTTTTAAACTGCTGGTTATGAACACACGACCAAAGAGAAACTGTTTCTGTTTATTTTGAAAAGCAAGGAGAGACCGAGAAGATCGCAAATAATGCTTTACACAATTAAAAACTTGTAGGATTTCTTTGAAGGATCGGTATGTAAAAGTTCATATTCCATACATAAGATCAAAATTTAAAATCCTAACACTTTACAGATAGATAGGCAACACTTTTACCATTAGCAAAAACACGACAAATAGTACCTTATGCTAATCAATCCTGCAAAGGAGCACAAGTTATAACCATCTTATTTGTAAGACAAGTTCGTTACTAATTAGCATTTCCCTTGCCGATTTCAATATTATGTAAGATAAAAAAAAAACAGACGTTGAGGCTAGTCAGTTATCATGGCAAAATTATTGAAAAGTCGTTTTGAAATGCTTTTTCTAAGGCTGCATATCCACCAGTGATGTGTTGACAAAAATATCCACCAATAGAATCACTTCACGTCACAGTTCCACAGTTACGCTCAACGTCATTGGCTACGCTATGACCCGCACAGCTAGTCTGCCTCGAACACCTCTGGAGGAAAAGCAACCTATTTCTAAGAAAAAATTACGAGATTAATGACATCATAGGATATTTTGTGCCTCATCAGCCAGCCTGCTCAAACCAGCCCAGCTTCTCAAAACAACAGAGCACGACCTTTGGCATAGGCCGAGTCGAACATCTTGGCGACTGTGATGTTAGCCACAAGCTGCGGATAACCCATTCCTGACTGAAGCTCACGTAATTATATATCCGAAAAGTATATCGAGCATAAAAAAAGAAGCTCACTTAACAGCCGCGCGAGATTTGGGCTATCCGCAGCATGTAGCTAACATCACCAAGATGTTCTGGCTAACTGTTGCACCCCCATCCCGTCAATGTGTTAGCAAAAGCAGCCTAAAGAGAAGAATGAAACAGCATGTGTGATCTGAGTGGTGTGTTCATAAGCAGCCGTGGGTGCGAGAGGGAGGGTCGCGAGGCGCGGCAGCCGCGGATCACTTGGTCTTCCTGTCTTCCTCGATGGCCGCTGCGCTCGATGTGTCCGTCTCTTCAGCCTCTTCATCTGAGTAGTTCATGGGCTCTTCTCCCGGCTTCAGTAGTCTACCGACTAGGTCGTACTTCTCTGTAATACACCAAAGTTTAGCATTAGATACTGTGAGCGAAAGCAACAAATGGACAGTCTGCCGACTTTCCTGTTTTCTGAGAGATATAATCTTAATGTTTTCAACGTCAAAATGAATAGGTATCATCTAAGTCTGCATGCGTCATCTTTGGACACAAACGTCGCTTACCATCAGGCGAGGTGGTGGTCAAGCACGGACTTATTCGCGATAAAAGTAATTTAAATAATAAAAGAGCTATATAGAAGCTCGGAATTTCGTTCGCGACCTGGGACGGCGGCTTAGAGAAAGAGGTCGTGATCCTCGCTCTGGTTTTTATCTGATCCAGCATATATCACTGGCGATCCAGCGCGGCAACGCAGCTAGCATAATGGGCACCTTCAGCCAGGGCACTATCAGGGGAGGGCTGTTCGATTAGGTTTATTATAACGATTATGACGGATTCTTTGACACATTGTTTGCGTATGTTTTTGACATTTTACATTTGATTTTGTAATTAATGAATAAGTATATGGATAATCCTTACTAATCCTTACTCCTTACTAATATTATAAATGCGAAAGTAACTCTGTCTGTCTGTCTGTCTGTCGCGCTTTCACGCTAAAACTACTGAACCGATTTGAATGAAATTTGGTACACAGATAGTCTAGAGCCTGAGAAAGGACATAGGCTACTTTTTGATTCGAAAAAATAGTTTTAAAGGGTTGAAAACGGGGGATGAAAACGCATTGGCTAGAATCTTAGAACAAAAAAACTTATTTTCTACCATGACAAATGGTAATTTGCATCTTGACTTTCCAAATTACATTCTCTATGCCCAATGCCCATTCAAGGCTGCTCGTGTTGCAAATGTCAAAGTCAATCAATCTTTTCCTGTAAAATTTAGAGAAGGTTACATGTATTTTTTCAGTTTAATTACGTAGTTTTCATTCTAATAGGTATGCCTATAAAACGCAAATCGAATCTAGCGCGTAGTTTTAGCGGAGCTCGCGTAAAGAAAATTGCTAGAAGCCAAGAGTCTGAAGAGCACACTTAAATGCGTTTGTCATTAGATGCCGAGCGCCACGCATCTCAGAGAGCTGCTGAGACTCAACAGCGAAACCAAGCGCGTCGAATTTTAGATGCTGAGCGTCACGCAGCAAGGAGAAAGTCAAGCGCAGCGACTTTTAGATGCCGAGCATCACGCAGCGCAAAGAACTGCTGAGACTCAAGAGCAAAACCAAGCGCGTCGAATTTTAGATGCTAATCATTAGACGTTAAGCAAAAAATTGCATAGTTCCTGTAGGACAGGACAAAAACTATCGAAAGCAAAACTGTCGCCACTATCACAAAGACGCTAAGTGATTAATTCCTCTATGACACTTAACGAAACGTCACATCGAAACGTAATTAGATGATAGGTGACATTGTCTGCAGACTTTTATAAATCACAGGTAGCATGGCAAGTGGACAAATTGTTTTTCCACCATTATATCCCCTTGAAGAGGAAATAAAGTATGGATTGAAAATGACAACTGACATTAAAATTGGATAAAATGTTTTATTCCCTCTGCATGCCACATGTTACTATGACGTTTAATAACAGGGCGTCATTTTGTCTGACATTAAAAATATTTTTAAATGTTCTATCATTAGAGGTTTAACATGTTTCTTTATTCTACCTTTATGGTACAGAATCATCATACTTTAGGATTATCAATCCGAAAAGTTTGTTGGTTTGTTCCTCTTTGACGCAGCAACGGAGCAAAAGATTGAATTTATTTTTGGTATGGATACCTATGGTTTAAAAGACATAAAGTGATAACAGGATACTTTTGTATCCCGAGAAAATTCGTGATTCCCATGGGATAGGACAATAACTGTTTCTCAGCAATGGAGCAACGGATTGACTTGATTTTTGGGGTGGGCATAGTTTGGAAGACGGAAAGTGACATAGGATACTTTCCTTACCGAAAAAATTGCGGTTCCCGTAGGATAAGACAATAACTTTTTCTCAGCAACGGAGCAACGGATTGCCTTGACTTATTGCATGAATATAGTTTGAAAAACGAAAAGTGACAAAGGCCACTTTTTATCCCAAAAACTTTAACAGTTCCCGTAGGATAGGATGAAAAGTAAGCGAGCGGGCCGCGGTAGCAGCCGTCTAAGCGCCAGAAATAACCTGTCATTTCAAGTTTAGGACGTTCCTACATTTTTCGCACTCCTTCGCGGCACTCAACAGCGCTAGCCCAGACTCGGGCTCCATAACGGAGCTTGCGCTCCCGCCATAATGACGGTGTGTTTCGGAGCACAAGACACATCGTCATCCACCACTCGGGAGTAACCAGCACTGAGCGTCGGACAGCATTCCAACGTCCTGATCCCAGTGCAACGGGTCAGTCATAGTAGCCCAGCGCCTGCCTCTTCAACTGCAGAGGGCAGTGAGAACGGCCATCGCGATACCGACACTTCTCTTCCCCTGCAGCCCCACTGCGTCTTCCAACAGGTTGACGGCCTAGCGGAAGGTAGGGTAGGTGGCGGCACCCACACAACCAGTTCCATCCCACCGCAGCCCCTAATCCTCGCAAGAGCGGCACTGCAGCCCGCCTCAGAAGCAACACTCCTCATAAGGCAGGCAACCTACCGGCCATCCTCTCAGCTGCTTTAGTTAAAAGCGGCTGCACTACGAGTGCCGACCTCTAAGCTGCCTTGCGGGAAAGACCCAAAGAAGAGGGAGACTTCGAGCGCCGCCTTTTCAGCTGCCTTAGACCTCCCCCGCCACGACAAGGCGGGAATACACAGGGGGGTTGTATATACACTCCAACCGTAACTTAACCAACAAAAGCATTCCTCTGAGGTATTTTGATGTTTGTCGCTTAGGTTAGGTTTCGCAGCCAACATAAACATTAGCCAAAATCAAAATATAACGCGGGCGAAGCCGCGGGTAAAAGCTAGTAAAATAATAAAAAAGATAAAAGGTGTAAGTTGTGATTGCTGCTATACTTCCGCCAAATTCGATGTGAAATGTTTACCAACAAAGCGTTGCCTAGCAACCACTAACAGCAGGGGTAGAGAACTTTTTTTCTAATGCTCAATTGCTCACGCTTTTGCCCGTGGCTTCACTCGCTTTATTATAAGTTTATAATGAGAGTGGGATCTAAAGATGAGAGAAGGATCTAAAGGCTCGTACACAAGAGCGCCGAATCGTATCGACTATATGCATCTCGATTATATTTAACGCGATTTTGTATTTTAAAAACTAGTTAAGCTCGCACTCCAAGGCTTCCGTACTGGCATGTAAGTAGGTAGGTACTTATATAAACTATTAAAACATTACTAGGTACTATAACTCAAACTATTAACCGACTTCAACATTGGATGAATGTCACGACAAACTGAACTTTGCAGTTGATTAACCTTATAGATAGATGTACGTGACTCAGCTGCAATGATAAGTTTGTAATCGAAAAAAGTACTTTTTTCGTGATGTAATAAGAAAAATAGTATGTAGAAATAAAAAAGTTCCCAATTGTTTGAGATTTCTGCACTCAAACGAAAAAATGGCTAGGGTTGATGCAAATTTCAATGTAAGTAATTACTGAATATTCTGATTTCTTTTAAAACACACTTCTTGGCAATTTGTTATTGCTATTGATCTATAAATATAGTAAACTAGCTTTTACCCGCGGCTTCGCCCGCGTTATATTTTGATTTTGGCTAATGTTTATGTTGGCTGCGAAACCTAACCTAAGCGACAAACATCAAAATACCTCAGAGGAATGCTTTTGTTGGTTAAGTTACGGTTGGAGTGTATATACAACCCCCCTGTGTATTCCCGCCTTGTCGTGGCGGGGGAGGTCTAAGGCAGCTGAAAAGGCGGCGCTCGAAGTCTCCCTCTTCTTTGGGTCTTTCCCGCAAGGCAGCTTAGAGGTCGGCACTCGTAGTGCAGCCGCTTTTAACTAAAGCAGCTGAGAGGATGGCCGGTAGGTTGCCTGCCTTATGAGGAGTGTTGCTTCTGAGGCGGGCTGCAGTGCCGCTCTTGCGAGGATTAGGGGCTGCGGTGGGATGGAACTGGTTGTGTGGGTGCCGCCACCTACCCTACCTTCCGCTAGGCCGTCAACCTGTTGGAAGACGCAGTGGGGCTGCAGGGGAAGAGAAGTGTCGGTATCGCGATGGCCGTTCTCACTGCCCTCTGCAGTTGAAGAGGCAGGCGCTGGGCTACTATGACTGACCCGTTGCACTGGGATCAGGACGTTGGAATGCTGTCCGACGCTCAGTGCTGGTTACTCCCGAGTGGTGGATGACGATGTGTCTTGTGCTCCGAAACACACCGTCATTATGGCGGGAGCGCAAGCTCCGTTATGGAGCCCGAGTCTGGGCTAGCGCTGTTGAGTGCCGCGAAGGAGTGCGAAAAATGTAGGAACGTCCTAAACTTGAAATGACAGGTTATTTCTGGCGCTTAGACGGCTGCTACCGCGGCCCGCTCGCTTACTTTTCATCCTATCCTACGGGAACTGTTAAAGTTTTTGGGATAAAAAGTGGCCTTTGTCACTTTTCGTTTTTCAAACTATATTCATGCAATAAGTCAAGGCAATCCGTTGCTCCGTTGCTGAGAAAAAGTTATTGTCTTATCCTACGGGAACCGCAATTTTTTCGGTAAGGAAAGTATCCTATGTCACTTTCCGTCTTCCAAACTATGCCCACCCCAAAAATCAAGTCAATCCGTTGCTCCATTGCTGAGAAACAGTTATTGTCCTATCCCATGGGAATCACGAATTTTCTCGGGATACAAAAGTATCCTGTTATCACTTTATGTCTTTTAAACCATAGGTATCCATACCAAAAATAAATTCAATCTTTTGCTCCGTTGCTGCGTCAAAGAGGAACAAACCAACAAACTTTTCGGATTGATAATCCTAAAGTATGATGATTCTGTACCATAAAGGTAGAATAAAGAAACATGTTAAACCTCTAATGATAGAACATTTAAAAATATTTTTAATGTCAGACAAAATGACGCCCTGTTATTAAACGTCATAGTAACATGTGGCATGCAGAGGGAATAAAACATTTTATCCAATTTTAATGTCAGTTGTCATTTTCAATCCATACTTTATTTCCTCTTCAAGGGGATATAATGGTGGAAAAACAATTTGTCCACTTGCCATGCTACCTGTGATTTATAAAAGTCTGCAGACAATGTCACCTATCATCTAATTACGTTTCGATGTGACGTTTCGTTAAGTGTCATAGAGGAATTAATCACTTAGCGTCTTTGTGATAGTGGCGACAGTTTTGCTTTCGATAGTTTTTGTCCTGTCCTACAGGAACTATGCAATTTTTTGCTTAACGTCTAATGATTAGCATCTAAAATTCGACGCGCTTGGTTTTGCTCTTGAGTCTCAGCAGTTCTTTGCGCTGCGTGATGCTCGGCATCTAAAAGTCGCTGCGCTTGACTTTCTCCTTGCTGCGTGACGCTCAGCATCTAAAATTCGACGCGCTTGGTTTCGCTGTTGAGTCTCAGCAGCTCTCTGAGATGCGTGGCGCTCGGCATCTAATGACAAACGCATTTAAGTGTGCTCTTCAGACTCTTGGCTTCTAGCAATTTTCTTTACGCGAGCTCCGCTAAAACTACGCGCTAGATTCGATTTGCGTTTTATAGGCATACCTATTAGAATGAAAACTACGTAATTAAACTGAAAAAATACATGTAACCTTCTCTAAATTTTACAGGAAAAGATTGATTGACTTTGACATTTGCAACACGAGCAGCCTTGAATGGGCATTGGGCATAGAGAATGTAATTTGGAAAGTCAAGATGCAAATTACCATTTGTCATGGTAGAAAATAAGTTTTTTTGTTCTAAGATTCTAGCCAATGCGTTTTCATCCCCCGTTTTCAACCCTTTAAAACTATTTTTTCGAATCAAAAAGTAGCCTATGTCCTTTCTCAGGCTCTAGACTATCTGTGTACCAAATTTCATTCAAATCGGTTCAGTAGTTTTAGCGTGAAAGCGCGACAGACAGACAGACAGAGTTACTTTCGCATTTATAATATTAGTAAGGATATGACTTTTCGATTGAAATTTCGAAAAGTCTGGACGATTTATATGACAAACTATAGAAATTCTGATATCCGTAACACTGTCTTGAAGTGATAACCCTACCTGCTGCCAGTGTTGCTAGGCAACGCTTTGTTGGTAAACATTTCACATCGAATTTGGCGGAAGTATAGCTTCAAACGGTGAAGGAAAACATCGTCAGAATACCTGCGTGTCTGGAGAGTAGGTACTTTGTGTTATCGAAGGTACGAGTAAGTCTGTCTGACTCCCGCTTGGTGGACTATGACATCACCCTCATAGTACTAATGAGAAAAGCCCCGTCCTCAGAAATGGGACACAGGGCAGATAACGAACTAATGAGTTGATAAATAGGCAAGCTTTGGCTTGTAGAACATTTCGTGACAGTAACTCTCACTGGAGCGATTGTCAGGCCATGGAGCATAATGAGCCATTTACTTTTGTTGATTAAAATCAAGGAACCGTTTCATAGCAAATACCACGAAAACGACAAAGAATGTCGTATCATCCCAAAAGAATAAAAATTGTTGAGTATAGTAAAAGATCGTCATTGTATGACTTTGTAGCACCGACAGACAAAATAAGTACAACTAACTGGGGCCTGCTTCTCTATCGAAAAAACGTAACGTAACGCGGTATTTTTTTTTCCGTGAATTTTGTTTGGATAAATCCTACTAATATTATAAACGCGAAAGTTTGTAAGTATGGATGGATGGATCTTTGTTACTCTTTCGCGCACAAACGGCTGAACCGATTTGGATGAAATTCGGAATGAAGGTAGCTTAGACCTTGGATTAACACATAGGCTACTTTTTATTCCAGGCTAACGCGGGTAAAACCGCGGGGCGATGCTAGTTTTTGATAAATGTAAAATTACGTTAAAATAAATTATCAACCGAGTTTGAATTATGTTATTTGAAAAATAAATACTTTCTACACGAATTTCTTAAAAACAAAGAGCACTTTAGAGTGCGTTTCGTGCTTGTCTTCAATCTGGAATCTGGAATGAATCTGGGTGATTCTGTAAGAAAATGGTTGAATAAAAAGTGCGGAGCATATATGTTAACATAAAATTCGATAAGTTTTTCAAAGTCTCTATGAGCGTTCGCCACTCGTGGTAGAAATAATCTCAAGGGGATTACGATAAAGTAATTCGGATCTAGACACGCGGTAGCGTGTCCAGCCAAAGTGTTCAAAGAAAACTGGCGACGCAGCGGCCGCGTGTAATATTACACGAACCATTTGGAGCTACTTTTGACCCCCTCACAACTCAAAAACTATTTAGCCTACATACATGAAATTTGGCACATTTACTAAAGTCTTTTAGTTTATCAAGAATCCAAAATTTCATAAATTTTGCTCACTTAGTTATTGATATATTAACGTTTAAAAACTCGTGTTTCATTGACTGATTCACTCACTGACTTATAGATCAAAAACCTAACCCACTTCCAGATGACCTAGAATCTTGATATTTGGCACCAAGGTAGACTACGGGGCATAAATAAAGGAAAAAATCTAAAAACTGAAAATTATTGATAATTAGTACTATTAACAAAGTAATTGTAAAATTTACCTAACCAATACTCCAATAAATGGCGGTAGCGTCGCGAGGCACTGAGATTTTCGATAGATGAACCATGCCATTTGTGATAGTAATATAATAAATACTAGATAACTTTTTCAGAGATAAGTGTACTATGATAATCATGATGTAACTACTAATTATTTCTGAACAAAAAGTTATGATATCTCATCAAAAACATAAATGTGAAATGGGAGCCAAAGTGTCGCCACCAAAAGAATTGAGATCTAACACGGGGGCCAAGTGTTCTGTAGAAAATCCTAGAGTTTAAGCTACAAGAATATACCTACAACATTTAAAAGAAATTTACTTATGTAATTCAAGCTCAAGATTGGCGTTACTCAGATTTTTATAGAAATGTGCGTAGGTCAGCCGCAAAGTTGATTTGTCAGAGGTGGGTCATTGCTTTTATATTTTAACCGTAGGCCTACGTCCTGCAGTGGACTATTAAAAAGGCTTGTACAGTACAGTACAATGCGCATTCTAGGGGTTGGGGTTAATAGCAAATCATTCTCATTGATAGTGCATCATGTAGAAGCCGCGGGAGGGATAGATGAAGCCTGAGTTATGGCCATTTAATTTCTACAAAATCCACATTTCCCCAAGTGATAAAAATATCGATTAGCCCCCATGAAATGTAAGATATACGACATGATAGCAGCTATCGTGCGAATTGCAGATGGGCGTGTAACTTGATATCACCAGTGAAAAAGATAAACGTGGAAACAAACTTGTTCCCTTGTGATATTTGTTCTATAAATACCTGAACAAGATTAACCTTATCTTTGCAATGTGCAGATAAATGCATGAGTTTTACGCAGTTTCCTTTATGTAATACTGCACTTTGTGTGTTATCAATTTTATCATTCAACTCATTTTTAGTGTTTTAAAAAATATCTCAATTAGCAATTATTGTATACTATTTGCTCCATTTGTACTCATTTGAAATATGTTTATTGGTCACAATCACTACATAGTATAAAACAAAGTCGCTTTCCGCTGTCTGTCTGTCCCTATGTATGCTTCTATCTTTAAAACTACGCAACGGATTTTGATGCGGTTTTTTTTAATAGAACGACTGTGTGAAGCCGGGGCGGGTCGCTAGTTTAGGCGGGTTGAAGTTTTGTAGCAGTTAATTTTTTTACTAAAATTACAGTGCTTACGAATCAGTACTTTCGCTACCAAGCAGGGCTTGAGCTCGATTAAGTCAAGTTAGTTGGTTGGAAGTTTTCGGCAAAAGGAAAAAATCTGCCAAGTACGAGTCGGACTCGCGCACTAAGGGTTCCGTACTGTATGGGAGCCCCCCTTAAATATTTATTTTAATTTAGTTTAATTATTTATTATTAAAGTAAGCATGCAGTTTAATATTCTGTGAATATTGCAAGCATCCACCTGATACCATTTTTAATATCGAGCGAAAAATGGCTAAAAAATCAGGTTTGTTGTAAGGGAGCCCCCCTTAAATATTGTGTTTATTCTATTTTTAGTATTTGTTGTTATAGCGGCAACAGAAATACATAATCTGCGAAAATTTCAGCTTTCTAGCTATAACGGTTCATGAGATACAGCCTGGAGACAGACAGACGGACCCTAATAGGGTCCCTTTTTTATAGGGGTACGGAACCCTAAGACTACGCTCCACATTCTCGCACATCTCTGCTGAAATACGCAGCTTTACTGCGCTATAATAACGCACAATAAACGTATCTAATAGAATGAGGTAATGAATAACACCTTGTACGATACGCTGCGTCATATCGGATGTTTGTATGCAGTCGCGCCACTCGGACCGCGGTCGCAGTTTTAAATTAATTCAACTTGTTTAACATTGACACACTGCTATTATACAGCTGTTTATGAGTTACTAGATATGCCTTCTGATTTTATGTACCTATTCAGATTAACATTGAGGGCATGAAGTGAGCGAAGCGTTCGCGAACGCGAAGCGAAGTTTTCAGTTGATAATTTGGTATACCTTACCTTTGGTATTACCTTTTGGTATTTTTTTTTAACCTGTACTGTCCCACTCCTGGGCAAAGGTCTCACCCATCTTAAGAACTTAATTAATATTTTAATTTGGTAATATCTTAGGAAAAATAGAATTCAACTTTCCGATCCAATTTTTTTTTTAATAGTTTAGGATCTCATACTGAGTTCCCTTCAGTGGCCGGGGCACGCCCGCGCCGATATCCCGCATGCGGCTTCGCGCTTGCGAATTTTTTGCGCATCTGCGCCGCGACCTACTAAAATCGAGATTTCTCGTAACTTTTGTATGGACGACCCAATAAATGTTGTAACGTTAGAATCGTATTGAATCAGCCTATATTTGAGTCTAAAAATAGAATGTGCAATATTTATTCAGTGTATCTTAAAACTTAGGTTAAAAAAAAAAAAAAAAAAATTAAATTAAAGGCGAAAAATTACTAAAATATTTGTATTATTAATGAAAAGCAATTTCAAGAACTTATGTTTGTTTTTTTTACATTAGTAATAACTATTACACATTATTTACATAAGAACATAACACATCTCAATACATTTTATTTACACAATGGGCCTTTGTTATTCTCGGAGTTCTCGAATTTCAAGTGGCGGTTGCGATCGTACAAATTTGAGTCCAATTTCCGAAGATATAAAGTATGAAACGAATGTAGACGAGACCCACTATTTCTCGCTTTGTTTCACTGGCAATCTATCCACATAAGTTAAAACAGGATAGCACGATTCCTCACGATTCCTTCGACTTAAAAAACGAGCGACCGAAATGAGGTCACTCGGCGCATGCGCCGTTTATGCGAGCGACCATAATGAGGTCACTCGGCGACTGAAGGGGATAAATAAAATCACAAAATGCTGACAGATCCAGGTGGCGCTTCAAGCGTTTTCGGCCGATATCTCGGAAACTATGCACTTTAGGGCAAAAGTCATGGACACCATTAATATAGAAAATAAAATTTCGCATCTTTTGTTTCCAGAAAACTTTTTTGTAAAACTTACCGTCTACGATTTATGGCCCATTTAATTAACCGGTTTTTCTATTGTTTTATTGACTAATCTAACATATCAAGAGTTATTGGCCGCGATAGAAAAACCGGTTCTTTAAATGGGACACAAATTGTTAACAGTAAGTTTTACAAAAAAGTTTACTGGAAGCGACAGATGCTAAATTTTATTCTCTACTATAATATTTTTTATTTTTATTTACAATTCATTTCATATAAAGTCTATTAAACAGAATTAAATAGGTACATTTAAATTAATCAAACATCGATAAAACATCGGAATACAATGGATAAAAATAGTTTAAATCGTAAAAATATCAAATTGCTTAATTATAATGATCTCCATGACTTTGGCCCTGAAGTGTGTAGTTTCCAAGATATTGGCCAAAAACCGTTTTAATAGAAAGCGCTTGAAGCTCCACCTGGATCTGTCAGCATTTTGTGATTTAATGCTCAGTACCTAAGTGATCTTAAACCTTATAAGAAAAAAACATTTGGATAGTGCAAAGTTGACCAAAAAAAACGTGTATTTTTCCTGAAGTATTCCTCTTGTCCGGATGTTGATCTTTCCGTCTGCTATTTTTAGTTAGGCGGGTATTTCCATCAAAAGGGGGAAAATTGAATGTAGCGTCAAGATTATTATTATCTTCTTTGTCAAGATGAAATGATCAAGTAAAAATGTCTATGGTTCATTCGTTTTTGCGCATATTATTTAGCCAGAAAATGAATACGCGATTCGTCCGATATGACATCAGACTATCAATATTGATAATTCAATCTATTTTTGGCGAACGCTGGCCGTTTTTAGATTGGAGGGATCAAACATACATTACGTCTCGCGTTAAGGCGCCAAAGGATTACATACAGCTAGGTATAGTTTATTATAAACTAGCTGCGCCCCGCGGTGTTACCCGCGTTAGCCCGAGATGAAGTAGCCTATGTGTTAATACAATGTCTAAGCTACCTTCATACCGAATTTCATCCAAATCTGTTCAGCCATTTGTGCGTGAAAGAGTAACAAACATCCATACATACTCACAAACTTTCGCGTTTATAATATTAAAAAATAGGATAAGTTGTAGAGTGCGTGTCGAAACACGCGTAAGATACTTTTCCGTAGATGGTGACGATGATTACGATGATGATAAAAACCAATTTTTACGATGTCATTAGTTGGTTGACTACTAGAAAAACGTAATTGCGTATGAAATGTTTGTGAGATCAATGACCTCTGTGCTATACATGTATGTGCATGTTTTAAATTTCAATTTTCCTTTATAACTCATAAAGTTGTGATCCCACAGTTCTCAAAATAGTTTTCATGGAATGTTTTTGATCAAAGAGTGGATGAAGGGTGACTTGCCGATATCACTGAAGCGCAGACTCATCGACATGTGTATTTTGCCCGTCCTGACCTACGGTGCTCAAACTTGGTCGTTGACTGATGCTCAGAGGTTCAAGCTTGGGGTTTGCCAAAGGGCGATGGAGCACAGTATGATGGGCATCAAAAGGACGGACAGAGTTCGAAACACAACACTGCGTTCCATCACAGGTGTAGTTGACATAGGCCAAAAAGCTGCTAAACTAAAATGGGATTGGGCGGGTCATGTGGTTCGTATGCACCCCGAGAGATGGGCCAGGATCGTCACACAGTGGGTACCGGAGGGCATACGAAAGCAGGGAAGGCCTAAAAGACGCTGGCGTGACGATCTTGACACTTTCCGGGAAGGTTGGCGGGATTTGGCTACAGAACGCGATAAATGGAAGAAAGTAGGGGAGACCTTTGCCCAGAAGTGGGACAGCATAGGTTGAGAAAAAAAAAAGTTTTTGATGTGGTCTATAAACTCGGAAAGTTTGAACATTCTATCTTGCATACTTTAGAAATTAAGAGCAGGCATCGGGCCGAGAAACACGAAAACGAGTACTTTTGAATGCGCGATTTAAGGGGACGAAAGGTTTTGATTCAAATTTAAAAAATATCATAGATAAGGAAACATCTTGAAACATTTTATGAACCAGACAAATTTTTTAAAAGTAAACGGCTTTTTAAAAAAAATAACTTACAAATTTCTCACCAAAAAAAAGTTTGATAATTCGAATGCTAAAAATTATCAGCGACAACATCCCATTATTTTTTACGAATAAAATAGCCTGATCATTTTTCTATTTTATAGACCGAGAAGTTATGTTTTTTAATGTGTACATTATGAGTAATTAATTAAAAACTCACTGCCGCCCGCCGCTCTGGCGCGATCCTGTCGAGCGCGATCGCGTAAAATTTGTCCGAATGAAGGGGCGCGGTACTCAATTTTTGAAACATTATAGTTTATCAATGCGTCACCTTAAGGGGGGGATTATTTTTTTCACTAATGGTACATGTGACAAAAAAATCGTCTAGGAAACCTTATATTCATTTTAGAAACCCTACTCAACAATATCTTACATGAGGTGGTGGGGTTTAAAAACATTTTTCATCCCCACTTTACATGTATGGGAGCTACCCCTTAAATATACAGATTTGATTTTTTAAGTAGGTATTTGAAATTGAGATCTGTGCTTAAACTATTACAATATTAAATTTCATGCAATTTAGTTGATAAATGTGGAAATTATAAGGGTTTATAACAATGGGACGTATGGACGGACACTACGAAGTTATAAGGGTACCTCGTTTTACTACAGAACCCTAAAAAGGATCATATAGCTAGGTATAGTTTATTACAAATAACTCTTTGATCACCAATACTTACTTACTCCTCAATTAGCTCTTTTTCGAAAACGTTAAAGATACGATTTTAAACAATTGTAGCTCAGCTAGTGCCTAAGTGACACTGAATGAAAGTGCTTTTTAGGGTTCCATACCCAAAGGTTAAAAACGGGACCCTATTACTAAGACTCCGCTGTCCATCCATCTGTCACCAAGCTGTATCTCTTGAATCGTGATAGCTAGAATCTGAATCATCTCACTTTGATGAATGTAGAGCATGATTTGCTCAAAGAAGTCGATAGTGAAAGTCTAAATTTGCTCATATGACAATCCAGAAAAATATATATGTTACATTGTGTTTTATTTAGGACCTAAATTTGAGAACCTAAAGCAAACCAAGGGCCTCTTGATAGAATTCGGGAATATAATAATAAGCCAGCAGACAGCATTACCCATGTCATTTGTGTAGAGTACTGTATCAGATAAGACTGAGTAAATAATATTTCATATCTGGCTAGATTTAATAAAACAATGGCTTAGATCAAGGTTAGAATTTACATAACTCAATTAGGCAAATTTGGAGCAAGACTCGTTTCTTATAATATTAAGACTAAGTCTATATACATATACATACATATATACATGTGACCCAGAAGTCACATCAACCTTATATTGTTTGAATATGTTGTATTGAAAAATTATCTCAAGATTTATTTATTAAATAGGCCTCATTATTTATTTTCTGGGTTATCACTGCACCCTCCTTGAAAATCATTATTTGATATGAACACCTATTTTAGATTCTGGTTTAATAAAAGATAAAGGGTTCGCTCATGTTAACTCATGTGTAATAAATTACTGTAACAATCATACTCTCCAAAAACAATCCAATTTGAATCAATTAGACATTTGGATATTTGATTGCCTCAAATAAATTTAAAAACAACTACCTTTGTTTGCTTGACGTATGTTACTTATCATGGAATAATTATCATTAATTAGCAAGATGCATGAATGATCCTCGAGTCATGTTTCTGCGGCGGCTTGACTTTACGAACTTTTAACCTTGAAGAAAAAATTTAAGTACAATTTCTTTGAGATTCCTTTTGTCAACGAATACTTTACCTCTGAACTGTGCTTCCCACTCTTTGACAGACTCCATCTGCATGGAGTTGAGGTCACTGAGGTCATCATACTCTTTATCTGATGATGTCACAGAGAAGGTGGCGAGGCCTCTGGACGCGTCTTTCCCTCCAAATGCAGCATATGGACCCCCTAGAAATAACAAAAAATTTATTACAATAGTAACAACAACATTCGTTAGAATCGGTTTGGCGTATCACTCAGTTACACCAGAAAGTTTCGTGAAAATACGGATACATAAAGCGTAGAGAAAGAGAACGTAATGAAATTAGCATGAAAAACCGTATTTACCTGCATCAAAATGCAGTAGGAGTGAGTCATTGTGTCAACTCTATTTATAAACAGCGCATGCTAATGCACTTACCGGGTCCGTAGAAGCGTTTGCCGCGGGTCACGTCGAATATCCACCCGTTGACCGCTACGAGGACGCGCTTGTCTTCTTGATTTCCGTCGTAATGTCGAAGCTCAGCAACTGTCATGTCTTTCCTCAGCCTTGGCAGCTCAGGGACCACATTATCAACCGGCAACGACGTTAATCGCTTTATTAATTTATACAATACTACTAAAATGACCGCGATCAACACAACGGGAGTTATAATTTCAAGAAATATTCTCGTCATTGTATCGCGCGGTTTGGGCAGTTCCACCTCGGGTGTTGTTGAATCCATGTTTGCGGCACACAGCAAACGGGTGGTCTGCAGCACGGGGATTTCGTAGTGAATACAAATTTTACAGAGTTATAGCCATTCGCCGATTACAAATACCGAAAAATAATGAAAAATAATAGTGACTATCTGACGTCAGCGTTGTGCGGTTTTTTTGACATGACAGAATTGACATTGACAGCACAGGTAGACATCATTTCAGTGATAACAACTGCTTTTGGCTAAAACGCGCTATCAGCACATCAAAAACACGCTAGAATTCGATAAATGTACCGACGACAAAAAAAAAACACTCGAATCAGTGATAAAAGGATGACAATGACATTAGTGCATATGTCTTAAGCACCTTCCTGACCACGTTTTGAAGGGGATACAGAGAGATATTGTGTTTACATAGATTAATTTAGCAAAATCTATCTATTTGTGACTCATCGATTTCAAATAAAATTTATCGATTTCCAACAGGGCGCGGGGGAGGAGGTGTTCATTGAAGTTTCGACCTAATACATATGCCAATAAAGTTGAAATGTTTACGGGTGACGGGTTTATGGAGCGGAGCGAGCGAGAACAATACAGCCCAGTTGTTATAATTGCTTAGACACTTAAGTCTAAAATTGTACAGTAAAATGTCTGGTGTCTCGTTCACATGTAGGTACAATTTTTCTTATACCATGACAGAGGGGTACGCGCGCTGAATTCTTCTCTAGTAGCTAAATCCTCCAATGTTTTACGCTACTGTAATATTGATTCAAAAACGCGTCAGATTTATCGCTAGGCCAAAAAGATCGTCAGATCTGGCGCACCGAAAGCGCTAAGTTGGCAGCACTGACAGACATTAAACGTTAAAGCGCCTGATCCACGTAATAATAAAAAGATATACCGCGGTTTTAAAGACTGTTTGGCTTATCAAAATCGAAATCTTTAAAACCGCGACTTTACATTAGTGTGGCCGTTTTTAGTGGACTGATTGCTATTATAGTATATTTTCGATGTTTTGGTAGGTAGTGTGATAGATTTTCACTAGGTTTTTAAAAATCAGTAGATTTCACTAGATTTCATAAATTCGATTTTTTTGGGGCCCGCGCAGTCTTATATGATTTCGAATAACGGCGGGGTAGTAGAAAAAGGTAGTAGAAAAAGCGGCGGTTGGCCGTGGGGTGCCGGCAGAGTAGAATAGCACCCCCCTCTAGTACCAGGTGTCGTAAGAGCCGACTGAGGTACAGCGGAACCGACCAATGGCGGTATAACCATTTAAATAAAACGTAGCTAAAATGGCACAGGGCAGGGATGGGGAGCAGCATCCCTGTCGCGAAGCTACGTTTCTGCGATCGCCACCACGCCTGCCCAGCGCGGCGATTATGGGCAAAAACCCCAATATGGAAAGTACAAATAGACCAGGCCCCCAGTCCCCAGCAGCTCCGCTAGCCCGGGGCTACGGTAGCGGCCCCGGTAACGGCGGAGAAGGGGGTGCTAAGAATCGCTGGCAGACGCCCGGCTACCACTCCCGCAAACGACGACTGGCCCTGGTAACACACAACGTGCGCACGTTGAGGACTGACGAGAAGATTGCTGAGTTGGAAGAAGAGTTGAGTAGATTGCGTTGGGATATTGTGGGGTTGTCTGAAGTCCGTAGAGAGGGGGAGGACACGATAACCTTGAAATCCGGCAACCTGCTTTACTACCGGGAAGGTGACCAACGGTCCCAAGGTGGTGTTGGCTTTCTCGTTCACAAGTCCCTCACCAACAACATTATTACCATCGAAAGTGTGTCGAACAGGGTGGTATACCTAATACTCAGAATATCCAAGAGGTATTCGCTGAAGGTCATTCAGGTATACGCACCGACATCGTCACACCCAGATGATGAAGTGGAGACTATGTATGAGGACGTGAGTCGGGCCATTCATATGTCTAAGACCCACTTCACTGTTGTTATGGGGGACTTCAACGCAAAGTTGGGCAGAAAAAACGATGATGAGCTGAGGGTGGGGCAATTTGGATATGGGCAACGGAACCCTAGGGGCCAGAGGCTGGCTGATTTTCTGGAGAGAGAGGAACTCTTTATGATGAACTCTTTCTTCCAGAAGCCGCCTCACAGGAAATGGACCTGGATGAGCCCTGATGGTTCCACGAAAAACGAGATAGACTTCATCATGACCACCGAGAGACGAATATTTAATGATGTCTCCGTGATCCACAGGGTGAAAACCGGCAGCGATCACAGAATTGTACGAGGCACATTAGATATTAATGTTAAGCTCGAAAGGTCCCGCTTGATGAAGTCCACGCTCCGACCTACTCGTGAACATATCCAAAACACCGATGACTTCCAGCTCGAGCTCTCGAATCGTTTTGCTTGCCTAGAGAACCTTGCGTCGGTGGACGAGATCAACAACGGGCTCGTGGAAACTGTCCAAACGGTGGGTGCTAAGTTCTTTAGACCCCGCCGTTCAAATAAACCGCAGAAATTCTCCGATCACACTGTAAATCTCATGGCCGAACGACGCTCGCTAAGATTGCAGTCTTCCGATGATGCAAAGTCATATAGGCGGCTCAATAGACAAATTTCGAAATCCTTGCGGCACGACATCCGTCTTTTTAATACTAATCATATTAAAAAGACAATAGAGCGGAACAAAGGCTCCAAAGTGTTCGCAAGAGATTTGTCTATTGGGCAAAGCCAATTGTCAAAGCTGAAGAGAGAAGATGGAAGTATAGCGTCGACCAAGGCAGAGGTATTGAAGGAGATCGAAAGGTTCTATGGACAGCTATACGCTTCGGTCGCTAAGCCTGTTAGCAGCGCGGCCAAAGATCCAAGAGCCAAGCTGACCCGACACTTCACCGAAGATATCCCGGACATCAGCCTGTACGAGATTAGAATGGCCCTGAATCAGCTTAAGAACAACAAGGCGCCGGGTGATGACGGTATCACATCAGAGCTTCTGAGAGCGGGTGGAACACCGGTACTAAAAGTCCTCCAGAAGCTTTTCAACACCGTCGTCCTCGAGGGCATCACGCCAGAAGCATGGAACAGAAGCGTGGTGGTGTTGTTTTTCAAGAAAGGTGACAACACCTTATTAAAGAACTACAGACCCATCTCGCTTCTGAGCCATGTTTATAAGCTGTTTTCAAGGGTCATTACGAACCGTCTCGAGCGCAGGCTTGATGACTTCCAGCCTTCCGAACAAGCCGGTTTCCGAAAGGGCTTTAGCACCATGGACCACATTCATACGCTGCGGCAGGTTATACAGAAGACCGAAGAGTATAACTTGCCTCTTTGCTTAGCGTTTGTGGACTATGAGAAAGCCTTTGATTCGGTCGAGACTTGGGCTGTGCTCGAGTCTCTCCAACGATGCCGTATTGACTATCGGTACATCGAAGTGTTGAAGTGCTTGTATAATAACGCCACTATGTCGGTCCGAGTACAGGAAGAGAGCTCCAAGGCGATCCCTTTAAAAAGAGGCGTAAGACAGGGAGACGTAATTTCTCCGAAACTGTTTACGGCTACTTTGGAGAACGCCTTCAAGCTCCTGGAATGGAAAGGATTCGGCATCAATGTCAATGGCGAATACCTCACTCACCTTCGGTTTGCCGACGATATAGTAGTCATGGCAAAATCGATGGAAGAGCTCAGCACGATGCTCGAAGGCCTAAATCGGGTTTCTCAACAGGTGGGTCTTAAGATGAACATGGACAAGACGAAAGTCATGTGTAATTCCCATGTTGTACCCACCCCGATCTCTGTTGGGAACTCGGTTCTTGAAGTCGTTGACTCGTACGTCTACCTAGGACAAGTAGTCCAGTTAGGTAGGTCCGACTTCAAAAAAGAGGCCAATCGCCGAATCCAACTCGGCTGGGCAGCGTTCGGAAAATTGCGTAGCGTCTTCTCGTCCGACATACCTCAGTGCCTCAAGTCGAAAGTTTTCGACCAGTGTGTGTTGCCAGTGATGACTTATGGCACAGAAACGTGGTCTCTCACTATGGGCCTTATTAGTAAGCTCCAAGTAGCCCAACGAGCTATGGAGAGGGCTATGCTCGGAGTCTCTCTGCGAGATCGAATCAGAAATGAGGAGATCCGTAGAAGAACCAAAGTTACCGACATAGCCCAACGGATTGGCAAGTTGAAATGGCAATGGGCAGGGCACATAGCGCGGAGGACTGATGACCGATGGGGTCGGAAAGTTCTCGAGTGGAGACCACGTATCGGCAAGCGCAGCGTAGGACGTCCACCCACAAGGTGGACGGATGACCTCATTAAGACCGCAGGATCACGCTGGATGCAAGCCGCTTCCAACCGGTCTTATTGGAGATCCATAGGGGAGGCCTATGTCCAGCAGTGGACTTCTTATGGCTGATGGATGGATGGATGGAGTAGAAAAAAAGATTACGTTTAGTACAGGTTTAGAAAATGGTAACACAGCTTTACTGTTGACGAGTCACACTTGTCGGTTTTTAAAACCGTGACTTTACAAAATGTTGTCATATTCAAAGTTAGAAAACTTACGTTACCTCGCTATAGCATTCAACGAAATTAATGAAAATATCCAAAATGTCCTAAAATGTGGGTTATGAGTTGAATAAAAAATAGGTCTCGGTTTCTCAGACACAAAATATGTAGTCCATGAACTCACTGTAGAAGCAAAAGACTACAGAAATTATTAAAAAATGTCCGAAGAAATTTACCACGCAAAAGTCATAGAACGTATTCACAGTCATGAACGGCATGACAAAAGGCTTCTTCTTCTTTTCAGCCACTGCCATCTTTAGGGGAGGCTTACGTCCACTGCTGGACATAAGCCTCCCCTAAAGATCTCCAATAAGACCGGTTGATAGCGGCTTGCATCCAGCGCGATCCTGCGGTCTTAATGAGGTCGTCTGTCCACCTTGTGGGTGGACGTTCTACGCTGCGCTTGCCGGTGCGTGGTCTCCAATCGAGGACTTTTCGACCCCATCGGTCATCAGTCCTCCGCGTTATGTGCCCTGCCCATTGTCACTTCAACCTGCTTATCCGTTGGGCTATGTCGGTAAACTTGGTCATCATCTGGGTGTGACGAGGTCGGTGCGTATACCTGAATGACCTTCAATATCGTTTAGATGTTCTGAGTATTAAAGCTACAAAAGGCTACATCGCCCTTATTGGCTGAAACATATTTGCTCCTATTGGTCGGTTTGTCTGTGACTTCTGTATAGCTGCACTATTGTCAGGTGCACTGTTGTTGCATTGTTGACACTGTTCAAACCTAACCGACAGACGTCGAAATGCTTTAGAAAACTTATACCTTACCTTAAAATAACCCCCCTTTATAAGTCTATACCTACAATGACAGCTTTTACTTTGATATCTGTCATATATGACATGAACTATGAACCTGAAAAAACATATTTTAGTTTGGCAGCTGTCACTTTGACACCTGTTACGCAACTCTGGCATGAAAGGTCGTATTTTATTTCTTTTTGTTATTTTAGTTTTACGGTAGTAACACGGGTAATTTACTATTGCTGTTCTAACAACTTTCAACTGCAGTAGTAACAACGGTAATTCATTTACCGTTCTTACTACTGGTAGTAAGATTGGTGGTAACACTGGTAATAAACTGCATAATCATCTTTATACAAACGTGAAGATGGTAGATGCGCCGACCGCAAAAAGCTAATTCCCACAACGGATAAAGAATAGAAAAACAAGTTTGTCTAAACGAAGCATATGATTGAGATTTGTTTATCCACGGATGCCAAAAAAAATGTCATCATCGGCATCATTTGGTCCTTCCACCGCTTTTATAGGCGTGTTGAGAATTGGCCTCGGGGAGTGAAGGCTGGGCGCTAGGGGCCATAGCCTCTGGGTAATTTGTTGTGCCACTGTCTGCTCTATGAAGGTTGCTTTTCTGCGGCGTTGTAAGTAGTCTGTGACGAATTGATGATCTTGGTCAGTCTCCATAAGTCGCTAGTTAATTGTGTTAATCTATACAGTAGGTATTATCTTCCTCCATATATGCATAACGATTTCAAGTGAGGGTGTGGTCCGGTATTTGCCCGGCCCGATCATACGTTCTGCGACCTAGGTGTACAAATTCCTTCGCATAAATATGACTGCTTTATCTAAGGGTCACGCGTTGTGAATACGGCGGAGCATTTTTCTGATTTCTTTCAGGTGTTGGCCAGTTGGGGAAAATATTCATAAATATCATGCTGCTGTACAATAATTTGTCGTGCAATACGTGATGAACCAATAATTTTCAGCCTGATATTGATTCTTAGCTGTTGTGTGATATTGTGTCCGTTTGGTTATAAATTATTTTGTCCGAAACTAAAATGTACAGCGCAGAAAGTGGTTTTGTGGAGTTGAACGAGAGAGAAACGGAGCGAATAGGAAGACCAAAATACGCGATACCATCAAACGACCCAATTGTAGTCACCGCCAAGTGCACAAAAATAATGCTAGATGATAGAATCCTCGAGATGGCTAAAACCATCGAACGGAGCTCGGACGTCGAGGCAAGTTGGCGAAACTGGGCGGTACCAAAGATACAATGGGTCAACGGGGTACCAGGATGTGGCAAGACAACATGGGTTATTAGACACTTTGATGTGGACAGGGACGCTATCATCACAACAACAACAGAGGCAGCAAAAGACCTGAGAGAGAAGCTATCGCAATGAATAGGAGATCTGGTTAAATCCAGGGTGCGAACCATGGCTTCAACCCTCGTAAATGGTTTTGGAAAAGAGAGCTTCAGCCGCCTTCTGGTGGACGAAGCTCTAATGAACCATTTCGGAGCCATAATAATGGCTGCCCGGCTGTCTGGTGCTAGCGAACTTGTCCTCATTGGAGACGTCAATCAGCTGCCTTATATCGACAGAGAAAATCTCTTCGAGATGAGGTACCATCGCCCGACCCTGGTTGCAAACATCACCCAGGAGTTGCTCTGCACACATAGGAATCCAATGGATGTCGCGTATGCGTTGAGGGAAATATACTCAGGTATATATTCCTCAGTTCCTCGTATTAGGTCTCTTGAGCAGAAAAGGTTCAAGGGGGCTCAAATATCCAAAACCCTCTCCAACACCCTTTTCTTAGTGCATACGCAGGAAGAAAAGGAGACCCTCATAAGCCAGGGTTATGGAGAAGGTCCAGGATCACGCACCCTTACCATCCACGAAGCTCAGGGACTGACGTACGAGTCGGTAATCGCCATCAAAACAAAGCCTAGAATGAAGCTACACGAGAGCGTCTCACACGCTGTCGTTGCGTTGTCGCGGCATACTGGGACTTTCATCTACTACGCCGACGACTTCGAAGATGATGCCATCAGTCGATTCGTGAGGCGTGCATCGTCTGCGTCATTGAGGGCCATCAAGGAGTATAACCTGCAGATGGCAATCAGAGATCGGAATGCGGAGGTGATGGAGGCTCTGGGCCGGGAGGAGGCAATACAATTGTAACAAAGGGAAAGGGAGCGATCACAAGCAGAGTAGGTAAACGTAGCCTCGGACTCTGCTAGTGATCGCTTTCACAAATTAAATCATAATAAGTGTGTACGTAATTGTGTAATGTAATGTATAGAAATTGTGTGCATTGTGTGCATGCCCTGAGCATTCATGCTCGCCATCGAAGGCTCCTTCTTGCGGCGGCGTCGTGTGTCGGGTCGTTCTCTTCCCTCAAATATGGTCGAGGAGAGCGATGGCTGGCACATGCGTCACACTCGTGATCGGGTGCTGCATGCGGGTCGCCGGTTTGCTCGCGGCATTCGCGCAAAGCACTGGAACTACTAACTTAGACTAAGATTTAAACTAACCTCTCTCTATTGTACAGTCGAATTCTTTAAAATGTAACTACTCAACAAAGGGCACAGACCCTGGAGTCTGTGGATCAATAATTTAAATTATAAAAAAAAAAAAAAAAAACTAAAATGTAAATAATCGGCCAAGTGCAAGTTGGACTCGCGCACGAAGGGTTCCGTACCGTAAGGAAAACCCCCTCATTAAAGGTATTTTATCTATAATTATTTATTTTAATTTTTTTTTTTTTAAGAAATTATGTTTTGTACGTATTTCGAGCATTTTCCTGTTGCCGTTACTAATATCGAACAAAAAAAAACACGTAACTTGTATGGGAGCCCCCTTTAAATCTTTGGTTTATTTTAATTATTTATATTTCAATTAGGTACATATTTAACTAAATATTCTGAGAATATTTCAAGCATCTACCTGTCACCGTTATTAATATCGAGCGAAAAACTCATAAAAAAATTGGTTGCCTGTAAAGTCGGTTTACGGGCGAAAGTTTTACTTGACAACGACTTTGAGACGAATGAGAGCGCATAACGTGAGCGGAGCGTAACGCAGTTTCTTGAAGTGTCACCCGGCAAACCAATTTATAAGACGTTGTCACGTCAAAATCAGGTTTGTTGTATGAGAGCCCTCTTTAATTATTTATTTATTTCTATTTTTAGTATTTGTTGTTATAGTGGCAACAGCGAAATACGTCATTTGTGAATCAACGTACTAGCAACGTATCACCTTTCACGAGATGCCTGGTGACAGACAGACAGACGGACTGATGGACGGACAGCGAAGTCTTAGTAATAGGATCCGTTTTTACCCTTTGGGTACGGAACTCTACAAAAACATAAAAATTAAAAAACTAAAAAAAATCACTACCTTAGCCATTGAAACGAAATGAAGATGATAATATTGTGTCAGAAAATATTGTCACGGGCCAATAATGTACGGACTGTATTTCACAGACCCATATACAGTCCATGGGTATGGAAAATCAGACTGTGTAAAATACAGCCTGATTTTCCACAGCCATGGACACAAAATATGTCGTATAATATCAGGCTGTACATCAACAGGTCGTGTAATTATCTGGGTTGTACAATATTGGATCCCGCTTCCCAAGCGCTACTGGTTGGCAGTGGTGATAGCCCCAGAAAACTAAAAAAAACAGCAGCTCGCCAACAAAAAAAAAAAACAGTAGAAAACAGTAGATAAGGTGAAATGAGTTAGGTTTCTTCTTTTATCTTAAATTAAAACAATTATCCTACTTCTATTAGTTAATGGGACTCACAAACATTGTTACATTACATTTAGCTTTATCTAAGGATTACAACCCAATAGGAAACAAAAATCTAAATAAAAACATAATCCACTTTCATCCTCAATTGCCTGACCTTCAGTATTTTCAGACTTATTCTTATATTTCTAAACGTAATTTGGTGGTGCTGAACCCTATTTGAAAAACAGTAAAAATTAGAAGTGAAACAAAAAACAGACGCAAAAAGTGTGAAAATAGTAAATCTACTGTTATAACAGTGGGGTTAGCACGGGGTTAGCTGGGCTAGCAACACTTCTCCTCTGGTCGGGTTTGCCTCTGCGATTTTTACGATACAATTGTGTAGGTACATAAACAATTTAAATTCCATTTCTCTATCGTTAATTCGTAAACTCGGTCATTTGTAATCGCATTTCCTTTGCGCCGGTTCTGTGAAGTTACAAAACGATTACCGCCCAGGGATATATGTATTAAATTAAAACCTAGTTATATTTGGTCTAAGCCAGATGTTCACAAAACAACATTAATAAAATATTAAAATACTATAAATATTTATCAGTTCATTATGAAGGAACCAAGGTCAGATCTGTGCTCGCGCTACATACACATATTCGTCGTGGTTTGCTGTTACTGGTGAGTTTATTTCGCAAGATAAACTTTTTAACATGGTTAGAAATTTACAACTTCACCCTTCCAATATTTAATACATTTAGTTAGCTCGTACAATGTCAAGGAATAGTGGAACAAATATAAATAGGTACTGTCTTTTTTTATTATTTGAATGCCAGCTTAACAATTTCTTTTTTATTTCAGGATAGTTTCGATAGCCACAGTTTTTGTGAACAAAAGTTTGCTGAGTGGTGCAAGCGTCGCGTTAGAAGCGCCTCTGTTTATCACATGGTTCCAATGTATAGTTTCCTTCACCATTTGTTGGGTGCTGAGCCAGTCAGGTGGGATACCTGGTGTCTTCACATTTCCTAAGGGCAGTCCATGGAATGTTGATGTGGTTAAAAAGGTTTGTTCATTATTTTTGAAGTGAAACTTCTAATGCGACTTCCACCAAGGTTGCATTAAACGTTTAACACTACCATGGAAGGGGTATGAAAGGACTGTTGCGTCGAAGTTTCACTTCTTCTGTGCAGAGACTCCACTTGCATTTTTATCTAAATATCTAGCTTTATTGTTTGTTTATTCTACTCATAGTAAGTCGACTCGCGCACAAAGGGTTCCGTAGCGTATGGTAGCCCCCCTTAATATATTTTATTTTAATTAATTATTTTTGAAGGGAATATAAAACTTTATATTTTGTGAATATTTCAAGCATCTTCCTGTTGCCGTCATTAATATCGAGCAAAAAATCATATTTCTTGTATGGGAGCCCAGCTTAAACATTTTTTTATTTAAAGTAAATATTTAACTTAATATTCTGTGAAAATTTCAAGCATCTACCTGTCACCCTTGTTACTAGCAAGCGAAAAACAGCTTAAAATTCAGGTATGTTGTATGGAAGCCCCTTTAATGTTTATTTTTCTGTTTTTAGTATTTGTTGTTATAGCCGCAACAGAAATACAATATCATGATCATTTTAACGTTATAGCTATCACCATTCCTGAAATATAACTGGTGAAAGACAGACAGACGGACGGACAGCGGAGTCTTAGTTACTAGTCCTGTTACCATTTGGTTACGGAACCCTAAAAAAGAAGGCTGTGGTAAAATTTTCTTATGAAATATTAATTTACACAAGTAAATTCCCTGAATACACCCCTGACAAATACTTAGAAAGGTTATTGGTTTACAGAAGAATAATTCTTCTGATGAACATCTGATGTTAGATGCCATGACTTTTTAAATATTTATTCAGCTATGTATATTTTTTTTATTTAATATAGTTTTCGTTTGACTACATAGTGCTTGATAAGTAAGTTCATATAGGGCGGGTGTCAAAGTTTTTAGGCTACTTGAAGGCGGGTGTAGCATGCATACCTAGAAAATATGCTGTATTTTATTTTTAATAAAGTAAGTTTGTGTAGATGTGTGCTTGTCCTGGTGTCAGTAAAGTAAGTCTAAAAACTTAATTCTATATGTTTAATGAAATTTATTAGGTATGAATAATACGCACATGTAATATTCATATCAAGACCTATAAGTGTGCACATAATATTTTTATTTTAAATATCCATAAAAAACATTTAGTAACATTTAATTTCATGAACTGGTTATTACCACCTCAGTAACATGACTTATATATTATTAAATTAAATTATGATTAAGTACTGAAATGCTTATCTGCTTATCAGTTCATATTTAATTAACAAAAGCTGTTAAAGTGTAATCATAAGAATCTTATCTACAATTATTTTAAATACACAGAATTACAAATTATGTCATATTTATGCTTTTGGCATTCATCATTGTATAGGCTATTCTCTAAAAGTTTACTACACAGCTATTTTAAATAATTTTAAATCTTATCTCTAAATTTTATCAATAATACTTGTACACTTTAATAGTACAGATAGATTCAATTTGTCCTATTTATAAGCCATGCTGGCTCTAAATATTAATATATTTACATGTAGCTACAGACTTTTATTTGTCTTTACGTAATTACTTCAAGCTGATAAAAATAACAACTGTACTCAATTAAACAACTAATTTGAAATAGCTAAAACCCACTGTTTATCCGATTATTTACACAACAACCCAGTTAGTGGGAATTTTGATGGACACACACACTGTAATTATGATATCTAAATAAGTACTTATTAGTTCTCAGAAAATAAAAAAAGTAACTGTACTATACAGAATAACTTCTGTATAGTACTTACAGTTATTTTTAAAAGTAAAATGGGAAAATATACCTTATAATTTTCTTATTTTTTTCCCATTGCTTATCTGTTGCAAGTTTAGGATCCTTCCGCATCGAATTGGTTTGAAAATTTATTAACAAATTAATGCATTAATGGGGCGATTATACTATCGGAAAATTGTGAAAGTGAAATGTATAAAGGCTGATGAATTTGAACACTCATTCAGTCATACACATAATCCATTTATTGCCATCTGCAAAACCTACAAAAATATTACTTAATTTTTGGAGTAGTTTTTTAATAGTTAAAATGTAGTTTTTTAATAGATACAACGTCAAAGTAATTTAAGTTGCGGTTATCGCTAAATGCTTTTTTTGCCCTAACTATTCGTAGATCTACTGTCTAAGTAGCTAACGGGAACAATGGACGCCGCCGCGGCGGCTACGCCCGTCTGGCACCTCTGTAAAGGCCGTCGCCAACGGCGTCTTTTTGAAGCACGTCTGACGCGCGTTTCGTAAACGCGCGTTTGCATCACTAGTAAAGCGACCTAGTCGCATTTGCAACGCGCGACAGATGAGGAACACGGCAAAGATGTACACCCTAAGAATCGAGGAGGAAATACACTTAACAGCGAATTTCATCCTGTCTACAATCACTGCCACAGGCTTGTGACGGCGAAAACCGATCGAACTGTTTTGTTTATGTAGATAATTAATGTAGCAATATTGGACCTAAACAGCCCAATGACAAATTGTAATCAAATATTTACTTAAAAATGATTTTAATTTTATAGTGCATCTCACACTAGGTTTATCTCAAACAGTTATTTTTGTGAAAGTGAAAACGCTATAAGTTGGTTAAAATGACTTCACAAATTCCACGCAAAGTCAGAACTGCGAATTAGCTCAGTTGGGAGAGCGTCGGGCTAGTGATCCGAAGACGCAGGTTCGAGTCCTGCATTCGCGACGAATTTTTGAAATATTCATCACAAAATAACTCTTTGAAATATTTACTTGTTATTAGTATTTAATATTTAGTTGTTTACTTATCGTAAACAACAGTTGTAACTAAGCTGCATGAATAATATTTACATTTCACACATTTTTCAGTCCTTATTCATTTCAACGTACAATCATTTGCACTTGTAAAGTTAATTAATTTAACATTCCAGGTGATACCGCTATCTATAATGTTCACGTTGATGATAGCGACAAATAACCTGTGTTTGAAGTACGTCGGAGTGTCGTTCTACTACGTGGGTCGGTCGCTGACGACGGTGTTCAATGTTGTACTTAGCTGGGTGCTGCTGGGGCAAAGTACCTCCTTAAAGTGCGTATCTTGCTGCGCTTTCATCATATTCGGATTCTACTTGGGCGTGGACCAGGAGAGCTTGCTAGGTTTGTATTGACCCTTAAAGCCGATTCACATAGGCGGGAAGTGCGGGAAAGCGATCGCGATCCGGGACGGGAATTTTTTCTAAAATTCGAATTTGTATACAACCTGACACATAACAAGCGGGCGCGATCTGGCGCCATTGCTTTGCACAGGACCGCTATCGGATCGCTTTCTCGCTGCTCCCGCCTCTGTGGGATCCAGTCTTTATAGATATCACTACATAGTATAAAATAAAGTCGCTTCCCGCTGTCTGTCCCCATATACATGGGGACAGACAGCGGGAAGCGACTTTAAAAGCATACGCTTATATCTTTAAAACTACGCAAAAAATGTTGCTGCGGTTTTTTTAATAGATAGAGTGATTCAAGAGAAAGGTTTACATGTAAAATACATCGCTAGTTATGTATATACTGCTTATGTCTGGGGAAAAAATCTTTAAGATATGCCTCCCTCCATGTGAATCCAACAATCTGTAACAGATCTAGCATTGTTAGATATGACCCAATCAGCCTTTGAAGGTAGGTCTACGGTCTTCAGTGGTGGACTATTGAAGACTATAATTATTATGGTATATACGGTATGGTATGGTATAGACTATACGGTATAGTATGGTACAGACTATACGGTATGGTATAGTACAGGCTATATAGTAGTTATACAGAGTTTCGGCTCGTTTGATTCGTCTTGGCGAGTATTATTACTGAAAAAATCGGCTAAGTGTGAGTCGTACTCACGCACGAAGGGTTCTGTACCTTGTTGGAGTCCCCTTAGCCCCTTTCCTCTTGCCGTTATTAATAGCGAGCAAAAAAACTCCTTAAAATGACGTTTGTTGTATGGAAGCCCCCTTAAATATTTATTTTATTCTGTTTTTTGTATTTGTTGTTATAGCGGCTACAGAAATACATCATCAGTGAAAATATCAGCTGTCTAGCTATCATGGTTCATGAGATACAGCATGGTGACAGACGGACATCGGAGTCTTAGTAATAGGGTCCCGTTTTTACCCTTTGGGTACGGAACCCTAAAAACGGTTCTTTTAAATATAATACTTGTTTTCAGATTCGTTCTCGCTGATCGGAACTGTATATGGAGTAATAGGTTCTCTCATGCTTTCCCTGTACTCCATCTACACGAAGAAAGTGCTCCCACACGTGAACCAAGAAGTCTGGCTGCTCTCCTACTACAATAATGCATACTCCATATTATTATTTCTACCGTTAATTATTATGAATGGGGAAATCTCCGTACTGCTGAGTTACGTCAATTTTGGCAGCATTTATTTCTGGACACAGATGGTCATTGGCGGTCTATGTGGATTCGCCATTGGATATGTCACTTCTCTTCAAATTAAGGTAATCCTTTCTTCGTCATCTTTATTATCAGATGACCGATGGGGTCGAAATGTTCTCGAGTGGAGACCACGTACCGGAAAGAGCAGCGTAGAGCGTCCACCCGCAAGGTGCACGGATGACCTAATTGAGACCGCAGGATCGCGCTGGATGCAAGCCGGTACCAACTGGTCTTATTGGAGATCCATATGGGAGGCCTATGTCCAGCAGTGGACGTCCTATGGCTGATGGATGGATAGAAGTTTAAGCTTACTAAACTTATAAGACTCTCAGTAAAAAAAACCCGTAAATTAACCGTAATTCATTTACAATTCGTGATAACTGATATATGATTCAGTTTACAAAGCCTGTTTAGTTAATCTACAAGTTAATGAACGCGCGAGCAAGTGGGGTGATAACGTAGTAATCCGACCATTTTAACACAGTATTTTTCTACCGCTGTTTTCCTCATATACTGCACAGAATATTTTTTGTTAAAGGAAAAAGCGATACGATATGAGCTAAATGCTTTGACTCCTCGGTGGCTCAGTGGTTAGTGACCCTAACTACTGAGCCAAAGAGGCGTGGGCTCGATCCCCACCCAGGGCAAGTATTTATGTGATGAACATAGGTGTTTGCTTTGTGTCTGAGTGTTATTTAGTTACTATATATAGGTATATAAGTATGAATTTAAAAATATGTACTTATAACTAGTTTATCAGTCTCTAGCAGCCATATCAAAAGCTTTGCTTAGTTTGGTGTCAGAGGCCGTGTGTAAGATGTCTCCATATATTTATTTATTTAACTCCTTATCGAATTTTATTCACATGTCTTTCCGTTAACGTATGCCTGTGTGCGTGTGATGTGAACATATTTACTTACATTGAAATTATAATATTTACGAAAGCACATTTTTGTACCTAAAATGACTCTATATTGACTATATTTAACTACCACTGATAAGGATAACTGTTATTAAAATGGTTATTAGTCATGACTTACTGTTTATGGCTAATGGTAGTGATAAATCACTACATAGTATAAAACAAAGTCGCTTCCGCTGTCCCCATGTATGCTTATATCTTTGAAATACGCAACGGATTTTGATGCGGTTTTTATAAATAGATAGAGTGATTCAAGAGGAAGGTTATATGTATAACTAGCGACCCGCCCCGGCTTCGCACAGGTGTATATTATACATATAAACCTTCCTCTTGAATCACTCTATCCATTAAAAAAAACCGCATTAAAATCCGTTGCGTACTTACTTAGTTTTAAAGATTTAAGCATACAGACAAATAAACAGACGAAAATAGCGACTTTATTTTATACTATGTAGTGATACACCTGTGCGAAGCCAGGGCGGGTGGCTAGATATAAATAATCGTAATTGGTCTTCGAGCAAATATCCATATCTATAATTATATCTAATCATTACCGTGCTATGGTGCCTATCCATACCAATTTTGACAGGTTTGACATATTAAGTACGCGCACAATGTCAAAGATCTGGGCCGTTTTCTTTGTGATTAATGTTTATAACTGTCCATCTAGACAGATATATAGTGAAAAACATTATACGTTTTTAGGGTTCCGTACCCAAAGGGAAAAACGGGACCCTATTACTAAGACTTCGATGTCCGTTTGTCTGTCTGTCTGTCACCGGGATGTATCTCATGAACCATGATAGCTAGGCAGCTGAAATTTTCACAGATGATGTATTTCGGTTGCCGCTATAACAACAAATACTAAAAACAAAATAAAATAAATATTTAAGGGGGGCTCCCATACAACAAACCTGAATTTTTAGACGTTTTTCGCCCTTTTTAGAAGTTTTCACAGAATATTTAGTTTTATATTCCCTTCAATAATAAAATTAATAAAAAAAAAATAAGGGGGGCTCCCATACAGTACGGAACCCGGTGCGGTACCAGGTAGATGCTTGAAGTTTTCACAGAATATTTAGTTTTATATTCCCTTCAATAATAAAATTAATAAAAAAAAAATAAGGGGGGCTCCCATACAGTACGGAACCCGGTGCGCGAGTCCGACTCGTTCTTGGCCGATTATTGTATAACTGATTAAGTAAGCTTGTATAGGCCTAGCATAGCCCTCGTGTCAGAGTTTTTAAGCCGCCTGAAGGCCTCTGACATAGGTAAACGTTTAAAACTACCGAGACCTACAATATAACGTGTCATACGAGCCACGGTAGCTCTCAGTTATAAATGCCACCAGCGGTCACCCATCCAAAAACTGACCGTGCTGAACGTTGCTTAACTTTGATGATCGCTAATGAACATAGTCAAATTACTCTATGAGCGCTGCGCCATTTTTCTGTAATACCAGTCAAAGATACCATCTGCACACTAACTCCTATCTTCCTACCTCCTCCGCCACAAATACGTCTGTAAGTTTTCTATAATCCGACCGTTTAACTTAGCCCTCGCCTGACGAAACTGAGACAGGTGAGGGCGGCGGGTCCCCGGCGCCCGCACAGTCCCCTTTGTCGTCTCCCCCGGCGCCCCTGTACCGCGCAGGCGGGTAATAAGTCTAAGCGCTCGGATTATAAGTAGTTTCGCTACACATATTTAATGAACACTGTAAACATTTCAGGTAACATCGCCCTTGACGCACAACATCTCCGGCACGGCGAAAGCTTGCGCGCAAACAGTTCTCGCCACCCAGTGGTACAACGAAACCAAGGGCGGGCTGTGGTGGACGTCCAACGTCATCGTCCTAGCCAGCAGCGCCTTCTACGCCCGGTTCAAACAACAAGAGATGGAGGAGAAGTCTCGGAGACCGGTGCCGGAGGATGAAAAGAGTTTAGTATGATAGTCATGTGGCTATGTAATATGCATGATTATTATTATGTACCACGGGACTAATCGCGCACTAAAATTACGAGATAATTAAATTCCTCATCATCCCGACGTTTCGACCGAGTTGCATCGATCGTGGTCACGGGTAGACCGTTAATAATAATGTGTTCAAAAGAAAGTTTAAAAATAACATAATATGCTTGATGACTGGGTAAAAAAAAAACATTATTATAATTAGGCCGTGAGTTAGATTATCAAAAATTATTGGACACGTATTTTTTCTTTTGTCAATCAAGCAACAAATGACAAAGATAAACCATGTAAAAGTTTGGGAGTAGGGGTCGTGACGTCACCACTCTTACAGAAGTTTATATATTTGTATGGCACTTGTGACGTCACGTGGAACTTTAACGGGCTATATCTTCATTTATTTTTAGTTTAATTGACGTAAGAAAAAATACGTTTCTAAAATTTTTTGATAATGTATCTGACGGACTAATTATATTTATTAGTAATAGGATGTTTTATTCGACCAAAGATAGTTAAAGTTTGGTGTTAAATCAGAATTAGGAAATTTGTGTCTTGATGTTATTTGATAAATTGTAATGACGCTATTATTAAATGTATCGTAGTAGCACCTCAGACCAAATAAAATAATCAAGACATAAAGTTGTGAACAAACAACTGAAGCCGGCAAAACTACGCCACGCCATGTACAGACACAATTACACACACAAACACGTACAACGAAACTACGCCTTGGCTCGTCAGTCGAACTATGGCGGCGCAACACCGACGCACTCCCCACATATATAAAAAACCGTATACATTTTTAGGGTTCCGTACCCAAAGGGTAAAAACGGGACCCTATTACTAAGACTTCGATGTCCGTCTGTCTGTCTGTCACCGGTCTGTATCTCATGAACCATGATAGCTAGACAGCTGAATTTTTTACAGATGATGTATTTCTGTTGCCGCTATAACAACAAATTACAACAACAATTAAACAAAACTAAAAACAGAATAAAATAAATATTTAAGGGGGGCTCCCATACAAGAAACGTAATTTTTAGTTGCTCGCCATTAATAACGGCAAGAGGAATGGGGCTCCCATACGGTACGTAACCCTTCGTGCGAGAGTCCGACTCGTACTTGCCCGATTATTATTATTTGGTTTGAGAGTAGCACTCGTAACTTAACTAATTTACCTAATATGATAAACTTATTACTTTTATACTTACTATTTTTACTTACTATTTGTTTTATGTATTTATTTATGTCGAAGTTGTGAATGTTTTGGGGTATAGGCTGAATGAAATTTCTTGACTGCTGTGAAATTAGCTACAACCTTCGGATAACCCAATCCTGACTGAAGCTCACTTAACACTTACGCGAGTATTGGGTTATTCCGCAGCTAAAATCTCAACCACCGAGTTGTTTGATTCGACTTGTAATGACGCGACAGTGTTATAGTCATGAAATGGATTATTAATTTTGTTATATGTATTTATGTATATTTGTATTATGTAGAAGTTGTGGAAGTCTGGTTGTAGTATGGAAATAAGAAAAATTGTGTCTTGACGTTGTTTATTGACAATGAATTGTGATCATGCAATAGTGCTATGGATCGTCATGACTTATCTAGTTAAAGATAAACTATTGGTTTTGTTTTAAATTATGTATTTATGTTTACAGGGTGTCCCTAAAGTCAACGTTAAGCCGGTACGGGGTGAGAGGGGGGGTCACTTCAGTCCTGGGAAAAATATTAAAGTAAAATCCCAATCGGTTATTAGAATCTTACCAGCCAAAATATAAAAAAAATGAGGAAAATCAATACCTTGAACCATATTTTTAAGTACTGTGATCATAAATTTCATAATTTTACGGTGATTTTTTTCGCTAACATGATCCTTAATAAACGTTCCAATGAATCGCTGTCACAAATCAAGCATAAAATATTACTAAATTAGTTTAAATTGGCATTGTTTCTTAAGCCATAATTTAAAAAAAAAATATCACCGATCTTTGACTCTTCATAAAAAAATAAAAATTTACTGTACTACCCTCGGCAAAATAGATCAAAAGATGTAAATTGGCCATCTTTTGATTTAACTGCGATTCATTAGTACGTTTATTAAGGATCATGTTAGTGAAAAAAATCACCGTAAAATTGTGAAATTTGTAGCCAGAGTACCTAAAAATATGGTTCAAGGTATTGATTTTCCTCATTTTTTTATTTTCGTTGTTAAAATTCAAATAACCGACTGGGTTTTTTTTAAATATTTTTCCCGGGACTGGTGTGACCCCCCTCTCAACTGTACCGGCTTGACGTTGAGTTCAGGGACATCCTGTATTTTTTGTATTATGTTGAAGTTGTGGATGTTGGGTGTAGTATGGAAATTAGAAAAATTGTGTCTTGGATCGTTATTCGATGGATTTAATATGGCCTAAAATAAACCAGTGTTTTTTCTAAGTATGTCTATTTATATAGGTATTATTTGTGTATTTACAATCGTAAAGACCAAATTCTAATACCTGATGTAATAATGCTATTTATGTATAACATAATTATATGATTTAATTTTGTATTTTTATACTTTGGTCTGATATAGGTCAGGTACTTTATGCAATAAACATTATTTTACTTGTACTATTTTTTTTACAAAGTTATTTGAGCAATAGAATATCAGCAGACAGTAGGTTAGTTTTAGTAAATGTAGGTATGACTTTCACCGGTTTTAACTGTTTCAAATAGACGTTAGTTTAGTTTTCGACGTGACAACGTCTTATAATTCGATAGAGCCGGCTGCACGCACGAAGTGAAAAAACATGACTCATGCGGCGTTTCCTCGCTCTGAGGCGTTCCATGTAAGGCTTGAAGTGCAAGCGAGAGCGCGGAACGAGCGAGACAAAAAAGCACAATCGGAAGACGTTGTCACGTTCAACTATCGTCAGTAAAGAAATGTATAATTTCTACTACCTGACTTTATATTTTAATTTTAATTAAACTTTGTGTTGTATAATTTGCCAAAAGAAAACTATTATTTTCATCACCATCACCATATTGTTGATTAAGTTACAGATGATATACATATACAGAGTGTCTCAAAACTCAAATATTATGCCGGCAATGCTAGAAAACTTGTATATAAAATAAGCTTTAATACTGGAAGGACCGGAAACCCTGTCCTCTTGATTTTTAAGATACTAAGCCCGATTACAGAGGCGCCAGCGTAAATTTAATAGCAACGTAAAAAGCGTTCTCTCTATCGAATGCCTAAACTGAAAAAGAAACAGAACTATGCTATTTAGCTAATATAATTACGATGGCGCCTCTGTAATCGGGCTTCCTGTCAATTTTATGTGACCAAAAATGCTACCTTGCGGCACTCCACCATACCATGAGCAGTTATAGACCAAATCATACAAGTCAGTGGATGTGATGTTGCTGCGTTAAACCAAATCAACGCGCAGCTTTATGTGAGCTTCAGGATTAGATATTGCGCAGCTTGGTATCTTAATAATTAAATTTGCAAAAAATAGCTTAAGCAACTTCACCCGTGTCCAGAATTCGCGTATATTTCGCACGGATCGAAGTAGCATTTTTCACATTATTGTTGATTTACCAAAAATGACTCGGGCGATTTTAATAAAATTTAAATGGGACCAATTTCGAAGTATACTCTTTCTAATAAAATAAAGATTTTTTAAATCGGACCACTACGTAAAAAGTTATGCGTGGTTATACGTACGCGTCGAATTGAGTACCTCCTCCGATGGTTCGTCGGTCAATAAATGAGCTACAAGCTGCGCAATATTTTGATCCGGCCTATGCAGTTTTTGTGCATGAGTTTTGGGACACCTGTATACAGAATCCAGCTATTTAGACAGCTTTGATTTATTAGTCTTCCAATGAGGGCAAAAATAGTGCTCTAACAGCCTATGTGACTTTTAATCTTGTTTTGGCAGATTGTATTGGGAAAGAGCCGGAAAACAAACCGATTACGCCATAATGATCCTCAAATTACACCGCACCAACAGAAGTAAGTCAAAATATCAATTCAATCAGATAAATCTTATTACTGCATTTATTATTCGATTATATCTGCTCTTAAGCCCCTGATCGACGTACAAAAGACTTTCGACTTTAAAACCGCGTTTTGAAGACCAGGTTTTAAAGACAGTTTGGCTCGTCAAAATACAAAATGTTATCATAGAAGTGTGTATCATATTCGAAGTTTGAAAATTTATATTATCTCGCTGTACCGTACAAAGAAATTAGTAATAATAGCGAAAACCCCCTAAAATGTGGGTTAGAAGTTGAATCAAAACAGGGCTCGGTTCTCACACACTAATTTAATCCAAGAATTGATAGTGGAACTAACAGATTACATTGATTATTTGAGAATGTCCGAAGAAATTAACACCCGAAATCCGTAGAACACAGAAATAGAAGTGTTGGCAACACTGCGAAGTCGAAATCTTTAAAATTGCGTTTTTAAAACCAGGCTTTTTGGCCAAAATACAAAATGTTGTCATATTCGAAGTTTGAACATTTATGTTATCTCGCTGTGGCGTACAACGAAATTAATAAGAATAGCGAAAACGCCCTAAAATATGGGTTAATTAAAAGTTGGAAATAATAAAAGGCTTGCACACCAGCAGAAATTATTTGAGAAAGTCCGACGAAATTACCACCTGAAATCCGTAGAATACAGAAATAGTCCTAATCGTTGGCAACACTGCGAAGTCGAAATCTTTAAAAACGAAATCATTTGTATGTCGATCAAGGGCTTTAGAAATCCTGGGTAAAATTTAAATAAAATTTGCAATTAATAAAAGCAGACGACGACGACGTACTGCAGGTGCGTTGAAGCGCCATCTTAGATTTAGTTATTTGGTGTAAGATAAGAAGAATTTAGGCCTTATAATGTTTAGAGATTGTATATATTTTGGATATAGACTTAATTTTATTTCAAAATAAGGTTAAACGCGCACAATGTATGTAAAAAAATACCTGTGAGTCCAGTGGCGGCGCAAGACCTATTGTGGGCAAGTTACGTTTTGCGAGGCCCTATTTTGGTGAACACAGCCTCCACTGGGGGACCAGGGGCATTTTCCATCCATCCATCCATCAGCCATAGGACGTCCACTGCTGGACATAGGCCTCCCCTATGAATCTCCAATAAGACCGGTTGGTAGCGGCTTGCATCCAGCGTGATCCTGCGGTCTTAATGAGGTCATCCGTCTACCTTGTGGGTGGACGTCCTACGCTGCGCTTGCCGGTACGTGGTCTCCACTCGAGAACTTTTCGACCCCATCGGCCATCAGTCCTCCGCGCTATGTGTCCTGCCCACTGCCATTTCAACTTGCCAATCCGCTGGGCTATGTCGGTAACTTTGGTTCTTCTGCGAATCTCCTCATTCCTGATTCGATCTCGCAGAGAGACTCCGAGCATAGCCCTCTCCATAGCTCGTTGGGCTATTTGGAGCTTATTAATAAGGCCCATAGTAAGAGACCACGTTTCAGTGCCATAAGTCATCACTGGCAACACACAGGGGCATTTTATTTTACTTTTATTTATTGTTTTGTTATGATTGTTTTGTTATGATAACTAGAAATTAGGTAGATTACGTGATTTAGCATTTTATATTATTAAAAAAAATACAAAATTATATAATGTAATTTTTTATACAGGGTGTCCCATTGGATGACAGATGTTCCAAAGATACTTTTAGCTAAGTACTACATAATTAACACTGATTTTCTATGAAATCGACAGAAATCAGCTGATCCAAACATTTCGTCTAAAGCAGGGGCCTTATTGTGTAATCGCTCTGACGTTCGGCTTCGCTTTTACTCTTGCTCGCAACAGTTACGCCACGAGAGCAAGCGGGAGGAAAAGCGAAGCCGAACGTCAGAGCGTTTACACAATAAGGCCCCTGGTTGAGAGTTTATAATATTTTTATTATATTGAAGATTTTACCTTGTTATTTATTTATGAGTAGCTTGAGGTAGGTTAGTTAGGTACTCTATTATACCCTTAAGTATAAGGGTATAATAGAGTACCTAAATTGTGATACTTGTTGTTAATTGTGTACAAATTAGGTACAAAATTGTGTACCTAATTTGTACACAATTTTGAACATCTCAGACTTATAAGGTTCCATGTTTAGTGAAGAGTAACGATCTCCTCTCTAACTTTTGTAGAAATAAATCATTTCAGCGAAACTATTTTTGAATGCGTCTGTCATCTATTGAAACCCAACACATATTTGCGAAATCTTAATATTTATAAATTCCAATGATTATTATTTGTTGAATAATGTCTCAAAGCGGTCACATTTATACTATTTTGTTATCTACGACATTTGCTCGTAACATTTCAGATAATCTCTCTTCCATGTATTTGTATTTTTTAACCAAATGTAAATTATTAGATTCTTCGGGATCTATCATGTGATCGTATAATTCAACGCCATATATTTTATTCCAATTTATTTTAAATGATGTATTATTAAACGAAGTCCATTCAGTATATCTGTATCTTTTTGTTCTAATACTGTATCCCATGATAGTGATATGTTTGAGTCGTGGTTTGTCTGAGTCTTCTTGAGGATATTCGCTAGGTCTGGGATATTGGCTTATAGCAAATTTATTTACTAAAATCTTTCTATCAATCATCAGGGGTACTAAACTTTTTCCTTCAAAGCATAATATTGTTTTGTCCAAGTGATTTTTACATTTAGGAATATCTTGCGATAAATCAGTGAGATCAATCAGTGTTGGGAATATGTCTATAAGCTCAACTGGCGTATTTATTACTTTATTAGGCTGCATTCCGGCTTTCATGAAAATTAGAGGCACCTTCAATGCTACGTCAAAATTACTATATTTAGCCCACAGACCGTTTTCGCCTAGTGACCACCCTGAAAAATAAAAGGATAAATTGAAGTAACTAGCATCGTCTCATACTTAATATTATTAGCGTTAATTTTTCTTCATATGGAAATGATTTATGTACTATTTTTTACTTTACACTTACATCTATAGTCTGACCGTTTAACTGAGTCCTCGCCTGCGCGGTACAGAGGCGCGGGGGTAGACGACAAAGGGGACTGAGACAGGTGCGAGCGGCGGGTCCCCGCCGCTCGCATCCGCTTGCGTCCGAATATATACAGGGTTATTTCTAATCAATTAGCATCCTTTTAGGGGATAATTCTGTACCTCAAAACTAATAACTTTTGTTAGAACTCAAAAAAAAAACATCTGTTCCATACATTTTGTCGCGGGTGAACGATATTTTTCTATGGAACAACAAATTTTTCTTTTGAGTTTTGACAAAAGTCGCAGAACTCAAATTGTTAGTTTTGATGTACAGAATAAGCCCCTTAAAGGATGCTAATTGATTAGAAATAACCCTGTTTATATTATGGGAGAATAATCTGAAAGGCGGACATATTATTTTGGAATATCGTTGTGCTCGTCACGAGCAACTTATACTATGGAATAAGTCTTGCAATCGCGAAAAGAAATAAGCTGTCTCCACAAAATGTTCGATATGATTTCCACAAATATAAACAGCTAAATTTTTAACTATTTCACGATTAGTCCCGTTGTAGAAGTAGGTCGTAATAATGAGTAATCTATCGTCTACACCCTGTATAAGTAAGTGGCCATAATGGCCAATTTAGAGGAAACCAAACAAACCATGGTCACTAGTCAGGACGACAATAGTTTTCCTCAAGTCCACGTAGCTCATTAGTACTCCAATCAACGAATCAATGTACGATGCGGCGGCAAAGTAGCTCTGCCTAATTTTCAAGGTCCATTTCCGAGGCATTGTTCCAAACGGAAACGATATGTTGAGCCTTTTGATGTCGTCTCTGGCTCGCACGTCGGTCCACGGATGCCAGGCCACTGGCGGGAGCTTGGTTGGAATGTCTGGATGCTTTGGACTCCGTACTTCGCGTATAGGAACAGCGGCTGAAAATGCGAATGAAAATAAGTGATAAAAATGCGCCCCAAATAGAAGTAGGATAGACGTATGGGATTGTGTAGAGTACTTAGGTACTTATCGATTTCTAGCTATACCAGCGCCACTATTGTTATAATGATGCAATGCAGTGCAGTGGGCGTAGTTCAAGGGAGCACGGGTGGGCCTTCGGTTCGCTACCGAAAATCTTTAGCTAAGCCAATGAATGCAATGCAAAGTATTAAAGAGCACAAAAGGGTGGCAATAGTACCGAAATAGATACCATTTCGTGCAATATGGAAGATATATAACGCGCTAAGAGCTATTTTCGCCACCTGCTTCTCCCAGTGTGATTTATTAAGTAGCTGGCTGGGGCTAAGTTGAAAACACATTTTGGTACTATCGCTACTTACTTACTTTCATCAAATTGATGGAATTGGCAAGAGATAGAGGTGAATGGCATAAACAGCGAGACTGTGACCAGCAGGGGGTTATTAAAGGCGGATGATGATGATGATGATCGCCATCATATCATGTGGCACTCGGCTTGTGTTATTTGAAGTGCTTAAATAAAAATGCGTGCATTAACACTTACTTAAAAATTCCTTTGGGAACTTAATAGGAATATGAGGTTTGTGAAAGCCAACCGCTAGAAAGAATGGCTTTACATTGTTCTTTCTCTTTTTCAAAATGTTGATCGCGTGCTCAAGGCTTTGTAAATCGGGCAAGGTGTTCCCTGGCTGTTTGTGTACTGTCACGGGACACACAAGGTTGCTTTGAAGCTTTTTTGTTTTAGGATCTTTGCAAACTGCTGCATCTTTGTATATCTCGGTCGGGGGATGGTAAGGTAGGTGCGACCAACTATACGGATAGTCGTCGGTAAAGTTGGAGCTTTTCCCCGGATGAAATACTTTTCCAACGGAAAAGGTATCATAGCCATTGTCCTTGAAAAACTGAGGTAAAGTGGTAAAGTTAGCTGTAGAGTCACGCCAATAGCTGTAGAAATCGTACAATCGGAGAGAGTCTGGACGTCGACCGGTCAACAATGAGTTTCTGCTTGGAGCGCAGAGCGCCTGCTGGAATTATGATAAGTACCTTTGTATTAATGATTAATCAATTTGTGAGTAAAATTATTATGGTTGTTTATTTGAATTGGTATAAGGTTGGTATAGGTAGGTACTTACTTGTGCAAATGCATTATTGAAGGTAACACCTTTATGCATCATGTCTTTGATGTTTGGCAAGTTAACATTGCTGTCCGATAGGTGGCGTAAGTCGTCGATAATGATTACTATAACGTTATTAGTTTCGCTTGCTGCAGCAGTGAACAATAGTTGAGCGCAAAATAAAATAACATGTTGTATTATCATTGCCACTATCGTGAAAAATACGTAGGCTGACGATACTTTCCAATAATGGTCGAAAGGCTTGCTGATAGTGGTGCACAGAGTACCTATCACTCAGAGTATTGTGGATTATAAGTCTGCTTTGTACTTAATATTAAATTATTGTTTGGAATTGGTAATATTATTACGCATTTATTAGCTAGTAAGAGGCGCAATAATAAATATACTTAATATTAAAATTGTGTAGTTTGTTTTAAAATTATTAATCGATCCTCTTTCTGCGTGTAAAGAAACGTTTTTATAAATGACATTCTGTATTCTACAAATGAGAATGTGTGAGTGCTATTGGTCGGAACACAGGCTTCCAAAGAATAGGAAAAGAATATTGTAGTAATATGTAGATGGTTAGATATTTTATTTGCCTAATTCCTATCTATTTTTTTAAAAGTGCTACATTTATGCAAGTCATTAATCTCTAGTTATCAGTAATAATTCCTTTGCAAAGCATAGATTCACAGAGGTATTTTTATACCTACTCCTACCTTTTCATGTTTACGAACTATTTTTACGTCGGTACTTTACTACAGAGCCAACCCTAAAAAAAAGAGTACGCAAAGTACATTCAACTTGCATTCAACATTGACTTTCGATAAAATGAATGCACTGCTCCTGTTACTTTGTCAAAAAGAAAAGTCTAAATAAAAAATTGGTTGCCTGTAAAGTCGGTATACGGGCGAAAGTTTTACGTGACAACGACTTTGAGACGAATGAGACGAATGAGAGCGCATAACGTGAGCGGAGCGTAACGCAGTTTCTTGAAGTGTCACCCGGCAAACCAATTTATAAGACGTTGTCACGTCAAAAACATTGTAAGAAATAGGCAAGTTTTATCGAAAGAAATATTGCTAATCTTTGTCGCTTTGTATTTTTTTCACACATTCGCAACACAGCTGTGTAGTACGTGTCTGTGTGTAAAAAACAAAGTTTGTCAACACTGCCGCACTCACACAAACGAAAGCAAACGAAACGACCTCAGAGTAGTTGTATTGTCATTTGAATCATCTGTTTTTGTGAATTGTTATTTAATTGTACATAAAATAATTTATTTATTGATTTAATTTATTTGAATGAGTGAATTGTTGACTAAAATAAGTTTTTTACAAGCGTGAGTGAGTTTAGTATGTGGATTTCGTGTTTTCTATTTTTGTGACGTCATTGTTTTCGACTGCCAGTTTAAACGACGCAATTGCATTTTACTTGAAAATGGATTTAAAATGAGGAGTTTTTTTGTAAATAAGGTGAGTCGAACAAGTGAGACGTGTTCATTTTGCTTTTGTAGAAGCATGGAGGCTTCGACGTTAAGTTTTTGCTAATGGCTAACTGGAATCGATTTCCTTTGTCCTCGGTCCCTACGAAGGTAGTCTTTGCAATAATAAGTGTTGAAAATGTGTAACCAGCTGTGCTTCGACAATAAACCTTAGTCGTTGCATCGGAAAGTAGTCAATGATATTTCGTGAGTTATATTGTTATTCTAATTATGTAATCCAAACCAATTCATGAATAATAATATGTTTCTATTTTTATCTGTGTTTACCTGCCTTTTAATAGAATGCTCTGCAAAATCAGTAAAATGGCTAAAATAGAACACGTAAGGTTTGCTAAGGTTGCTCTTCAAAACACAGTTTAATACTCCACCCACTTGCTAAGTTAAAACATTGCTGATAAAATAAATAAGAAGAATAGAGCAAATGTATGATACCCTCAGAAGTTATTTTCCTTTTTTAGCCAGCCAGTACTACTATGCTGACTTGTGGAGGTTTTTGCTGCTTTTGTTTTATTGCACATACCTAGTTTATATTATAGGCATTTCTTTTGTTTTAGTTTTGTGCAATGATACTGCAATCATAATTATTTTGTCTTAGTTTAGCATAGTACCTCCTTTAGAATAAAGCAACTGTTATGAGTAGTTTTCAGACACATTATCTTAATAGTAGGTATGTGAGAGAGTATAGTGAGTGACATGACAGTGTTTAAAGACTTGCTGTAAATTACACATTATTTCACCACAAATAATTCGCTAGTAACAATTTTTACCTGCAGGTTTATATCCGCTCATTTATTGTTACGTATTATTCAATAGTTCAAACACCTAAAAACAACATTGTGTTACTAAGAGGCTATTTTTGGTTCTTGGCACTTGCTAATTTTAATTAATTTGTGATTGAAACATTTCAAATGAGATGTTACCAGGCATTTACTGAACATAACCTTATCCATGTTATGAGTTTGACAATCATAATACAGATAAGCATGTTATCTAAAGCATTAGTAATTAATTATGTACTATTGATGAACTTGAAAGTTCACCCACACATGTTCTATGAATAAACCGCAACTGTGATATTAATGATGTGATCAACTGTGCTGAATAAAGAATAGGACTATTACAATAACAAGATTTTGCCCGCGGCTTCGCCCGCATGATATTTCGAGGCCCTACCTTACCACCCTTAATAAAAGAGGTGGAAAATAAAAAAACAAAAAAATTCGATTGACAGTTCTTTTTTGACATTTCTTGGAGCGCACTCTACAATAGCTCGGAGATGGCAGAATTTTTCCTACTTACTTAACACTTGTTGTTATAATATGAAAAATTTACGCAATATCATTATAATTGATAGCCTATGTGTTATTCTGATATACATGCTATATAATTGCAAAGTTTCATCTCTATCCGTTCAGTAGTTTTTGCGTGAAAGAGTAACAAACATCCATCCATTCATCCATACTTACAAACTTTCATGTTTATAATATTAGTAGGATATGTGATTTGTAGATTAGTTGTAAATATTTCTAATAGATTAGTATGTAACATATGTTTGAGTTGGAAGGCTCTTCAATCTTCACATGGTTGTTAAGAGAGCTTCAGCATTGGGATTTTCACACCTTGAAGCTAACTTCACAGCTGCTAAGAAGTTTGATTCAACCTATATCTTTTAGTGAGGGTAGTTTTGGAAAACTCAGTCTAGTGATGTCAACTGGTCAGTCACATTGTGCTTCTACAATATTATGGGAGATCTGAAAAATTGTTATACAGAGTAAGCCAAGTTATATATTATCTCAAAATAATATCAGGTTTTGAAGGCTAAGGATATTTTTCTGAACTTTTAGCTCTCCAATGTTAGATATTTATGTAATTAAAACATAAGTTGTGGGTAGTTTGAAAATAAAATCAACCGTTGAAAATTTTAACAGGTTTAAATCATAAAATCATTTAAATAGAGCTTTAATCAATCACTAGAAGCTTATCTAACCCTTAACTAGTCATATTACATTACAATGCCAAATTTAAGTAGTTAGTATTAAGTACCTAGACATTTATACAAATACATACATACACATAGAAAATATCAAAATAGCTGTCAGTTTATGCCCGAAAGTGCATCAACAGATTTTCACCTTATACTCGGAATTTTAATTCGATTCCAGATTTGACATTAGCTACTGTCATTTTTAACAGTTTTTGACAGTACATACTGTCAAAAATGACAGTAGCTAATGTCAAATCTGGAATCGAATTAAAATTCCGAGTATAGTTTTTAAGCCGTCAGTCCACGTCAACATACCATACATACCATACCATGACCATGCTAGGAATGTATCAAGCACGGAAGACAACACAATACACTCTACTGTGCCCACTACATCAACTTACGTCAATAATAGTCGTCGAAAATATATTGCCTGAGAATGGCACGCGACAGTGCTGGTTGGTGACTAACAGCATATTATTATATATTCTTTGCTAACAGTCTAGTGGGCATAATCTCATGTTTTTCAATACAAAGAATATTTTTTTGCCTGGCACGTTCCTAGCATGGGACGTTATAGTGAGCAGACACCTTTAAAAGATGTACTATTGCGCATAGACTACTATTTTGGTTTATAGGTTTATTTATCCTATTAACACTATCTACTTATTTCCGCTATCATGAGTAGAAATGTGTTAATGAGGCCGTGCACCAACTGAAAATCAGTTGATGCACTTTGACAACAGCCTTAAGTAAAATATGTTGTGGTGCAGGCGGCCAGCAGTCAGCATGTCAGCGGAGTCGCCGCGGCACGTGCGGTCGGGAGGGCCGCTGACGGTGCCCTCGCAGCCCCCGCCCGACCGCTCGCTCATCGATGCTGTCTCGGGCTTCATCAACGATGTCAAACTATCGTCCCCCGCTGTTGATACCAAGGATGTTATACAATGGGCACGGTAAGTTTGCATGTGTTTCAAAATCATACTTTTAAGTAAAATAGAATTGTTCAAGTGAATGCTCACAAGCTTTAGTTTTTAAACTGTTGTTTGTTTTTGACTACCTAAGCACGCTAGCAGCAGCTAGCATGGCAAAGAAACTAAATATCATTCCTCCAATTTATCCCCTCGAAGAGGAAACAAAATATGGACTGACATTAAAACTGGATAAAAGTGGTTAGTAACTCTGGCTCCCGGGCCAAAGAGTTGTAGGTTCGTTTCCCACCCAGGGATGATTTGTATGATGATCATAGATGTTTGCTCTGTGCTTGGATTTATTTGAGAAATCCTTTCTCCATAGATTCGAGACAGCCGATATCAACGAGCCTACGCCGGAAGGGGACAGCGACAACGATATATCTCCATTGCTTCTCGTGCTGGGTTACGGCACGGGCGTGCAAGTCTGGCTGGTGCCGCCCAGCGGTGAAGCGCAGGAGGTGCTGTCGTGGCGGCAGGGGACTGTCAGGGTGCTGAGGTAATGATGCCAAGTATTTGTGACATACTGCCTAAGACAAAATGATAAGACTGGATGATGAGATGACGTATGACAGAGGTAAGTGGCGAAAGAAAACCAAACCTACCAAATGGGGTTTCGGATAACAGAGACGATTTCCTAAGATAATAACCTTTCTTTTAAAATCTTTAAAATGCTTCTATTAAAGGATAGATTGTACAGTGCTGTAAAAAAAATTAGTAACTAAGGCCTATTGTAACGACAAACAACTGACGCGATAATAAATAATTTAGATTTTATTGAAAGACGGGATTTTTTAAATACCAGCAAGGCATATATCCCATTTCTGTAGGACTAGGATTAAATGTAGACTTTTTGAAAAGTGCTCTATTTGAGACATGGCCAATTTGGGGTGCTAAATTCTTGTTTTAGAAAGGACATCAATTGCAAATTAAATATTTTTTGATGCACATTCAGATCTATAGAAAAAAAAAAACTGCAACAATAGTTTATGGGCTTTGTTTTGTAGGATCTTACCAACACCGTCGAGAGGAGACTGCTTCGCGGCGAAAAGACCGCTGATAGCGTTGTGCGACTCGGCCAGCCCCGGGCCGCCATTTTGCTCGCTTAGCTTCATATCTGTCAGGGGCGGAGAACAGGTAACTATATTCTTAACCGACTTCAAAAAATGATTAGGTTCTATATGTAGGTACATCTGTTTTTTCTTTTTGTGTGTTTATCGATATTTTTGGCAGTTGTGAACCGATATAAAAAAAAATTTCGAACGAGTATACTCCCGAAGTATTCCCATTTAAATTATATCGAAATCGGCTGAGCAGTTTTAGAGAAATCTAAAATATTCAATAAATGATATACTTACATCGATTCGATTCGAGCAACCTTTAAACGTGTTTTAGAACCTAGAAAGGTCTAAAGACTAGACTAGACTATAACGCGCGCACCCCTCTGTCATGGTAGATAGATAGATAAATTCTTTATTATTCACACCATTTAATATAAACAAGAAAAAAACAAATTTAAAAAAACTAGTGGCAATAACAGGCGGCCTTATCACGAAAAGCGATTTCTTCCAGGCATGGTACATGACTACATAATTCTAATATGTTTGTAAAAGCTACTTGCATAATCGATTTTTAATAGTCATAGAATCAGTTCCACTGTACAAAGTAATTTTCGCGGAAAATGCTAATTTGTGTTGTTAGAATGTGGGAAAAAAAGTACATCTTAATTTACATAAGGATGGCGATTGGGGAGATATCTCACTTTTAAGGGAGTTTTGTTTTATTGAATCCTATTTTATACTGCATTAACTTTAAAGTGTTCACCCACGTAATATCAGAAACACCGAAATGTTTATCGGCGCCGTATATTCAACAAAAGACAATTTATTGTAGCCTAAATAATTTTTCTTACATAAATGCTTAAAATTCATTTAGACTATTTAGACGTAACTATGGCAAAAATAAAACTGCAGTAAAATAAAAAAAAATAAACATTTCAAAAATTAAACATTCCTTCTCTAATTCTTCAAAATTTTTCTATCAGGTGAAGAGCATAAAATTCAAGAACCCAATCCTAGACGTTCTCGCCAACAAACGATCAGTGGTGATCTCATTCAGCGAACGATTTGCGGTGTTCGACGCAGCCACGCTCGAAGATAGGATGGCCGTGACCACTTGCTACCCGTGCCCATGCCCTCTCGGCGGGAGCTCTCCGATTAATCCACTGGCGCTGGGTGACCGCTGGCTTGCGTACGCTGATAAGAAACTGAACCCTTCCAAGAGAAGCAGTGGGGGATGTGAAGGTGAGTTTCCTGTAGGGAGCTTTCAGAAGTAATATTGTTCGACGATAGAATGGCTGTGACCACTTGCTACACGTGCCCCTTCCCTGTTTGAGGGAGTTCTCCGATCTATCCATAGGCGCTGAGTGACCGCTGGCTTGCGTACACTGTTAAGAACTGAACCCTTCTAAGAGAAGCAGTGGAGGATGTGAAGGTTTGTTTCCTTTAGGGAGCTTCCAGAAGTAATATTGTTCGACGATAGAATGGCTGTGATCACTTGCTACCCGTGCCCCTTCCCTGTTTGAGGGAGTTCTCCGATCAATCCATTGGCGCTGGGTGACCGCTCGCTTGCGTACGCTGATAAGAAACTGAACCCGTCTAATAGAAGCAGCGGGGATGTCTTTAAAAGTGGGTTTATCGTTTAGGTAGTTTTCCATGAAAGTATCAATTATAGCGGCAACAGAAATATATCATCTGTGAAAATTTCATCTGTCTAGCTGTCACGGTTCATGAGATACTGTACAGCCTGACAGACAGACATACAGTGGAGTATCAGTAATAGGGTCCCGTTAAAAATATCTTGGCTACTTCTCAGGTATTTGAACGTCCTGCCATAACATTAAATAAAGCGTATTCTGTTTTTGCCTTATAAATAAATGCAGAGTTACATCAAGCTTACAAATGAATTCAAATTGTCAAAGAAAGAAAAAGACAAAACACGAAGGGAACCACTCCGAAATAACTCGTTCGTGTTTTTAGGGTTCCGTACCCGAAGGGTAAAAACGGGTCCCTATTACTAAGACTCCGCTGTCCGTCTGTCCGTCTGTCTGTCTGTCTCCAGGCTGTATCTCATGAATCGCTATAGCTAGAAAGCTGAAATTTTCACAGATAATGTATTTCTGTTGCCGCTATAACAACAAATACTAAAATTATAATAAAATTAATATTTAAGAGGGGGACCCATACAAACAATCTAAATTTTTAGCCGTTTATACGGAATTTCCCAAATAGTACGGAACCCTTCTAGTGCTAGTCCGACTCGTAATTTGCAGATTTTTTCATAAAGGCGGTTAGGATCTAAAATAATAGTCTGAGTAATTGCACAGTTTTAGATATTCATCTAGCAAGATGTTGCGTCACAACGTTACTTAGAGTTTATACCTACTGCATTGGTTACAAGGTTTCGTTCTAGATTTGTTGTTAGTAGTACGTGTTTCGTGTTAGAAAATGCTAGATGTTCTCCCACAGACATGACATTGAAAGGCTACCAACACTAGAAACTTGTTATTTTTCTAGGAATGTCATTAGTAGAAATTGAAAAATAGTTATATTTTATGGAATTGCTATTATATTGATATTAAGTTGTTTATTGTATATGTATTATATTGATTTTAAATTAGTAACACCACTACTGTGTGTTCACGAATGTTAAGTAAAATGTATGAAAACGCGAGTTAAAAGTCATTCGTGAGTTAAAATAATCTTAAAAGCATTTATTGGTATTAGTTTTGAAGTTATGCACAAATCACGCAGCTTGAGTTATAGTGGAAATATATATCTAAGCCTTCAATTATAAATCATACAGTAAATGTACAAGCTTACTGAGTATACCTATATACTCAATTGAAATTATCGAAAACTGGCGCGACACAAGCACTGCGCACTTTAAAAATCACTTTGACAAACAACCAAATAGAAATTGCATACCCTAAAATAGCTAACCTGGAGGTGATGTAATGACTCAAAAACATATCTGGGAACTGGGAATTTAGCTATAAATCAGTTATTTCCGGTAACATGCGTGAAGTAAAATTGGGGCACTATTAGGGATGCTTTAAATAAATAGAAATTTAATTTCATTGCGTATCAGGAAGATGAGCACGTTTTGTACCCCAGTTCTTATCAATCGTATCAGCCAACAACATTCATTTTAATTGTCAAGTAAATAGACATAATATCTTTGCTCATTAACAGTATCTTTAGGCTATTGAACTACGTAGTAAAGCAAGTGATTGTGTAGTAGTTCTTTGTTATTTTACCTAAAGGTACAATTCCTTAACCGACTGCACGCAGCGGCTAAAGACTGGTGTCGCCGCGACAGTAATGGTTTCTAAATATTACAAGCAGCTAGTGTTGTTTTGCAAAGTGAAGAAGGATTTTTGACCGACGAACCAAACCGGAGTAGGTACTCAATTTGACGCGTATATATTATTTTTTATGTATACCACGCATAACTTTTTTCGTAGTAGTCCGATTTTAATAATTCTTTTTTTATTGGAAAGCGTATACTTCGAAATTGGTCCCATTAAAATTTTATTGAAATCGGCTTAGCCATTTTTGATAAATCAACAATAATGTGAAAAATGTATCATCGATCCGTGCGAAATATTCGCGAATTCTGTACACGGGTGAAGTCGGTCATGCTATTTTTTGCGAAAAATAATTATGTTTTTCAGAAGTGTAAATGTTCATCAGTATGAACAACTGCGAAGTCGTAAATCGAGAAAATCAGCTGATTTTATCGCGATTTTACATTCAATCGTGATATACCGTAGTTATTACGTATGCCACGAGTAACGTCTCCGTATCGCCCTACGACACTAGTCTGCTGCTGTTCCACGTAGTTGGCTATGGAATTGTACCTTTAGTGTTGCGTTTATTTAAAATTCCTTTCTTTACAAGTATTCGTCATCTAAATCTCACAAAAGCGGAAAGATACTCAATGTTGTTATATACTCTACACTACATACAATAGGTATTTATAGATAAGCTTGGAAGGAAAATAGAGTACCTACATAGTAGTATTGTTTTTGTCAGTAAATCTTTAATATTTTAGACTCATACGGTATGAGTCATGCCTACTTACTGACACAAGAGTTTTGTTTACCTATACACAGTTAAGGTTTTGTAGAAATGACATAGAACACATAAAAATGGGCTTAAAAAGATGCCAAAAAATCAGAATATAAGAAAATACAGCTTTTGAAATTCAGTATAGGTATTTTCTGTACTGAAATTATTGAAAATTGTTTTTATTGAGAAATTGATTAAGAAAATGCCATAATAATACAATAATAGGTATATTGCGCATTACTTGACGCAATGACCTTGTTATAGTACAAAACAAATCAGGACAAGATGTGCGTGCGAACTCGTTTGTTTATCAGTAAAATTTACTACGCGTTTATATAATGAATTCCGTATATTTGGCAAGACATAGTAATGTAAACAGCTGTATTATTTCAATAATGTGTAAATATTGAAGTGCTCTCGACATTAAATTACCATAGTTACTATGCACAATGAGACTTCAAATGTTTATATCATGGGTTATCGAAACTGGTGAAGATTTTCTAGATAATCTCGAAATTTCTCCTTGACGTTTTAGCAGTTTCGTTTTTGCTCAAAATTATATGTGTTGTGCCCCTCACACCTAGTCTAAAGGGTAAAGTCTTAAAGGGTAAAAACGGGACCCTATGTAACGTTTAAAATTTAAATTTCCCTAAACGGGAAACGACTTTGTTTTATACTATGTAGTGATATCGTCAGCGGTCCAAACGTTCCAGAATCTTATTCCCATTATATAAATTGCAGGCGAGGGCCAGAGCAGCTACACCGCCACAGTGCTCCACGCGGCCAAATCTCTCAGCAAAGGTCTACGAGGATTGGGCGAGACGGTCGCGCACAGTCTCGCTGGAACTCGCGCCACCTCGCAGTCCCCATCGCCGCCTCATGGAGACTCGCTGCAGCCGGGAGTGATTACCATCCTCGATATAGAGGTACTAACTGATAGCTGGACACGTGGCAAGATGAAGTGATGATAGGTGGAGCAAGGCGCGCGGCGGAGTGCGAAAGCGTGCCCTTAGCTCCGACACACAGCGCAGAGGCAGAAACACCCCAGGTTTTTAGTGGGTATACCGCCGACCGGAGGATCAGTGGGGACTCCCTCCCACATAGCCGCCGGTCTCCCCAAGCTGGTGGTATCCATAAACGATTTTGGGTCAAAAAAAGACAAAAGGTAGAATAAGGCGGATAACAGAGTGGTGGCCTAGGTAAGGCAAGCAGAGCCTGAGTCGTCCGGCAGTATTCGACGTCGAAGTTTATCATTATTTATAGAAACTGGTCACGCATCCCTGACAGGAAAATTGCGAGAATACAGACTTGCATACTTAATATGTTTCTGCTAGTTACTAAATTCTGTTCCTGTGACCTGAAGTGTGTTTAATATTGGCTTATATAAATTGCAGGGTATCGAGGAAGAGGACGGGCAAGACGCCGAAGAGCCTTGCGACCCGATCGTAGCTCACTTCATAGCGCACTCGGACGCCATAATCGCGCTGAAGTTCGACGCAAGCGGCATGGTGCTGATAACGGCGGACCGGCGCGGCCACGATTTCCACGTGTTTAGAATCAATCCCCACCCGTGCGGACCCGCGCTAGCCTCGGTTCATCATCTGTATGTGCTGCATAGAGGGGACACCACTGCCAAAGTTCAGGTATTGACAGTACAGACAATTCTACCGTTTTAACTGTAGATCTACTGTTTAGTTCTCAAAAAAAAGAAATACTGTAGGTTTACAGCTTTTTAAGTTTAAATTTAGTTTTAGATTTTTAGGTTTTTGAAAGCTTTTTTACCGTTTTAGTCTACATTAGATATTGCTCAATTTTGCCGTGATATTGTATTAAAGTTTGACGATTGTGTGAGGATCATCGTTACGTGCTTACAATTCTCATCCGTGCGGACCCGCGCTAACTTCGGTTGATCATCTGTATGTGTTGCATAGAGGGGACACTGACAAAGTTCGGGTATTGTTCAACTCTACCGTGGTGGTATTTACTGAAGTTTGACGACAGCGTAATGGCAGTAATAACAGTGGATCGGCGCGGGGATTCTACTGGTGTACTGATAGACTGTTCCCGGTCGATAGGTACTGTCAATGTTTTACTGTGAAATTAGACCTACTTCTGTACTACATATATTTTTACCCCGAGATTGAATTGGATAATTTTTGCTCTCTCAGCTGCACTAAAGGTGAAACAAAAGTCATTACAAGGTAGTTCAGACTCTCCTAAGACAGTGTAACTCCCGCACAAATTGATACATTAAATTGTAGGTCCCGATTGTATCTACAGGAGTGGTTTGCGGTAAATGGTTTTGCACTTAACCTGGATAAAACTTTATGTATCCATTTTAATCTTGCAAATAGACCACAACAAGCCCTGGCAGTGTCTGTACGTCATGTTGCTTTGAAGCAGGTATCATCCGTAAAGTTACTCGGGTTCCATGTGGATCGCGCTTTAAAATGGGACACGCATATAGAATCGCTGTGCCTGAGCCAGGCCTGTAATGCCCTCAGTCGAGTGGCCGCATCAGCTCCGAGGCAATTCCCTACTTACGTATGGAACTGAGCTGTGGGGTGACGCGGCGGAGTCGGAAAGACCGCTAATACTCCAGAAGCGGGCTATTCGCGCAATTGCCAGAGTTAAGTGGGACGTAACCGCCAAGCCGTTCTTTATAGAACTTAGTATACTTACCGTTCCCTCAATATTCATCTACAAACTATGTGTATTTGTGAGATTAAATCTGGACAATTTTAAAAAATTCGGGGCTACGGGGCCCTGAGACGACAAGACATAGGGGCAGATTGAAGACACCTGCTCACTCGCTCGCGAAATCTGACAAGTCGGTGTATGTGTGCAGTCCGCAATTATATAACCATAAACCATCTGCCAGAATGCGTCAAAAGTGCAGCTTCTGATAACATATTTAAGCGTAAATTAAAACTATTACTTCTGAGTAAAACTTACTATTCGGTTAAAGAATATGTAAATGATAAGTTATAGCTAAATATATTTAAATATAAATTATATTTATTGTAATTGGTAATCGAATTAGTACAATGTAGGTACAAATGTATTTACCACCATCTGACTTGTAAATTTTTATTTATTAATAAAAAATCTGTATCTGTATTAACAGTTTAGACATGTCAAAGGCCTTAAAAACTCTGAAACCAGAGCTAGCAGCTACCCGGCCTATATGAACTTACTTACTTTTTAGTGTAATTCCGCAGTTGGTTGACAGTATGTTATGTTGCAGGACATAGCGATCTCGGGCGACTGCCGCTGGGCGGCGGTGTCGTCGCTGCGCGGCACCACGCACGTGTTCGCGCTGTGCCCGTACGGCGGCGCGTGCGGCGTGCGCACCCACACCGCGCCGCGCGTCGTCAACCGCCTGTCGCGCTTCCACCGCTCGGCCGGCCTGCCCATACACGCGCCCGCCACGCCGGTACGTACTGTACTTTACCACACATGATATACACCGTCGTCCACCGCTCGGCCGGCCTGCCCATACACGCGCCCGCCACGCCGGTACGTACTGTACTTTACCACACATGATATACACCGTCGTCCACCGCTCGGCCGGCCTGCCCATACACGCGCCCGCCACGCCGGTACGTACTGTACTACACCACATATGATATACACCGTCATCCACCGCTCGGCCGGCCTGCCCATACACGCGCCCGCCACGCCGGTACGTACTGTACTTTACCACACATGATATACACCGTCGTCCACCGCTCGGCCGGCCTGCCCATACAGGCGCCCGCCACGCCGGTACGTACTGTACTACACCACATATGATATACACCGTCATCCACCGCTCGGCCGGCCTGCCCATACACGCGCCCGCCACGCCGGTACGTACTGTACTTTACCACACATGATATACACCGTCGTCCACCGCTCGGCCGGCCTGCCCATACACGCGCCCGCCACGCCGGTACGTACTGTACTACACCACATATGATATACACCGTCATCCACCGCTCGGCCGGCCTGCCCATACACGCGCCCGCCACGCCGGTACGTACTGTACTTTACCACACATGATATACACCGTCGTCCACCGCTCGGCCGGCCTGCCCATACACGCGCCCGCCACGCCGGTACGTACTGTACTACACCACATATGATATACACCGTCATCCACCGCTCGGCCGGCCTGCCCATACACGCGCCCGCCACGCCGGTACGTACTGTACTTTACCACACATGATATACACCGTCGTCCACCGCTCGGCCGGCCTGCCCATACACGCGCCCGCCACGCCGGTACGTACTGTACTACACCACATATGATATACACCGTCATCCACCGCTCGGCCGGCCTGCCCATACACGCGCCCGCCACGCCGGTACGTACTGTACTTTACCACACATGATATACACCGTCGTCCACCGCTCGGCCGGCCTGCCCATACAGGCGCCCGCCACGCCGGTACGTACTGTACTACACCACATATGATATACACCGTCATCCACCGCTCGGCCGGCCTGCCCATACACGCGCCCGCCACGCCGGTACGTACTGTACTTTACCACACATGATATACACCGTCGTCCACCGCTCGGCCGGCCTGCCCATACACGCGCCCGCCACGCCGGTACGTACTGTACTACACCACATATGATATACACCGTCATCCACCGCTCGGCCGGCCTGCCCATACACGCGCCCGCCACGCCGGTACGTACTGTACTTTACCACACATGATATACACCGTCGTCCACCGCTCGGCCGGCCTGCCCATACACGCGCCCGCCACGCCGGTACGTACTGTACTACACCACATATGATATACACCGTCATCCACCGCTCGGCCGGCCTGCCCATACACGCGCCCGCCACGCCGGTACGTACTGTACTTTACCACACATGATATACACCGTCGTCCACCGCTCGGCCGGCCTGCCCATACACGCGCCCGCCACGCCGGTACGTACTGTACTCCACCACACATGATATACACCGTCATCCACCGCTCGGCCGGCCTGCCGATACACGCGCCCGCCACGCCGGTACGTACTGTACTCCACCACACATGATATACACCGTCATCCACCGCTCGGCCGGCCTGCCCATACACGCGCCCGCCACGCCGGTACGTACTGTACTCCACCACACATGATATACACCGTCATCCACCGCTCGGCCGGCCTGCCGATACACGCGCCCGCCACGCCGGTACGTATTGTACTCCACCACACATGATATACATCGTCGTCCACCGCTCAGCCGGCCTGCCCATACACGCGCCCGCCACGCCGGTACGTACTGTACTCCACCACACATGATATACACCGTCATCCACCGCTCGGCCGGCCTGCCGATACACGCGCCCGCCACGCCGGTACGTATTGTACTCCACCACACATGATATACATCGTCGTCCACCGCTCGGCCGGCCTGCCCATACACGCGCCCGCCACGCTGGTACGTACCTACTGTATCACTCTGTCAACATACGGACTATGATGTACCCGCTCACACTCGAGGCACTCAAGGTGAGGCAGGCGCAGGCTACGACGCTAGCTAGCCAATAACTACTTCTGAAATCAAAAGCTTATCCAAGGCGTTAGTAACCATTTACATTATGAAACAAATTCATTTTGCAAATATAGTTTCTATACTTTTTTGTAGTAGATGGGAGCTTATAGCATTTTTTCAATTATTAAGTTACATTTTATGATTGAAATATTTGCTAATTTACAGGTGGGCGAGAATTTAAGTACGGGTGCGTGGTACCCTAATCCTCGTTTGCCGCCGTATCCGCAGCCTACAATTTGCGCGCCACTAGCGCAATTGCGACCTACCGCTAACCTCGCTACGCACACTATTACACGGACAAGCTCGGGTAAGCTATTTCTATGAAAAGGTTGCAATGAGAGAGGTTCCTTCTGCCATTATTCCTAGTTGTTCTCTGCGATGAGAGAGATTAATCCTGCATTTGTTTTAGGTCGACAACGCCTCTCATCTCTATCGGAGGACAATAATGCGGCGCCGCTGTTGGCGCGAGCGGCGTGGGGCACGGGAGTCCCCTCGGGTAGCGCGCGTGGCTCGCAGCAGGCGCTGTACCTCATGACCGCTTCTGGCTCCCTCATGCACCTCGTGCTACATCCTCGACCTGCCTCCAGTCAGTATATAAAACCACGTGGGGCGCGGGAGTCTTTTGGTAGTCCAAAAGCTGCTGCCACATTAGTGTTCAGCTAGTATTTTACTAAACTTTTGTTCTCTGAGCAGGTGTGCCAAAAGAGAAGATCTCTGACGATTCGCCGATAGAGTTGGAAGTGGAACAGATAGCGCAGTGGCCTCTGCAGCGGCCGCCCGCCGCCGCCGACTTACTGGCCCCATTGCCCCCTTCCAACCCGCTGTTACAACCTCTCGAGTGCAGGGTTGGTACCATATTTTAAATTCATCGAGATTAATATTGTAAACGGACCAATATGTCGACGATTTGACGATAGGATTGAAAGGGATACAAGTAGCCCAGTGGTTTTTATAACGACTTATAGGCCGATTTTATAACATTAAGTAATTTATAACGATACATGTTATCTAATACTCACTTTTGTTTTTATTTAATACTAACTTTTGTTTTTTTTTGGCAATTTTAGAAAATGGTTTAGTATCTACAGTAAATGGATTTAATTAATATTGTTAAATAGTATCTGAGATTTGAGCAAATTTTTTTTTTCTTTCTGTTTTTCAAAATTAATTATTGTTATATTACAAAATTGTTTAAAAAAATTAGTAAAACACGATTTGTTTTGACATAATGCAAAAAATTGTTACTATAGAGAAGCCATTGGCTCCTGAAACACAGACTTAGACTAGTTCAGGAGTCTATGGATCATCTGATACTGTACACTAACATAATGTATCAAAAACAAATAAATGATTGATTGATTGATTTATTGACCGCGGTGCCGGCTTCCAACCCGTTGTTACAACTTCTCGAGTGCAGGGTCAGTACCATACATGTTTCATAATCATCGTCCACAGCCTTTTTTATCCCACTGCTGGATATAGGCCTCTCTCGTACTGTGCCATCTGGCTTAGCTCTGGGTGTGGCTTTGTATCCAGCATGTTTCGGCTTTCTTCGGGTCTTTATCAGATCGTCTACCCACCGTGTCGGCGGTCACCGCGATTGCCCGTGCCTGATGTCTATTTCAGATTTTTCTTTTTTTTATCGCGAATAAGTCCGCGCTTGACCACCAGCTCTCCTGATGGTAAGCGACTTTGTGGTCGAAGATGAAGCACGCAGACCTAGAAGATACCTATTCACTCTGACCTTGAGAAGCTTTAGATTATATCTCTTAGGAAACAGGAAAGCAGGAAGACTGTTCAATTCCCTGGCGGTACGAATCAGAAATCTTGAGTCAAACCGCTTCGTACGTATCGAAGAAAAATCGACAGTGTAGGGGGGGTAATGTAGATTTTCACAACCCCATGGACCGTCTCTAGTGTTCTAATGCAAAATGTTTTATTTTTCTGCAGATGTATGTGATCAGTGAATAAATGAATTCCTTATGTCGATTTTAATGATATCTTTTTACCACACCTACTCGGAAAGTGTCTTATTACTCGTTCATAAATGGGTTACAAAGTTCGTAACTTCTCCCTTAAAAATGTGCGGCGGGAAAAGATATATGGAATTTCATTACTGCCCTCCGAAGCAGGGCAGGAATACTGTATGAAAATCCATTACTGCCCGGCTAGCTTTCTTTTGTTTTTTAGCAGCGAACATAAAAAAAATACAAACGTCAAACCTCAAAAAGGTTTTGTATGAAATAATTTGAAGAAGAGACGAAAACATACAAACTTCAATTCTCAAAAAGGTTTTATATGAAATAATTAGAGAAAAGAGCCGGTTTTTTTTCTTTGTTTTTTATTTTTAATGAAATTAGGATGGCAACCTTATTCTGCTATGCGAAAAAAAAGCGCAATTTATTTCGTTCGATTATTGTATTTTATTTTCCTCGTAGGTGTAGTATAAAGCATTATGTATCATTCGGGAGAAAGTTCTATTTCTATTGTTCTCGAGTTTCCTTTAAGCCCTCCACTGCGCGTCGGGCTTAAACATACTCTTGAACAGAAATAGATCGTTTTCTCCCCTCGGTGTACAATGTATTATTGTTTGTTGTCCAGCGATGTTCGGACATGTGCATGAGCGAAGAGGAACGCTGGCTGGCGCAGGTGGAGATAGTGACGCACGCGGGGCCCCATCGCCGACTCTGGATGGGCCCGCAATTCGTCTTCAAAACTTACAACTGTACCGGGTTAGTATCGCTCATATCATCGACACATTCTATCTTAGAGTTCAATACAACATGTGTATGAATGGAGATAGAGACGCACGCGGGGCCCCATCGATGACTACGTTCGTTTCGTTGTGTCGTACGCAATTCGTTTTCAAGAAGTGCTACTGTACCGGTTTTATATTCACATTTATTTTGGTTAAAATAGTAATCGTAGCACTAGTTCTGTATTGATTAAAAAGAGGTCAGTAGTATTTGTTACACAACCGCAGCATTTTCCATGAAAAACCTTGTGAGAACTCTGTAAGATTTACTAACTCAAACAAGTGATTCATTAATTTATTATTTTTAAAGATAAGTTGGACTGTATAGATGAGTTTGTTATACATTTCAAAGACAAGATTAGTAAAATATTTAAAGTTAATGCCTTAATGGTGACTCGGAAAATTAAGCATATGGCTGTGCAGTATGAAAATGAACAGCGAAAGTTAGGGGTGGGGTTAGGCGTAGCTTATAGCGCTCTTCGTATTCGCCATTGAGTTTGATAGGACCTCTTATCAGGACTTCTAATAATGTAACTTATTTTTGACAGGTCGAACTCGTCCCTATCAGAAGCGGAGACTGTGGATATAGAGGCTAGTGCTGCGCGCGGTGTTGCTCGTTCTAACCCGGTCAACATGCCCGGCGTGCGGCCCATCGTGCCCGTGCTCGTAGACTCCGGCTCCGCCAGTGAGTACCGAACGTAGGCCTACCGCAGACGGTGGCGCGGCCTAACCCGGTCAACATGCCCGGCGTGCGGCCCATCGTGCCCGTGCTCGTAGACTCCGGCTCCGCCAGTGAGTACCGAACGTAGGCCTACCGCAGACGGTGGCGCGGTCTAACCCGGTCAACATGCCCGGCGTGCGGCCCATCGTGCCCGTGCTCGTAGACTTCGGCTCCGCCAGTGAGTACCGAACAAAGGCCTACCGCAGACGGTGGCGCGGCCTAACCCGGTCAACATGCCTGGCGTGCGGCCCATCGTGCCCGTGCTCGTAGACTCCGGCTCCGCCAGTGAGTACCGAACATAGGCTTATCACAGACTGTGGCGCGGTCTAACCCGGTCTAAAAACTAACAAAACAAAAAATCTAACAAACTTCCGGGTATTCAACATTACCTACGCAGCACTAGAACGAAGCTATTGTCCAGAACGACCTGACGAAGAGAGTCGCGCTTAGTGACATCAAAATACACTGTCAAGGACGTGACATTCAATAGCGGTAGCTGACGGTGCCTAGGATCTGAAATTACTATTAGCGCGGTGCGCGGCATGACTAACCTAACCTAACCGATATGTTAGTTTTCTATGAAAACTAAACCATTACTCATGTGTGTATTTGTTTGCGATCACCGAAATTAAGCAACGTTGTCAGTATTTAAATGGGTGACCACGGGTGGCATTTTCCAACTGAACGCTACCGTGGCTCGGATGACTTAGTATAACGGGTGACTGGTAAATAATAAAATTAGCATCCTTTTAGGGGCTTATTCTGTATATCAAAACTAACAACTTTTGTTCTGCTTTTTTTGTCAAAACTAAAAAAAAAAATTTTTTGTTCCATAGAAAAATATCGTTCACCCGCGACAAATGTATGGAACAGCTGTTTTTTTTTTGAGTTCTGACAAAAATCGCAGAACAAAAGTTGTTAGTTTTGATGTACACAATAAGCCCCTAAAAGGATGCTAATTATTTAGCAGTCACCCTGTATAAATTGTAGGTCCCTGTTGTTTTAACCGTTTAGCCAAGTCAGAGGCTTTCAGGCGGCCTAAAAACTAGCTAGCGGGCTAGCCACCCGGCCTACACGAGCTCACGTTATTAATTTGGTTTCCTTTTACCAGGTTCTCTGGAACAATCTCCTTCGGACAGTTTCCGTCGCAAGTCGTTGTTGTCGGAGCCGGGGCGAGCTGCCGTCTGCGACGTGCAGCTCAGGGAAGACTTGGCTGAAGCCATGAAGGAAGACCACGGTGAGTACAGCGACATCACACCCTGATACCACCTACTTATAACTCTCTCCGTGCTACAAAACGAATCGTTACCTCCATGGCAGTTACGAATCTGCCATTCTAGCCAAATTGGAATAGACATATTAGGCCCAATTTCAAAGGCTCCATCGTAATTTTAATTGCAATTATTATAATTATTTCTTTATCCCTTGGAAGAGACTAGTCATCGTAACTCAGGGTATCCTACAGTGATGACTAGAGTATTAAGTAGTATTCGAAAATTTGAAGATCTATGTCAATCAAGTTCAATAATATTCAATACCTATAAATTGTTATTTTATGTCACTTTTGTTACTGAATACTATGGTAAGTATAATATTATTGGCTACAAATAAATATATTATAAAAGTATTAAAAAAAATTCAAATTAAATTTAAAATGTTCCTTCTTTTTCACCATATGCATTTGAAAGAGAGAACAATAATGCTAATATTCAATTATAAAAATTGCTATTAAAATTACGATGGTGCCTTTAAAATTGGGCCTAGTGCCTGGGTAAAAAATAAAATATAATTAGTCCATGAGTTAGATTATATAAAACAAATTGATCACGTAATTTTTCTTTTGTCAATCGAACTAAAAATGGTAAAGGTAAAGAGCGTCAAAGTTCGGGAGTGTGGGCTCGCGACGTCACTATGTGAAAATGTTAGTTAGACACGACGCCACACGATGATTCATGATTTTTTGTTTAATTGACATAAGAATAAAATACGTATTCAATTTTTTTTTATAATTGACGGACTAATTATATTTTTTGGTCATCTAACCTATTCTGTCGACAAAAATTGCGAAAGGAAAAGAATGTTATCGTAACTCGCCAGAATTTGGAGAGATATTTCAGATTGAAAGTTCGCCGGCTTTTATTATATATTCTGACTAGTTAATGACTATAATTTAATAAATAGACATTAAGTTTTCAACATGCATTTTTTGTTTTTGTTTCATAATTAACAGTTTGCGTTACAAACAAAAACACATCCGCTCTTAAAATGCGGTCAAAACGGTTTATATATACATAGTTATCTTCATTTGTAGTAAAAAATATTAACACCCCATAATCGCCTCATATTCATGGCAAATTGTGATCAGCATTTATAAAACTAGAATTCACGATATGCATCATAAAAATGTTCTAAGTGATCATTTATCTAGCGACTAACACTTATTTGCTTTACATCTTAATATCGTCAGTATTGTTCGAATTAAGTATCTTGGCGACTGTGATGTTAGCTACGAACTGCAGATAACCCAATTCTCGTGCTGTTAAGTGAGCTTCAGTCAGAATTGGGTTATCCGCAGCTTGTAGCTAACATCACAGTCGCCAAGATACTTATTCGGCCTATAAAACTGGTTGAAACGCGAGTGTCGTGTTACATCGTTTGAAAGTAAGCGGGATCGGAGCCGTGAAATATAACCAAGCAAGAAGTAAAAAGGAAGAGTCAGAGCGTCACCGCGCCGCCGGCCCTATACCGAAGCCAAAGGCACCATCGCACTAACACCCCTCGACTCTCCCGATCACACGGTCTCTACCGATTTACCTCACTCGTGCTCCTTTGTGAATTTTTCTACAAAGTTTATTGTTACTTACAAAGCATTACTCCCGATTTTCTGTATGAATTTGTGGCTGGCAGTTCAAAAATTTTGATGACCAAATTTTTTTGGAAATTAAAACATATTTAGCGCCGATATCTGATGTAAAAAAGGTCTTTCTTGTCTCCAGAAAAAAGAATGAGTTTTGGTAGAAGTCTGTTAACAATTCGCGTTTACACCCACTAATAAATCATAAATAAAAATGTTGCAATATCATACATTTCTTACATAACACTTTGAGACTTTAACAAATAGACGGCCCGTTGATACTGAACTGCTTGTCACAAAAAAAACTTTCTTAACAATGAGAACAAAAACCTATTTTTTCCAATAAAGTTTGTACAAAAATTCACGGAGCGATAAAGAAATAACGGTTGCCTTCGGTTTCGTATAGGGTGTCGACGCACGGCGGCGGTGGAAGGCGGGGGCGGCGCGCGGGGCTTGGAGCTCGCAGTGGGGCCCGCCGGGACCGTGGTCCGCGCGCAGCCCGCGACCGCGCCCGCGCCCCCGGACCCTGATGACTACACGCGCGCTAACAGCGACGAGGCGACCTTCCGACCAGTCGTCCGCGCGCCCGCCTCGCTCCCGCAGGACCTCCCCGTGTGCCCTCTACCCCGCACCACCACAATCCCCGTCCAGTCTCTCGCCACTGACCCTGCCGCCCCTCCCACTACAGACTACTTTGAAGCCGACGCGGAACTGCAACGAGAGATCGAAGACGCGCGCCGCGAACACCATCCCACCGGAATAGATAGTGATATTAGTGTAGTGCCTAGTGTAACGACTGACAGAGACAGATCTAGTGTTGTTGAGACTGCCGCGGAGACTGTAGTTAACGATCCCGCTCCGGTGGAAGTTAAAAAAGTGATTCAATCGGAGCAGGTAGTTTTGCGTGTGGATATTGAGCCGAAAAAGTCTGAAACTTCTGAGTTAAAGTGTGATGAAGTTAAAATTGTAAGAGATAAGAGAGATTCGAAGGCCGCTAAGAATAAAGATAATAAACGAGAATTAGCAGAGAAAAAGGAAGCGGCGGTGAAGAAGGAATTGTTAGAGATTAAGAAAGACTTGCCAGAAACGAAAACGTCGACCAAAGAAGCGAAGTTAGAAAAGGAAACATCGTCAAAAATAGTTGCTAAGGAATCGAAATCTAAGGAACCGAAACAGGAAGCTAAAACTGTGGCTAGTAAAGAAGTACCTGAAACTACTAAACTTACTAAGGAAGTTAAATCTGAAACAAAGTCGTCAACCAAGAAAGAATCGCAAGACGTGAAAATATCAGCAAAAGAAACATCCTCTGAAATTAAGACATGGACCACGAAGGAATCATCTAAAATGAAAGTATCACAATCCGAAGTGATAACAGAAACGAAACTATCAGCAAAAGAAATGTCAGATTCCAAAGCGTCTGTGAAAAAAGAAACATTTGAAATTGATTTGACGACAAAGAAAGACGTGCCAGAACCAAAATTAGCTGCAGATTTCGCGAAACTAAAAATATATTCAAAAGAAGGCTCGTCTGACCGTGAGAGCTCGCCAAAAAAAGAACTGAAAGATACGAAATCTTTCACCGCATGGAAGAAAGATTCGCCTAAATTAGATTGGTCTATAAAAACAGAACCACTCGAACCAATGGTATCCTCTCAGAAAGATAGCGAAGTTACAAAGACTCTCCGTTTGGAAGAGGTCCAAATAAAAACTGAAGAACAGGCTTGGGATATGCTTTTAAATGAGCCTGAAAAACAGTTGTTGAGCATCAGCCCGCAGTCCACAGCCTCCGACAAAAGCGATGAAACTAAAACCAAGTCCAAAAAGAATCGCAAAATCAAAAAGTCTCAGGATGATACGCAAAATAAGTCGGAAGATGACAGTTTCGTAGAAATACATGCTATTGAAGAAAAGGCACAGCCTTCAAGTGGAGAATTAGTCTCAATTTCACTGCCCTTCGAAGAAATAGAGTCCGCTTGTTCTTATTCTTCGAAAACTAAAAAATCGCGTTCACCCAAAATTACGACGGAAAAAGAGCAAACTGAACCAAAATTCGATGATTGGTCTTTAGAAGACATCGATTGTACCATTCAATTAAAGAGTTCTAGTAAGAAAACGAGCGCAGTGTCTGATACCGAAACACCGTCTGATTGCGAACCTAAAATGAAATCTAAAGAATCGAAGGTTGAAAAAGTGGATTATATTAAAGTAGAAAGCGCCCGCACTGCCGATATAGAAAGTATTACTTTGAAAGAAAGTACTAAAGATAAAAAGTCTAAATCTCTGACTTCTAACCAAGAAACTCGGAAACCAGTTGAAAAAAAAATAGAGACAGACATCAAAGACGTCTATGTGATCGACAGTACTAAAGATGAGTTCCCAGAAATTCAAATAACTACTAGTAGGGGAAGTAAAACGCGCAAGAAATCGCCCCACTTAGATAAAAGCGATGAAAGCATAGAAGTGATACCAGAAAAACCAATCAAATCGTGGAGTTCTATTGCAGCTAGTAAAAACTCTAAGAAAGTGGAAGAAATAGAAACACAGGAGAATAAAGCAAAAGAAATTAAAACCGATAAAACAGAAAATGTCTCTAAAACTAGTTACAAAACTGAAACTAAGCAGAAAGCTGCTAAAGTGCAAGTGGATGAGGAACAACCACTCTCTTTACACGAAGAGCTCATGCGGCTCTGCAAGAGAACTGATATAATGGTAGCTCAGTGCGACGCTCCTTCAGGACTGAATTTCTTTGATGAACACCACTCCCTATTGCACGATCTACCGCCCCTAGAATTAGACTTCGGTTTAGATGATTTTAGACTAGAAGTCATGAGGGACAGCCTTCTCGACGTCAACGACCCGAAACTATCCAGTCCGATTTGCAAAATCGACATCGATAGTATTCTATCGTCTATAAAAGAGTCCACCAGTGCGTTCAATTTGATAGACCTTGAAAAGGTTCCCGATAAAAAAGAGAAAGGCTTCAGTGTTGTCGAAAATGATAAGATTACGAGTCAAGAAGTAAAAGCTGATGATGATTCTAAATCTGAGGAAAAAGAGATTGAAGTGATGGAAAAGTCGTCAGACGACGATAACGCTTCGCCCGCGCTCTCCGCGGACAGCGACAAGGAGGATAAGAAATCAACTGGTGCTTCGAATGTAACCTTGCCTTCTTCAAAGCAATCGTCTAAATCTAAAAAATCGCGTAGAAAGAAGAAGTAATATCAGTAATGTGTTCATTTTCTCGATTGTTGTAATTTTAGCTAATAGTTTTTCAACATTTGCTGCTCGTAGCTACTTAGAATAAGTAAAGCAATTTAGTGGATAAGTTCAGGCAAAAGACAAAAAAAAACTTTAAAATATTTTAAATTGTGATGTTAAATTACGCGACGAATGCCTAACCTTAGTTATAGACAATGATTTTAAAATTATTGTAATGAAGGTAGTGGTGTTGTCATATCGAAAAAAAAATGAAAATAAAAATATAAAAATTTTGCAAAATCTCAAAAATATTACAAGTAAAGTTTAGATTTTTCATGAAGATTATTGTAGTTTAGATGTACACCATAAATATCTGAGCCATTAAATTAGGTCATGCCTATCATGGCGTCCGAGTTTATGCATTGTACTTACTTACTTTGACTTTTCATAAAAAATCTAAACACATGCGTATATGCGCTCCTTAGTACTTATTTCTTGGATTTAGTTATGACTTACAATATTGCAATGCATAATAATAATGTGTAGTTAAAGATGGAATACAAAGCTTATAAATATGTTATAAACTGGTGTCGCTTAGTTTTTAAAATGCTGCACATTGTGTAACAGAGGCCAGTATGCTCTAAAGTTACCTATGTGTTAAATACATAAATTAATAAGCTAATTACAATAAAACAAAAAATAATGAAATTAACAGCTAGAAAGCAAACTGAACAAGTTTGTTTCCCTATAAAATAACATTTGTTCCTATTAATGCTTTTTCTCGTTTTGAAATATACTTGTACCGTACCTACTATTAACGCAACTTTTCAAAATTTATTTCCATCCATTTAAAATTTTGAGGCTCCGTTATCTACTTTCGTATTGTCATGTGTTTCTTAGATTTAAAAACAATACCTCAGTATTAATTTATATTAACATGAACCTAACGAACCGAGTGAAATTCGCGTCATGTACTAAATGCCATGTATAGTATACATTTGGTAAAAGTTAAAAATATGGGTTCTACATTTTTTTATTGACATAGTCATGTGGTATGTAATACCTGATCGCACGCGGCTGTCTGTACAAATATTTTGAATATAATTTATTAACTGAGTATTATTTTCTAAAATACCTATGTTTTTAGCTTTAATGTGTTGAATCATGACAAATATTTATTTTTATATGTACTTTAATTTTTTGAAATTATTTCATAGCATAGCGATTTATTAGCGATACGTAATCGGTGCATAATAATAATGTTTTAAAAGCTCCAGTCGTAAATGTCGAGTATGTTAATGTTTAAGTAGTAAAATTATTCTGCTGTCATGTGGTAAAAAGCGGCAACGGTTCATTTTTGTGAAAATATATCTTACAAAGACGAAAAGATGGCATTTACTGCTCATTCTGAATACTTACGTATAATATTTTTCCCAAAACTGAAGTTATGGTTTTTTCCCTTTATGACGGCAGTATAGCTTATAAGTTAACCCTATGATCTGTTGTCCATTTTGGCGGCGCATTGATATTATTTAGTACAATATTGCTATTACTATTCCTTTGGATAATATGAATTTAATTAAATGCTTGTTTGACTAAAATTATTTTAAAGACGAAATACAGGTATGGTATTGAAATAACTGATGTATTTGATAACAGCTATATCGTAAAACGTATGGGCAGTTTTTCAACTTGCAACAAAATTGAGCTGTTTTATCTTTTAAAATATTAGTTTAGATCTAAATATTTTTTCGGAACTTATTCGGAAGTTTGGTTATCGATGATTTGAAGGGACTGTGATTATTTATTTAGTTTGATACATCTATTGACAAAGCTATAATTTAATATATTTCTGTTTTTATGATAAATTTTAACTACTCGAATTCATAAGAAAATAGGTGTTTACAATCTAAGCATAAATTAAGTATATTTTGAAATTCCTCTGCATCTGTTGGGTTTGCACCCGTTGTACTATGTTCTAACTAATGAACAAGAGTTCTTGAACTATTGCTGTGCTATTCTGACAATGTGAAAAGAAACGAGATGCACCTAAGTTTAATCTTGACTGTCAGATTGGTTTTGGAACATGGTACAACAGAGCATCAATGTAACTTTAAATACATGTACCATAGAACATGTATATGAGTCCATATTATGTATCTTATACAACATCATCATTATGTACCTATTTATAGCCATATACTATTTATAAATATGTATATTTTACTGTGCCTAAAACATAAACGTAATAATTATATTTATCGTTTGCGAATAACAACATTGTTCTGTATATTTGGCTGCTTCTCACAGTACCTACGGTTTGTTGATAATGTTAAGGAGTGTTTAAAAATCAATTATCGTAATAAAAATGAAAATTCAAAAACCAAATCTGAGTCTTTGTTTTAACTCCCTAATGGTAGTACACTTTTAAGTACTGAAACAATCTACTCCAAAGGGGTTAAAGTTTTTCTTCAGTGGCATAAGCATTATTGTGACTGATATTTATGTACATATCACAGTTACGAAATGCCTGGAGTTGAAACGGTATCGAGGTGACGCGTATGCAACGATCATTATGTTTTCGCTTTGGTAAATGAATTTTCACAAGAGAATAGAATAGAAACGCTTTATTGTTCACACAATCGAAAATATTAGAATAAAAGAGTACAATATAATTATAATAGTGCGACAATCGGCGGCCTTATCGCTTGGATCGATCTCTTCCAGGCAACCTGATTATAGAGGAAGGTAAGGGACGGGGTGTACAATAATAGAGAAACTCATATTCAAGAGAATTATGGATCATAGGTACCTATATAATAGGTCTGTGACTTCAAGCGTAATGTACCTAAAATCATAGACGCATAAGCCGAACCAAACTTGTTGGCGGTTGTGATGTTAGCTTCAAGCTGCGCAACCCAATCCTGACTGAGGATCGGGTGTCGCGCCTCTTATCTAACTTCACAGAAATTTGATTCGTCCTATAGCTTGAGATTTCCTCTGTGGGGGCAGTTGCCCACTTTTGCCCATCTCAGAAAAATATGTATACTAAGCGCCACACAAGTCGGCGGATGCGAAGTTAGCCTCAAATGTCACTTCGCCGTGATTCGCTAATTATTGCACATGTGTGCACAATGCCGACGCCGCGTGGTGTAGTGTTGAGCACGGTCGTAGGGAGCGCGCGGGAGGCATGAGGTTAGCGTGCGGGTGTGTCCCGGCGTCTCGTCTCTCTGCATGAAATAAAATACTCAAGAGTCTCTCTGGCTCGCGCGCATTCTATATTTCGGCTTTTGCGCAGCGTTCTGCGCATAACTCCCCATCCGCCGACATGTGTGGCGCTTATTATACAGAATTTTTATTTTTTCGGGGGTGGACAAAGTAGTTTATAGGGTAGGTATAGGTACCTATATCGCTCCCTAAATACCACTATGGCTACATTGGCTAAAATTTTAGCCTACTGAAGACCTCTAGCCTATTTGTAGGAAAGTGGGTACTACTATAACTAAAAAAGCACTGCCGTGTTCCTTGTTTATAGATAATGCTTATAATATTTTAAATATCGTTAGAAGTATTAAGTATTGTTTTAATTACATTCATCAAGTAGCAGAACGCGTACTCGTGTCTAGTTGACCTTTATAATGCTCTGAGTAGTTAAATCAGTGACTCATGTGCAATGTGCATCGCAATGCGCATATTCATGAGATCAATGCAAAAGACAAAGCCTTTGTTATACCTAAATAACAATGAGAAATTTGCTTTAAATCAAGCTGTATGACAAGGCAATTAATCAATTTAATTAAAAGTGAATAAGCAGTTAGTGTAAGCGTAATTTTTATAACAGGCTTTTGTTCTTTGTTTCTCATCTTTACTGAATTTACCCGACATGAAAATGCAGGAGGTTCGATATAGGCAGGTTTCTAGCCGTGTAAGAGAAGTTCTCGAATACCTATAATAAACGTGTTATTTCTTTACTCAGCGTATGAACAAAAAGGCTAAATGTTTTTAAGATAATTATGGTTGTTGAAATGAAATGCTGACTACCTACACAAAATTGGCATTAAAGTACGTCTAAAAATATTTTTTCTTTAAATCGATTTTGTATGCATATTTTTTAAGCATATTATTATGAGAAGTGACGTAGCGTGGGGTTCCAGAAAGGGCAATGACATCGACCGAAAAGTAACGGCGACAAGCACCGCAATTTTGGGATTCAAATGTATATTTTGAAAAAGGATCGATAAGAAATTGCCTTATAAAGCCGGGGCCACACATTGGCTAAGTTGGCTACAAATTATAGACTTGGTTCCAACACTCCAATGTGTCGATGTCGGTCTTGGATTGATATTGATCGTCTAATATCAATCCAAGAGATCGACACGTTGGCTACAAATTATTGTAGTCTTGGTTCCAACACACCAATATGTGGACCGGTGTTGGATTGATATTGATCGTCCAATATAAATCCAAGACCGATCAAGACGAACATAGCCAAGGTGTGGTCCCGGCATAAGGGGCGGCGAAAGTCCACGCTACGCCACTAAATATCAGACTTTATTCGATTACTGTCCATTGATGTAAATGAAAATTTAAGTCTATTATATAATTGATGTCATTAAATTACGTAAACAAACATTGGTTCCAGGTATAGCAACAAGCGGCCGTTACGAGGCGGAACAAGAAGAGCTGAGCTCCAGCAGTTTCAGTTCCACGTCCCGCGCGTCCCTCGACCCCCCTTCGTCGCCCACCCCCAGCTGCAGCGGCGACAACATACTGCACTTCCCAGGAGACTCCAGCAGTTCTGTCTAATGACTAACGTAGGCTGTGAACGACATCTAGAGGTACTTTAATGCTGACTACACCATTTACAGAGGAGTAGCAGCTTTACGCCTTCCGCGATATTCGATCTGTTATGTCGGCTGTACACACTCGCCGAGACGTCTCGCCGAATGTCTCGGCCGTTGAAGCCAAAGAAAATTATACACAAGAGGTTGAAGCTCTCGACGACAGCATACCTGTACACACTCGTAACGATAACGATATTCTTTAACTCAGGGGCATAATACCGACAAGCGACCGAGACCGACCGAGGCAACGCGCGTGAGAGCGAGACATGTCGAGAACACCATGTACATACACGCTCTCGGCCTGTCTCGGGGTGTCTCGGCGATGTGTACAGCCGGCATTACCATCGTTGACGCACAGCTGTGGCGAAGACAACTCACTGCATTTTCCGGGAGACTAGCAGTTCTGTCTAACGAAAAACGCGCAGCATAGGTACGTTTTTTCGGGACATAAATACTTCAATACTGACGTGATTGGACTGGATTACAGAAAGCAGTTTCAGTTTCACGTCCCGCGCGTCTCTAGATACAAGTTTTCAAACTAGAAACCCTGGAACAGACTGTCACTTTAAAAAAATGTAGACTTGACTTTGAAACTAAATTTCCAGCGATGGTGAAGTATTGTATTGAGATATTATTTAACGTTTATGCTGAGGTATAGGCTGAATTAAACTCCTGACTGAGCTCACTTAACAGCTGTGCGAGGATTGGGTATCGCGCAGTTTGTAGCTAACTTCACAGCCGCCAAGAGGTTTGAATCAGCTTTTATACAGTATACTTTGCCATAAACGCAAAGCAACAGTAATGACGTTGCACCTTGTAGCACGTGTAAGAAGATGAAGTTTTGTCCATGAACAGAGTGTACAGGTATAAGACGTTTTGTTCATGAACAGAGTGTACAGGTATAAGACGTTTTGTCCATGTACAGAGGGTACAGGCATAAAACGTTTTGTCCGTGTACAGAGTGTACAGGCATATGACGTTTTGTTCATGTACAGAGTGTACAGGTATAAGACGTTTTGCTCATGTACAGTGTGCAGGCATAAGACGTTTTGTCCATGTACAGAGGGTACAGGCATAAGACGTTTTGTTCATGTGCAGGCATAAGACGTTTTGTTAATGAACAGAGTGTACAGACATAAGACGTTTTGTTAATGTACAGAGTGTACAGGCATAAGACGTTTTGTCCATGTACAGTGGGTACAGGCATAAAACGTTTTGTCCGTGTACAGAGTGTACAGGCATAAGACGTTTTGTTAATGTACAGAGTGTACAGGCATAAGACGTCTTGTCCATGTACAGAGGGTACAGGCATAAACCGTTTTGTCCGTGTACAGAGTGTACAGGCATAAGACGTTTTGTTAATGTACAGAGTGTACAGGCATAAGACGTTTTGTCCATGTACAGAGTGTACAGGCATAATTCGTGAAAAAAGAAAATTTAGCCAAAAACTTGTAAACGTCCTTAGTACGACTATTTTAATATAATGTAAGATGTAAAGTACATCACGTTATTCATGTATAATATAATTACTTTTGTAAGATTTTATACTATTTCGAGTACATCACATTTATTATTATTACGATTGATGTTATTATGGTAAGGTTTATGTGATAAGTTAAAGAAGATATTGTTAAACAATAGAAACAAGTTGTAGTAAAGCAAATCCTAATGATTTGTCTGTTTTGCTTTCATGAAATTTGTATTTTGATGTCATTGACATCAGACCAAACGTCAAACCAAGCCGTGTGTAATGCTAATTTTACATTGGTAGTTGGTTAAAATTGAAGATTTGATTTCACAGCTTTACACGTTTCTAGTAATATACATGTCTTTATCATTGCAATGTATGATATAGACAACAACTTATTGGTTTTGACCTATTAAAAGAATTCAAAGATAAGCTCATTTTAACGTGCCATTTTCAAAATTAATCAATGTGATACATCTGATGCCCTTTCCCCTTTCGCTAATATTTGAATGAAAAGAATAATATAGACGAAAAAAGTACTGTAGAATGGAAGCCAGGCATTCATTTTAATATAAGTTTAGAATAAGTTAAAAAGCAGTGAGAATGATGTGCAACACACAAATCAATGATCTTCATTTTAGATGTAAAGCTTGTGTTACTTACGTTATTTATACAAGTCGGATAAGTGTAGTTAATACATACTGTTTTGTGTCGGCATCCACCCGAAGTAGGAACATGAAACAAATATGTGCACAATTTTATTCAGTAATTTTCTGAGCAGATAGTGAATGGTCGTACCAAAACTTAATTAACAGAATAAATATAGCTATGAATCAAATGACTATTTATCAACGCATCTGACGAACTTTAATTTTATGTGTCAACGGTGTCGTATTAAGTGTTAAATAATTGTGTTGCAGACCATAACTTAGTTTAATTAAACCCATAAGATGTATAGGCCGCGTCACAAAAGTTGGCGGAAATAAAGTAAGCTACAAGCTGTGTAGTATCCAATCCTGACTGAAGCTCACACAAAGCCGCGCGTTGATTGGATATTGCGCAGCTTGTAGCTAACTTCATTTCCGTCAACTTGTTTGACGCGGCCAATAGCAGGGTATTGCTAGGTAAAACTTAACAAAGTAATTAAGACCAGTGGCGCCTTCAATTTCCAGGCCCGTTCTCTTTCTGCGCAGACTGTCGTGTATATTTAGCATAGCCATTTTAGTTGAATATTTGAAAAATTACCCATTCTTCTTTGGTGGATGTCGGTTACAAAATAATTTGTATAGGTCGCGTCACACAAGTTGGTAGAAATGAAGCTACAAACAGCGCATTATACAATCAACGTGCGGCTTTGAGTGAGAGTCAGTCAATATTGGATATTGCACAGCTTGTAGCTAACTTCATTTCCGCCAACTTGTGTGACGCGGCCTATAGGTATATTGATTCACATTACGTAGGGCTCATGCGAATTCTGATATTGAAGTTGGACCTAAGGAAGCTGGTGTTAGTTAAATAAGAAGTCAGAAGGTAGAATACATTCATATCATGATTTTTCTTTATATTATTAGCTCCGCGGGTCTAGGCATCCGAGGTAAAAACTATGCAGTTTGTGGTTACGAATAAAGCATGCTTTCTTGAAGTCTTGCGACCATAAACCTCGCTTTTGTATCTGACCAGAGCCTTTAGTACAGGTTTTGCATAGTTTACTTAAATTTGCGTGTGACACAAGTGAGCTGCCAACTTTTGGCTACCTCAGAAAAATATAATGTATTAGGTTTTAAGTTTTCTGAGGTGAGCAGAACGTTTCTAGGGCCCTTATGCCAACTAGCTACTCCTATGCCAGTCGTATACATATTTTTATTTATTTGTAACCACAACTGCATTACTTATACTAAGCGCCACACAAATCGACGGATGAGAAGTTACCGCAGATGACACTTCGCCGTGATTCGCTAATTATTGCGCATGTGTGCACAATGCGTAGGGAGCGCGCGGGAGGCATGAGGTTGGCGGGCGGGTGTGCCCCGGCGCGAGTCTCTGGCTCCCGCGGATACCTTTATTTCAGCTTTTGTGCAGCGTTCTGCGCATAACTTCCCAACCGCCGATTTGTGTGGCGCTTAGTAAACTAGAGATAAGGATTGTACTTTATAGCGATAATTATAAGTACCATGTATTATTACCATGAAAGCATGCACGTAGAGGTATCTGATATGTGGCAAAACTATAATATGCATTTGTTTACCGTAACTGTGATATGAAGTAGAAATTAAAGGAGTTTGCTTAGGGTAGGGGATTGGAACAGGGGGCTACCACAAATTCTTAATGACGACTTGGACGATTTTTTTTTATTCCGGATAGGTTTGCGTATTACTACATACTGCCTGATGTTGAGCAGATGTGCGGTCTAGGGTGTAGCACGCTTACCTAGAAGATACCTATTTACTCGGGTTTTGAAGACACCCACATTGTACTTTAGCGGGAAGACAGACCCAGGCAAAACATTCCACATTCTGGCTGTTCGTGTGAGAAATCAGGAATCAACTTCTTTTTTTTTACACAACAACACACAACAGCTATAGGACGTCCACTACTGGACATAGGACTGTCGTATCGAATCCCATAAGACCCGTTGGAAACGATTTGGTTATCTCTTTATTTGTATAAAAAACCGCATGTAAGAGGACGTTCCTATTTATCTTTTTGGTTTTCTGACTCTTTCTGTACCATACATATTTTAATTTCATTAAAAATGTTTTGTCAATAAAAGTGCTATCAACATTGATAGTGTACCAAAAATGGACCATTTGAAGTTTTTAATGCAATTAAGGATATGTGGTAAAACCTTTAAAATAACCGTTACATTTCTGTTCACATTTTCTGAATACACATCAGCAACATTCCAGGATACTCCGTAACTATTTATTTATTTATTCTCGTTCTAAAATTCATCACCATAATGACAATAAAATTATAAATTGCAAAATGTGTCGCTGTCTCGTTTTGTGGTACTGGAACAATTAATAACAGCAATACTAGTTGTTTCTCTAGACGATGTACATAATATTCTAAAATATCATTTGTAGGATCGTTATGACCAACTTTTATAATTAGACCAACCCTGAAATAGCATAAAATAGCTTTTCCATACAAAAAGATGGATCTTTGACAAAATGTGTGGAATAGCTGATTTATGTTAGACGGATGACCTCATTAAGACCGCAGGATCGCGCTGGATGCAAGCCGCTACCAACCGGTCTTATTGGAGATCTTTAGGGGAGGCATATGTCCAGCAGTGGACGTCCTAAGGCTGAAACGATGACTTAAACTTTCGCTATCGCGTGTGGCTCCATCCATACACTTTGGTTAGTTCTTCCTCGTTTCCGATAGGGCGCTGCACAGAAATGTAAAGCCATACGGAAACAGCTGTAGTTTAAATTAACGTGTTTCTCTGGACTAACCCCTCAGGACGAATCCTACAGAAAAGTTGGTCGCAACGATGAGTACTATGATATCCTAAAATATGACTGTCGTATAGATAGCTATACAGGGTTATCTGCTTACCCCATATTAAGCCGAAAGGAGGTGATTAAGGCCATCATAACGAACAACTTTTACTATGGGGCCAACTCGAAATTCGAGAAAAAAAAATCAACTGTTTTATAAATTTTGTCGAACATGAGAATTTTGAGTTGGCCCCATAGTAAAAATTGTTCGTAATGATGGCCTTAATCACCCCCTTTCGGCTTAATATAGAGTAAGCAGATAACCCTGTATAGGCCGAATCATACAAGTTGGCGGATGTGAAATTAGCTACAAGCTGCAAGATATTCAATCCTGACTGAAGCTCACTTAAAGCTGTGCGTTGAGTTTCGCGCAGCTTGTAGCTAACTTCACATCCGACGACTTGTATGATTCCGCCTAAACAGTCTAAACATATTTTGTTGGAGTTTATTTTTTTTAACAAAATGAAGCGCCAACTTTGTTATAACCTACTCGTAGACTACAACCAAACCGACGGCACATTAAATAGCAACATTAATAATTCTTAGGTATGTAATAGAATTTGGTATGAATGTAAAAAAGGGTTAAATTGGATAGCTTCCAGGAATGTCTTCCTTATTTATTTCATTCCTTTGTATTTTTATGACTACGTATTTCCACTACATTTGCTCTTTGTGTTTATTTCGAAACGATCATTCATATTTATTAGAAAAACTGATAGAATTCTCGCTGATTTTATTAAACTATACTAGTTCTATTTCCTTCCTTTAAAATCAATGACATAAGAAAGAGACAGCATGTACTCAAATGCAGTCAAATAAGTCGGAACTTAGTTTTAATGAAACGCTAAAACTAAGTTAAAAAAGGGTCGCTAATGTTCTTTTTTCCACGCGGCTGAAGTAGTTACTAGTTTAAGCATTTTAGTGTGCGCCTTTGATTATTCCTAAATAGTTAAAGGTGTGTGCTATCCTTTTATTATGTTTCTGATAGTACAGGAGGGCAATAGAAAGACTGTCGTTTAGTGGAACCAGCGAGATTTACGCTCATTCCGCCTTATTAATCAACACAGAGTTACTTCTGAGTATTTAGTCAGTGTTTTGTCTTTTACAAGCGAGGTAAGATTGACAAAGAAAGACAAATACAAAACATGGACTAAATGCTTCAAAGTAAATCTGTATTTTTTAATAAAGTGAATCGTGTCTTATTTATTTGAACATGCATTTTTGGTATTTTTGAATTAAGATTAGAGTTATTAAATTAATTAACAAATAAAAAAAATATAATGTAGAAAAATAGGATTGGCTAGGATACTCGTGTATATTTATACGTATAATATTTTTGAATATCTAATATTTAAAATCATGATAATTAAAATTTAAATAAAATATATTTTTAAAAGCATGGAATGCGAGCGCAGTGATTAATAACTAATGGTTCTAACATTAGACTGAACGAGAAACCACCGTTTGGCTAAAATTCAAAAGTACGTACAATTCATAAAAAAAAAAAAAACTTAGGCATGTTAGGCGTTTTACTAATTAACACTGAATTGCGCATAAATCTTTGAGTCATAGCTAAGATACATTATGTTATACTTAATATTAATTATGTATTTAATGTGAGTTATAAAGACCTTTTATAAGAAAAAAATATGTATCACTTAGAGTAAAGTTAAAGCATAAGTATTATTCACATCGGCTTTTGTCTTCTAATTTGATTTTTTTTAACTATGAAGAGAAAAACAAAAATAAATGCCTACAATGACATTTTCTAATAAAATTAACAAAATGTATTTGACAATGTTTAGTAGCAATCAGCTTCGTACACTAAGTTACCGTTAGAAATACCATTAGATACATATTTAGAGGCTGGAACTTTCCTAAATCATCAACATTTTTTTAAATACCTAGAGTTGTTTTATCAAGGTTTTTTTAAGTGAAAGGTTTGGAATTTATAATATATTTTTTGGCCATAAAAGTAGTCGTTGAAAGTAGAAGGAAATGTTTACAAAAACCCGGCTCCTCCTGAATATTAATTCAGAAGAGTTTCCAATTATTTTAAAGATTACGTACATTAATAACTACATTACAGTTATTTAACATGCCTACCTACCTACAATGTACATTAGGGTGGAGTGAAAATCTAATTTTTTAATTTTAAAACACCTGTATTTTCAGTTTTTGAATCTACAACTTCAACGCGCCATTTTAACATATTAACTACTAGACGACCCGCCCCGGCTTCGCACAGGTGTATTATACATATAAACCTTCCTCTTGAATCACTCTATCCATTAAAAAAAACCGCATCAAAATCCGTTGCGTAGTTTTAAAGATTTAAGCATACAGACAAACAGACAAAAATTGCGACTTTATTTTATACTATGTAAGGAAGAAAGCTAAAATTTTGCACAAATACTCTTAAACATATGTATAGGCCAATGATTGGACATACAGGAGTTTTAAAATTAAATAGAAAGTGTTTTTCACTCCATCCTACATCCATACTAAGCGCCACACATGTCGGCGGATGCGATTAGCTGTAGATGACACTTTGCCGTGATTCGCTAATTATTGCGCATGTGTGCACAATGCAGACGCCGCGTGGCGTAGTGTTGAGCACGGGCGTAGGGAACGCGCGGGAGCGCATACCTATATTCGGCTTTTGCGCAGCGTTCTGAGCATAACTTCCCATCCGCCGACTTGTGTGGCGCTTAGTATACATTGTAAGTGTTCTAGAAGTCTATCCCGTATAAAGGGTGAGGCTTTGCAAAGTACAGGCACTCGTCGAGGTGCATAAGCTCATCATTGTGAACGACATTGGACCATGGGATTAAGTGCAAAATCGGACGTCCGATAAATCCATTTAATGTCGACAGAATGTATGAAACCGCTGATCTTTTTTCGCGATATCGCAATTGATCCCATAGTAAAAGTTGTTTATAATTATGAGATATCAACTTCTAAAAGGTCATGCACTTTGCAAAATGATACCTAGTAGAATACATTACGGTTTTTGACGATGCAAATTGTACTAGAAAAAATGTTACAATAAAAATCCCTTTTGTAAAGTCGGGTTATGTGATGGATGGATTGTGATAAGAATAAACGTTAGTTAAGATTGTAACTTTAATGTAAGTTAAATTCCTATATTTTATTAAGATAACAGTTTTCTCAGTCGGTTTATGTTATTTTGTAAGATTTGAATAAATAAATACGAATTTACTGAATGTGTTTAGTTTGATTTTGGTTGTGAAATAAGACAGCAAAGTTTCAATGATAAATGTTTATTTGTTAAAAATACAACAATAACTAGAAAAATAAAAACAATAAATATTTAAGTACATTTAAGGCACCAAGTCTTTATAAAAAAATGGAATGGACGTAACATTTTGAGTAAAATTTTAAAATACGTATAATACATGAAACCTGGTTAAGTGAGACTTCAAAGGACCTGCAAATTGGTTTCCCTTGAAGTCTCACTTAACCAGGTTTCACTGTAATAGACTTGGTTTTGAAATAAGAAAGCAAAGTTTCAATGAACATATTACTTGTTCAATAAACATATTATTTGTGAAAAATACAATAATAACTAGAAAAATAAAAACAATAAATATTTAAGTACATTTAAGGCACCAAGTTTTTATAAAAAAAAATGGAATGGACGTAACATTTTGAGTAAAATTTTAAAATACGTATAATAATAGACTTGATGGTTAAAAAGTTTTTCAAGTCCTTATAAATATTTTAATTACAATGAAAAAAAGAATCATTGTTACCCTTACATCTAATAGCTGTAAATATAAACATTTAGCTTAGAGCCTGGGGCCTTACTGCGTAAGCGCTCTGACGTTCGGCTTCGCTTTTTCTCCTGCTCGCGCCAGTTACTTACGCCACGAGAGCGAGCGGGAGGGAATGCGAAGCCGAACGTCATAGCGCTTACACAGTAAGGCCTCTGTTCCGAAAGGGCGATTTACACGCGTTCATCGCGCGATTACGTGCGTCAAGCTGTCCGACTTAAGGCTTTGGGAATTGATTGAAGAGTTCATGTAGCAGTTCCAGTTCTCGGTACAGGTATATGTCGAATCAAGCAACTTGGCGGGTGTGATGTTAGCTACAAGCTGCGGACAACTCAATCCCCGCTGTTAAGTGAGCTTCAGTCAGGATTGGGTTATCCGCAGCTTGTAGCTAACATCACGGCTGCCAAGTTGTTTGATTCGCCCATACGAATATTGTTATGTTCTACTTGCATCGATTGTGCCCAGTGCGCGCGTAAAATGCGTGAGTCAGGAGTCCTGCGAACAGTACGTGTTTTACGCGCGATTGATGGGTCGCGCGTTTGCGCCTGTAATCCTCAGTCCCCCTTTGTCGTCTACCCCCGCACCCCTCTACCCGCGCAGGCGAGGACTGAGTTAAGTGGTCGGATTATAGACAGAAATATTGGAGCACGTACAGGACCGGATTTAGGGGAAGGCATCCGGGGCTACTACAGCCCAGAAGGAGCCTCCGCAATAGTGACTCCGAAAAAAATTCTTTCAAATTCTGACGTGTAAAAAGCTCGAAAGGTTCCATTTGTTAACGCTAAAATTTAGTTTCAGACAATTCTTGAATATGATTATATTTATACAAGGTGTCCCAAATCATTTGAGAAACTTACCCTGAATATGTACTTATGTTTAAATAAATGCCGAAAGAACTATACTACTATACTACCTGGTTTCAAAATAAATAGTTAAATGAAGATAACGACTGAAAAAAAATGGTAATTTTATTTGGAATATAATTTTTGCCCAAGGGGGCTTAAGGGGACCTACACTCTTTTATTGTCCCGAGGCATCCAGACGTCCAAATCCGGCCCTGAGCACGTATACGTGACAAACTCGCATTCGGGTACGCTTTTAAATCGCCCTATCTGAATAGGATCTTAGAAATAAATTAATTATAATTAAGGACGGTTTACATTGCACGTTGGAATGTCACAACAGAGATTCTCTTAATACTATAAGAAATATTGCTTTGGACACTATTTTCTACTAGTGTTCTTTCAAAAATGGATATGTAGGTGCTTTTCTGTTAGTTGTACCTAAACATTGGAACAATCACGGTTAATGATAATACAATTAATATGATTGTGTAAAATGATATGATCAATAGATATTTGGGACAGAACGCAGATTTAAGTACGTTTAGCGTATTTTATTCAGATCTATGAATACATGATAAAACCAACCCATTTTGAAAATATACTTACATTTACTATAACCCCATTCTTTGATTATCAGAGAAAAGACAGTAATATAAAAATTAGAATGTCCTATTTGTTAGAACAGGAGTATTAGGGTGGTACATGTATATCCTGGCAATGACCTGACTATGTATAACCTGACTACAGTAGCGACCTCCCTCAAGAGGTGAAATCTGAGGTGAGTACTCCAAGCCTATTAATTCCATTTTCTAACTTACATTTTCAATTTTTGTGTAAATTAATATAGAATAATCATATAATCTAACATATTACTTAGCAGAATATGACTAACGGGTTTTGGTAAAAGTATTTTTTTTTTAAAGTTGTTATAACCATATCCTGTATTTCTCTTGTAAGAGAGGCGTCTTTACCTATGGTGCAGGGTGTGCGGCGCACACGGGCGCCGGGTCTAAGGGGGCGCCGAGCGCCCTCTAGTGCGACACCTCCAAAGATGCGTCGCTCGCGGCGCCGGCGCTCTCAAAGACCCTGCGCCTGTGTTTATGGCCGACGCCGGGCGCGCGGTAGCAAAGCAAGGCGCGCCACCACAAGCTACTCCTTTTCCTACTCTACACAATAACTTTTGTTTCGACCACATGTTTCAACGTGAAATCAGCCTTAAAACAGATAGTTAAAGATTATATTGGCGTAATGTCGCATCGAGTGACGCCTAACTCATTATCTTGGCCATAACATTCAGAATGAAATAATACAATTATTAGGAGAAAGAATAAAAAAAGCTATTGTTTTGGAATTGACACAATCCAATATTTTTCCATTATTTTAGATTGCACTCCAGATATTGCACACGAAGAACAAATATCGATTGTCGTACGGTACGTTCTTTTAAATGCAAGCAACAACATAAGGCTGAAGTAAAAGAACACTTTCTGGGTTTTTTCCTATTACAGACACTACTGGAGATTGTTTAATCTCAAACGAAATTGACATACAAGATATGCGTGGTCAATGTTACGATAATGGTGCAAACATGAAAGGGAAAAATATAGGTCTACAAAAACGAATTTTAGATTTAAACCCGCGCGCATTTTACGTGCCTTGTGCGGCACACAGCCTAAATTTGGTGGTGAATGACGCTGCTAAAAGTTAATTAGAATTTGTCAATTTCTTTTCAGTTGTTCAGGCAATTTATGTTTTTTTTCTTCGTCAACAGCACGTTGGCAAATACTTGCTAAAGAAGTGCCAACTTTAAGTCTAAAACCACTCTCAAATACTCGATGGGAGAGCAGGGTTGAAGCAGTAAAATCTCTACGTTTTGAACTGGGAAAAGTGTATGATGCCTTGTTTACCATATATTCCGATAGGGGCAAAGATGCCGAGTCAAGAAATATGGCAAATTCATTACTGACAAAAATTAAGTCGTTTAACTTCATCTGCTCTCTGCTTATTTGGTTTGAAATGTTAAGCAAGATAAATATAGTTAGCAAGGCACTTCAAAAGTCAGACGTTGTATTGTCAGAAGCGGTGAAAATGATTGATAATACAAAAATAAGTTTGTCTGAATTCCGCAATGAGTCTGCTTTTGAGGAGCTCCTTAACAGCGCAAAAACTGTAGCGGAAGAAGTCGAGGCAATAGCAGAATTTCCCACACCTGCACGCCCTCGCGCACGTAAAAGGTTTTTTAATTTGGAGGCGGAAGATGAACCTATAACAGACCCGAAAACACATTTCAAAGTAAAATTTTACTACGATTTGTTAGACACCGCAATTACTAAGTTCGACGAAAGGTTCGAACTTTTGAATGAGAGTAATGTAATTTTTTCTTTTCTTCAAAAATTGAAACACTGGAAAGATTTGGACTCAGATACAAAAAAAAACACATTGTTCTAATTTAGAGAATAAACTAAGCCATGCTGGTTCTTCAGATGTGGAAAGTTCAAGCTCTATAACGAAATCGAATTATTACCGATGTTTATTGATGATTCCACTACGCTTGGATATTTTAAATTACTTGTTTACGAATAAATTAATTTCAGTGTTCCCAAATCTGTCCACAGCACTGAGGATATACCTGACACTTCCAGTCACGGTCGCACATAGCGAAAGGTCATTTTCTAAACTAAAAATTATTAAAAACTATCTTAGATCAACATTGTCGCAAAGTAGACTGACCAATTTATCGTTAATAAGTATTGAACATAAAATCAAAATTGAAGTTAGTGACATTGTTAAAGATTTCGCTAATGCAAAAAAAGTAACTTTTTTGTAAATAAGTACATTTGTGTGTACTGTGTATATATTTGTGTGTACGAGCGTCCTGTAATGTAACTATATTAGTTTTTAAATTGAATATGTTTGGAAGAACTACAAAGTTGTGATTTTTTATTATTGATGTAACCCCTTCCATCCAAAAAAAAGTTTTTGCTTTCCGACACCATTTGCACCCGAATTTCCGTTTGAAAATTATAACTGTTAGTATTCCATTTTGACCCCACTTCTACTAGAGGGCGCCAGGGTACTGGTTGCACACGGGCGCCACAAGGGCTAGAGACGCCTCTGCACTTGTACTATTATTATGTATATCTACGTCACAGCTGCAGCATACTCCGTATACCCAAAACCCCGGACGCATATTTCTGCTGTAGGTTTTCGAAACGCTATAAGTTTGGATTTACATATCATTGTATCTCACTCATCGAGCAACTATCTATAGAGTCACAATCATGCAAAAAAAGTGTCCGAACCAAAATCTTGCCCAAGCTACTTAAGTGGGCAGGCTTTTTAATTAGTTAAGGTGATTGTAAGCCGACTACAACGCTGCGCGATATCAAAGTGTTCGGTTACAAACACTAATTAAGTAACATAACGTCGAGATTCGAGAAAATGAGTCATTGTGAATTATTTAATGTATACAGTGTTATTCCTAAGCAATTAGCATCCTTTTAGGGTTTATTCTGTACATCAAAACTAACAATTTGCTATGCGATTTTTTCAAAACTAAAAAAATATTGTTCAATAGAAAAATATCGTTCATCCGCGACTCAAGGAACAGCTGATATTTTTTTTTAGTCTTGACAAAGTCGCATAACAAAAGTAGTTAGTTTTAATGTACAGAATAAGCCCTTAAAAGGATGCTAATTGATTAGGAATAACCATGTATATCTAAGTAGGTATGTATGACAGCGCTCGGTCATTTTTTTACTAGTTTCACTTAGGGACTGTGGCTCTGTAGATATTTGCTCTAAGATCTCACTTGACAAAAACCTGGCTCGTGAAATAGACTTCCTAAAGAAGCAAAATTATTTTGAAAATTATTACATTCCACTTCAAAATCGATTTAAAACAAACTGCGCCCCAACTCAAAAAACAACAGAAAAGTCACTCCTCATGTCATACACACTTGATATTGACCCTCACTATCAGAACATCATCCTTCACAAACCCATTTCTGACCACATCACTAACCACGGCATACTCCGTATACCCAAAACCCCTGACACATATCTCCGCACTAGGTTTCCTAAAAGCTATAAGGTTAGAATTAGACATCATGGTGTCTCGCTGGGTCAGGTCCGGGTCGTATTGGTTGATCATTGCAAAGGATATGCGGCCGTTGAAGGGCCATTCAAGGTAGTCGTCGTTCTCCGTCTTCATTAGATGCACGTGTAGCGCGAAACAGTGTGGGTTTTGGGGGGATATGTTGAGACGGACACAGAACCTGAAAAAAAATTTTCATTCAAAAAATCTTTATTGAGAACATGAAATCATTGTGACGGAGCATTCTCGTCTGACATACCTCAGTGCCTCAAGTCGAAAGTGTTCGACCAGAGGGACAAGTGGGAGTTTCTCGCTCGAACTCGATCGCATTAACGTTTGATGTGATTCTATGGAAATGGCACAGCGCCATCTTGTGTCACGTACAGAAAACGGTATTCTGTTTTCTGTACGTGACACATAGCGTACGCTAAGTGTGAGTATTTTATGGTAATGTAACGAGCGCCAAACCGATCCAACACAAGCGCGGCAACGTCAGTGATTGGCTAACTCAAGCGTGTGTGTTCGGCGCGCTCGGTTAACGCGACGTAAAAGTAATTCGATTTGATTTGCAAAACTCTTAATTGACACTAAGTGTGTGTTGCCAGTGATGACTTATGGCACTGAAACGTGGTCTCTACCTATGGGCCTTATAAATAAGCTCAAAGTAGCACACAACGAGCTATGGAGAGGGCTATGCTCGGAGTCTCTCTGCGAGATCGAATCAGGAATGAGGAGATACGTAGAAGAACCAAAGTTACCGACATAGCCCAGTGGATTGGCAAGTTGAAGTGGCAATGGGCAGGGCACATAGCGCCGATGGGGTCGAAAATTTCTCGAGTGGAGACCACGCACCGGCCAGCGTAGGACGTCCACCCACAAGGTGGACGGGTGACCTCATTAAGACCGCAGGATCGCGCTGGATGCAAGCCGCTACCAACCTGTCTTATTGGAGGTCTTTAGGGGAGGCCTATGTCCAGCAGTGGACGTCCTATGGCTGAAAAGAAGAAGAAGTGTCTGCAGTGGCTGAAATGATAACAATGACGACAAACAGACAATTTTACCTGTATCCATTAGGAGAGGTATAAAACCCAGGACTATAAAGCATCTTGAAGTGATCCTTCAGCATGGCGTCTAGTCTCGTCTTGAAGTTGTCGACTTTCCACACATAGTTGCCCATGCAGTACCGGAGCAGCATCTCATTGTTTTGCTTCATCTTGGCCATGGCGAAGGCGGACAGTTGCTTCGATATATTCGCTATCACGATATCCTGCTCGCGGTTACGTTGCTCCAGTATTACTACTCTTTCGTAGAGGGCGCTACAATGTAAAAGACAATATGATTTATTTTGTATATTATACTAGCTGACCCGGCGAACTTCGTTTCACGCAAAATCTATAGTCTATGTGTTATTCTGACTGATGTATAAGCATTACCATTGTTTTATCTTAATCCGTTCAGAAGTTTTTGCGTGAAACAGGAACATACATCCATATATATACAAACTTTCGCGTTTATAATATTTGTAGGATTTATCTTTCCAATCAACGCGCGTCTTTATTCTAGTTTCAGTCAGGATTGGATATTTTGCGCAGCTTGTAGCTAACTTCACATCCGCCGACTTGTATGATTCGGCCTATACTTTGTACATCAATCGCAAAAAGTCTGGCAATCTCGGATCGGTCTTGCCGATAGTTTGGGACGCATAATAATATATTCCCTAGGCTTGGGACCGAGAGAAAGGATTCTGCTTTGGCTACCGTATGGACCAATACGGGTGAAGGGGTAAAAGCACACATGCTTCTAAAACTCCTGATGGTGCTCAAATAATATAATGCAAGGGTCATAGACATGAAGAAAACAGTATATTTTATAGCCTGTTAACTCTCGTTACACCGCACTGCCTTATTTCACAAGGTCTTTGAGTATCGTATGGTCTGTTTTCACGATTCGCTATTTTGTCGGTTTGCGATTTTGACAATTTGCCATTTTGACATATTGCAATTTTGACGGTTTGCGATTGTGACGGTTTGCTATTTTGACGGACTGCGATTTACATGAATGTGACCGTTTGCGATTTTGACCATTCGCGACGGAACGTTGAGGATTCAAAACTCGTAAAATGTTTACAAACTTCCATACTTATTTTGCCAGCAGTTGGGTCGCGGTTATAGATTCAGCATTGTCGGTTCACTTTGAGTCAAAGTGCTCAAAAACAGGACGGCTTTTATACCACTTATAGAGATATTCAAAGGTATGTTTGAGGGTAAAATGTAGTTACCGTATGAGTGCACTAGTGTTGTTGAGCTCTGGTTTAGCGGCGTGGTTCCCCTCTTTGTCCGGAGCCTCCCACAGAGTCATGGCCTCCTGCTCCTTGGCGTCGAGGCTCGCGCTCGACATGTCGTTGTTTATCCTCATCTCGGAGTATGCATTCATCAGGTACTGAAAAAAACAACAATATATGCTCAACAACTGCCTCTGTGGCTCAGTGGTTACTGATCCTGACTTCTGGGTCAAAGAGGCGTGGGTTCGATCCCCACCTAGGGCAAACATTTGTGTGATGAACATAGGTGTTTGCTCTGTGTCTGGATGTTATTTAAGTACTAACTATATAAGTATAACATATATTTAAAATATTTATGTATGTGGTATATAAGTCTCTGGGAGCCATATCACAAGTTTTGCTTAATTTGGGGTCAGAGACCGTGTGTAAGATGTTCTCTAATATTTATCTATTATCTATGCCTAGCATTAAGTGCTGTAAGTTACATTTTCTGTAAATAAACAACAAATTGAAATTCATTTATTATACATCTTCAGAAATGTTATATTAAGCGCTACACAAATCGGCGGATGAGAAGTTAGCCGCGGATGACACTTCGCCGTGATTCGCTAATTATTGCGCATGTGTGCACAATGCGTAGGGAGCGCGCGGGAGGCGTGAGGTTGGCGGGCGGGTGTGCCCCTACTTCCCGTCTCTCTGGCTCCCGCCTAATGCCGAAATATAGGTATGCACCTATATTTCGGCTTTTGCGCAGCGTTCTGCGCATAACTTCCCATCCGCCGATTTGTGTGGCGCTTAGTATACGATTTGTGAACCGGACATTTATCTTTTAATACGTAAGTAATAAGCCGTGGTGGTCTAGAGGTAGTGACGCCCGCCTTACAATCGTGAGGTCGTGGGTTCAATCCCAGTCCCGTACCAATGAGTTCTTTGGAATTTATGTACGGAATTTCACACCACTGGCTTTTCGGTGAAGGAAAACATCGTGAGGCAACCTGCATATGTCCGTAGAAGAAATTCGATGGCGTATGTGAATCCACCAACCCGCACTGGGCCAGCGTGGTGGATATGGCCCAATCACCCTTCGTGGGTAGGCCTACGTCCTGCAGTGGACTATTAAAAAGGCTGATACAGTACAGTACAGTACGTAAGTAATAAAATTCTGCACTGAAAACTTGCGAAAGTGTTTTGAGCATTTTCTCGACAGTATCTGTTCTAGCCTGTATGGTCTGGATCAAATATTCTGTGGGGCCTATGAAGTTAGCTACAAGCTGTGCACATCCCCGCTTTCCGTGCAGCTGACATAACAAATTTGCTACTACGTACGCAATGATTTGCTTCGGGTTCTCAGGCGGCAAGAAGTTTTATTCTGCCTATACTTCGAGCAAATATCTATAGTAAAAAGTGTACGGGGCAAAATTCTGCCCTAACTATGTAGTGGGCAGGTTTTTAGTTAGTAGTAAGGCAATTGCAAGCCGACTACAACGCCGCGCGATGCCAAAATGCTCGGTTACAAGCACTAATTAGGTGACATAACGTCAAGACTTGAAAAAACGGGTCATTGTGAATTATTTAATGTAAATATCTAAGTCGGTATGTATGACGGCGCTCGGACATTTTTTTACTACTTTCACTTAGGGACTGTGGCGCTGTCGATATATGCTAGAAGTGCCTATAGGTACCATAACATTTTTAGTGTGAACCTAAATTGCTTTAGCTTTCGTCTTCTTGAAAATAGCCCCAAATAATTAATTATAACGGAGAAAAGAGAAATAGATTCTTTAAATAGTGGTTTTTGAGATTAACTGACTATTAACTAAACCAGAGCTCTCCCTTTATAGTACTAGTAAAAAGACTACGGCAAATATTACAAGGAGATTTAACACTTTGCCAGCCGGTCATTTTCGTCATTAGTGTAAATTCTATAGAAAAGTAACTATAAATAGTAATGCATTTAATTCTTTTTATATATGTTAGAGAAACAAATATATTTTAATTATTACAAACAAACAATATTCATATCTTATTTATTTAAAAAAATGAAATCAAAAATACAAATTTCTGCAAAACTTAAAAACTTTACTACGTAACCGCGCACTGCGTAAGGGATCGCCGATCAGCCACGGATCGCCGAATCTCCTCTCCCCGCCTCCGCTTTATCGCTTTGTAAATGAATCGCCTATGTGTGCGTAGCTAAATAATACAGCTACACATTGCAAACGCCGGTCACGGGACAGTAGCGTGATTTTAATGAGAATTCTAGGACATCGCAACACGACGGCTCGTCCTGATCGGCTGGCAAAGTGTTAAGATGACTTACACTCATATGATTCTGTATATCGTTATGTAAATGTAGATTCATCTCCTCCTGGCTTTCGAACGTGTCCTTACAGCCGACAGCGTGGAACGCACACGGCACTTTGACCTCCGGCGCCGAGGATGTCTCCGGCTGGTTGTATTCACATTCTGCTATGTGGGCGTCCAGGTCCAGTGGGGTCACTTTTACTTTACAACCTATAAAACCAATAAATTAAATAATACATATTAATAAATAAATATTTGGGGACTGCCTCGGTGGCTCAGTGGTTAGTGATCAAACAACGGGAACAACCGGAGCGGAGATTACCGTTTCTTTCTCTTATCCGTTGCCCAATCTCCCGAAGTATTTCCCGAGTATGTATTTAAAAATGATGTACTAGGTATATCAGTCTCTGGCGCCATATCACAAGCTTAGCTTAGTTTGGGGTCAGAGACTGTGTGTGTGATATAAATTGAAAAATAAAAATAATTGTAAATAAATAAATATTAGTGGACAACTTACACACGGTATCTGACTTTTTGACCCTAAACTAAGCAAAGCTTGTGAAATGGCTGCCAGAGACTGATATACTTCATATACATATTTTAAATACATACTTATATAGACAGTACCTAAATAAACACCCAGACACAGAGCAAACACCTATGTTTATCAAATAAATAGTTGCCCTGGGTGAGAATCGAACCCACATCCCTTTGATCCAGGAGTTAGGGTCACTAACCACTAAGTCACCGAGCCAGTCAAATAAAAAAAAAATTGTTTAGGTATTTTGTACATCCATATTTAGATTTTAGTTTAAGTTAGAATATAAGGATACGTACCTAATTGTTATCTAACTTTTGTAAACATGATATAATATTAAATATTATATCTTGTTTAAATAAGTTATTTAGATGTTATTAAGATATAATATTAAATATTATATCTTGTTATGAAAAAAAAATACTGACTCAATGACCAAGTCTTGTTACATGGCAGTATGATATTCTCTAGTTCTTCATAATTGCTCAGTTATTATTCACAAAATTTTAGACATGAGTAGGGCAAGATAATATCATTCAATAAATACTATTTAATGGGACTTAATATTGCCATTACGACATTGATTAAACTAGGCACTGGGTGAGATGGGTGAGAGGGGTGAGACGTGAGCTCTCTGCTCCGCGTTCCCCTGTCACCCACCCGGTAACATCTCCCCCCGCTTCCTTCTTACCGCGCAGGCGATATGCGAGTTAAGCGGTCGGCCTATAAATGTACAATTTTCTGCTACATTTCCAGACTCCATTTTCAATTTATTACAACTGACAACAGCAAAAGTTTTGAAATTCACATAGATTAGTAAAAGTTTACCTTTATTAGAAAATGGACAGCTCATTCTTTGTTCTTGAATCTCCCTTTTAGTATAATTATCTGGAAAAATATCCACCTTCATGCTTAGGTTTATGTTGTCGATGGGGCAGTGGCCGCTATTTCTGTAAATAGTAAACTGTCTCAGTGAATTTCAGGAACAATAAGAGAGGGGGCAACTGTTTCAAGCATCTACCTGTTACTATTATTAATATTGAGCAAAAAAACAGTTCAAAATTCAGGCTTGTTGTATGGGAGCCCCCTTAAATATTAATTTTATTCTGTTTTTAGTATTTGCTGCAACAGCGGCAACAGAAATACATCATCTGTGAAAATTTCACCTTTCTAGCTATAACGGTTTATGAGATACAGTCTGGTAACAGACAGACAGACAGACGGACAGCGGAGTCTTACTAATAGGGTCCCGTTTTTACCCTTTGGGTACGGAACCCTTAAAATATTAGACACGCATTTTTTCTGTTGTTAATTAAACAAAAATTGATGAAGATATAGCCCGTTAAAGTTTCGCGTGACGTCACGATTGTCATACAAATATATAGACTTTCGTGAGAGCAGTGACGTCACGACCCCCACTCCCAAACTTTTACAAGGTTTATCTTTGTCATTTGTTGTTTGGTTGACAGAAGAAAAAATATGTGTCCAATATTTTTTAGTAATAACTCATGGACTTATTATAATAATGATGTTTTTACCCAAACATCATGTCTATCCTCACTTAGGGCAAGCATTTATGTCATGATTATAGGTACACTAAATGACTTACTACTTGCTGATGGATGAATGGATAGGTATACTCTGTGTCTGCATTAAGTATGTGTTTATGGATATGTTTGGTATATCAGTATCTGTACATCATATATCAGTAACACTCAGAAATGACTTTTCTAACAGAAACCCAGTTAGAGTTTGTACAAAAAGAGAAGCGTCGTAGTTGAGGTCGCCCGTGTGCCATTTTACTAATTTTGTTACGTGGACAACACTGCTCTGTCATTGGTAGTACAACTAAAAGTGTTTGATACTTGGTAGACACCAATTCGGTTTTCATCAGTAGACTCACGTCCCAGAATATACAGTACTCTTTGTTCACATCTACCAAGAAGTTGGTACCATGGCTGCTGATTAAAATCTTATTGTCACTGTAATGCCACGACAGTTCTTTTTTTGCACAATCTCTATTAGATTAACTATGTTTGATGATTTCTATTGTTCAACCATGAGTGTACAAACAAAGATCTGAGTCATGAAGATTACTCAGTTCTCTAAATACGGTGGTCATGTTACATTAAACATACTTGGCACTGGGACAGCTATAGCACACTGTTTAAAAGTGTGATATAAGCAAAAAATAATTGAACAACACTAGCTATTTTGTCAATCATGGCTCAGTATATCCGAGATCCCACCGCAAGAACATCCTGCTCATACCGTACATGGTTCAAACCAATTTTTAACGCAATCATACTATTAGGAGAATATATTTAAATAGGGTTACCTTGCGAAATTTGGCTGCAAGTATTTGAAATTTAATAATGTAATTAATTTACAGGAAAACATATCTTTCATTTGTTTTTTTATACAAATGTATTGAATAGGAGAATACATAATTATAAACCAGGTTGCCTTGGGAAATGTGACTGCCAGTATTTTTGATTATTTTTTGACAAAACATTTCATTACTTATTTTTTAGATACATTATGAAGCTTAGAATATACTAAACAAGGCTGCTATTTCTGTAAACACTACTGTGTGGAACACAGAAACAAATCAGTTCCTGGTGATGTTTCAGAAATTATGTATCTGAAACATTGTTGCTTGGTGAATACATGGCTTTATGATATGTACATGTACCTAACGGCTTTTTAATGGTCCACTGCTGAACCTAGTGCGGGTTGGTGGATGCATATATACCATTGAATTTCTTCTACAACATAATATGTGCAGGTTGCCTCACTGTTTTTCTTCACTGAAACATCAGTTGTGGTGTAAAATCATACATAAATATCACAGAACTCATTGGTAGGGGACTGAGATACTTACTGTAACCAAGATGTGATACAACTTTTACAGAACTTGTGCCCACAAGTTGTGATGACGGGGTCTCGCAACCAGTTGAGACACACGGGACATTCATATCGAGACTCTGGCTGGTCACTCAGCACAGTGTCATTGAGGGCTGTTATGCCCATGGGCTGAAATAATAAAGAATTACATTTCATTCCTATGAGTAGGTACAATTAATAAGTCTTATTTTAAGTAGGTAACTAGGCTGTTTAATAATAATTATAATAATTTGGGGACATCTTACACACGGCCTCTGACCCCAAACTTTTTTAAAATCAGTTCTTTTTCTACACCAGTAAAATAACCTAATTGAAATTAGTTTATGGACTTTTGGGTAAGAAATTAAGATATATATAATTATATGGTTAAAAGAACAAACTTGGAAGTATTTTGTTGGACCAGCAACATAAGACACATCCAAATAGGAAGGTTTTTAACGACAAACTCCATGAGAATATTATGATTACTTACTGCTATTCCTTCTGATGCATTCTTCGGTTTGTTTGGATCCATCCTTGGAATATAATAAGGTAATTTTATCTTCTATTTTTTAAATTATATAAAAATGAATCGAGGTTGATAGTATCTCGAAAACGGCTGGACCAATTTGGCTAATTTTGGTCTTGAAATATACGTAGCAGATAAGGGAAAGTTTAAACGGTGAGAAACTATAAAAATGTACAGTGAGTAATAGTAAATAAAATAAAATAAATATTATTTTGCAACTTTTATATTAAAATGTTCCTACATGAAATCCCATTGACATTACACTATTGACATTTGAATTTTGACACTACAAATATCTTTTTCTTCTTTTATGTTTTGGCGTGGCATTGTTGTGCATTTGCCAGTGTCAAGTTTTCAGTTTTAATATTTTTTTGGTAAAATATCAAAATAGTCAGTCGTAGAACACGTCATAGTCCAACAAAGTCGCAGTCAAGTCCAAATATAGTCCAAGTCATACCTCAGTAAAGCAGTGCAGACTTAACTTGAGGCGTCTATGGAGTTTTGGTAACATCATAGAACATCGTTAATTTTAGAAAGTGTATCTTTTGGCAGTATTATTATTGTTATCGAAGTGTTGAAGTGTTTGTATGTCGGTTCGAGTACAGGAACAGAGTGTCAAGTGGAAGTACTTATTGCAAATCAAATCGAATTACTTTTAGGTCGCGTTGACCGAGCGCGCCCAGCACACACGTGAGCACAACATTGCCGCGCTTGCGTTGAATCGGTTTGGCGCTCGTTACATTACCGTAAATAATACTCACACAGCTCACACTTGGCTATTCAGTTTTCTGTACGTGACACAAGATGGCGCTGTGCCATTTCCATAGAAATCACATCAAACGTTAACGCGATCGAGTTCGAGCGAGAAACTCCCACTTAGCCCTCAGAGCTCGAAGGGGATCCCTTTGAAAAGAGGCATGAGCAAAGAATATAATTATAATAATACTACGGCATGAGACAGGGAGATGATCAGATGAATTATCGCCGAAACTGTTTACTGCTACACTGGAAAACGTTTTCAAGCTTCTAAAATGGAAAGGATTCGGCATCAATATTAAAGGTTAATAGGTACATCACTCATCTTCGTTATTGTCGATGGAAGAGCAGGTGGGTCTTAAAATGGACATGGACAAGACGAAGGTCATGTGTAATTCCCATGTTGTACCCACCGCAATTTCTGTTGAGAGCTCGGGTGCTTATGGCATATAAAAGTTATCTCTTACTATGGACCTTATTAGTAAGCTCCAAGTAGCCCAACGAGCAATGGAGAGGGCTATACTCGGAGTCTCTCTGCGAGATCGAATCAGGAATGAGGAGACCCGTAGAGGAACTAAAGTTACCGAGATAGCCCAGCGGATTGGCAAGTTGAAATGGCAGTGGGCAGGGCACGTAGCTCTGAGGACTGATGACCGATGGGGTCGTAAAATTCTCGAGTGGACACCACGTACCGGCAAGCGCAGCGTAGAACTTCCACCCACAAGGTGGACGGATGACCTCATCAAGACTGCAGGATCGCGCTGGATGCAAGGAAATATACCTATTTATTAGACAACATTGTTCAAAAAACTATCGGATGAGTTACCGTAAATGTATTACAAACGTGAGTTTTCGGATGTAGCTGTGGGTTCCAAACTCGGCTAGGCCTGATTTTTGGTAACCGATGCAGGTGGAGAATTACTTACCTGAGAAAAGAAGAAGATATGCCAAATTAAACTCCTTGGCGTCGTATCATACTTTCTGTCTTCTGTGAAGTTAGTGCAAATATCCTTTCTTGCGCCGCTAATATAATGTATGAATTGAATATTCTCCTCAAACACTCGTCTCGTGTTCATAGACAGCAGGAAGTTTGGCTTACACGACATCTTATGTTGGTCACATAAAAATAATTTTGTTTGGGTCCGTACTTTTGAAGCAATTCCAGAAAATTGATTAGAATTGTACCCTTTTGGAAATCGAATAGCAAAACGACGTTTTGCCTTGCTATTTTCGTCATGAAGTTGATCGTATGAAATTAGATGTTACGTTTCTGTCAGGAAATAGTTATCTCTGTAAAATGACACATATCTACCTACCTGCATAAATAATTATTTTTTAAGTACGAGTATGACTTAGTGCATTTTTTTGCGGCCGTCAATGTAGAGTCGTGGTCCAGGATGGAGCATGATTCCTGCATGATGATAGGCGGTTGGTACACGATCCACCGCCTCCATAACTGGGAGCTATGTGTGGTGCGTTTGTGGATGCCCACCGCCTAACTAGAGAGTTCCCCGGGATTGCACGATGTGCCCCTTGTTTCGGCACATATCGTAGCGATGCCGGGTAGAGCTGAAGCTCCCCGAGGAGGGTTCGGAGGCGGACAACGCTGTCGGGGCCGCAAAAGAGTGCGGCAGCGTAGGTACTCGTAGCACCGACATACACAACCACCAGTGTCCACAGGCTAGTGGTACCTATCCATAAAAGATTTTCCTGAGTAAAAAAAAGAAAGATGGAACATGCTTACCTAGATTATTTATAAAATACTAGCTGACCCGGTGAATTTCATATTACCTTAGTGCCACCGGTGACCAAATACAGTAAACTTTCACAGGTAGGAACATTTTGTATGGGAAAATTAAATTCAAGTTGGTATTATATTTCTCGCTACTTTAAATATTTCTCACCGGATAAATCTTCCCTCAGCTTCTACAGATATTTCAAGATCAAAATTAGCCACATCGGTTCAGCCGTTCTCGAGTTTTAGCGAGACTAACAACCACGATTTATTTTTATTTATAAGTATAGGTAGATAGGTGTAGATTGGTCTAGCCTTTAGGTAATGTTGCTGTTACCTATGATAAAGTAATAATTTTATCGTCTGGTTGGCTTAAAAATTTAACGTAGCCTCGTTCGTTGCATTGTTTGCTCAATAACAGTTACATGGGTACGACTTATTACGTCTTTGCGCTTTTAAATCTTTATCTAACTAGGTCTTCATAATTAATTGTGATAATACTGTTGTGTAAGTGAAGTGAAAGACACTTTTCTTCATTTGCTCGTTAAACGGTGATTTACCTACTTTGTCAACAACTACTTTGTCGACAAGCTTTTTTTAAAATTTTTGTTAGTAATTTTTTTAAGAAGGATGCAGTAGGTATTTTATGTTTAGGAAGGAGAGCATATCAACGATAACTACGAAATGGACGCAGCCTATAGGTATTTATCGCATGCGACTAGCGTATTTACTATAGGAATAGCAAATTTTATTCTTTATTTATTGTTAGATGGGACACCTTCGAGCAAATATCTACAGAGCCACAGTCCCTAAGTGAAAGTAGTAAAAAAATGTCCGAGCACCGTCGTACATACCGACTTAGATAATTACATTATATAATTCACAATGACTCGTTTTGAATCGAATCTCGACGTTATGTCACCTAATTAGAGCTTGTATAGGTAACCGAGCACTTAGGCATCGCGCGGCGTTGTAGTCGGATTGCAATCGCCAAAATGCCTGCCCACTAGATAACTTGGGCAGAGTTTTGCCTCGGACACTTTTTTTGCACGATTGTGACTCTATAGATTTTGCTCGAAGTGGGACACCCAAAATCTATAGGTACAAATTGTCCTAGGAAATAACTTGACGCAAACCACCCCCAATCGGTTGGAAGTGACTGGACTATCTCATTCAGAACAACACAGAACTCAAAGACTTATTTGGATTCTTAAGTCACTATTAAGTACTTAGATATTACAGCTTCAACATAATTCACCCGTAGGACGTCCTCTGCTGCTGGTATTTGCTTCCTTTAGATTTCCCCCAAAAACCCGTTGGAAGCGGTTTTCATGCAGGGCGCTCCTGTCATCTATCTACCCTACCAGTGGAAGATCTTACCTACTAAGCGCGCTTGCCCATAGGCACATAGTCTCCATCCGGGAGCTTTACGTGGTCTCAACTGTCTTGGTAGCCCAGTGGTTATAGTGACCCTGACTCCTGGACCAAACAGGCGTGGGTTCGATTCTTAGCCAGAGCAAATATTTATGTGATGAATATTTATATGTTTGCTCTGTGTCTGGATGGTATTATCTATTTAATATGTACTATTTTAAAAATATATACAGGGTAATTTCTAATCAATTAATTAGCATCCGTTTAGGGGCTTATTCTGTAGGTATATCATAACTAACAACTTCTGTTCTGCGACTATTGTAAAAATCTAAAAAAAAACAGCTGTTCCATACATTTTGTCGCGGGTGAACGAAATTTTTCTATGGAACAACAATTTTTTTTGAGTTTTTACTAAAGTCGCAGAACAAAAGTTGTTAGTTTTGATGTACCGAATAATAAACCCCTAAAAGGCTGCTAATTGATTAGTAATAACCCAGTATTTGGTATGAAATATGTAACTAATTTATTTATTTATTTCTCAGAGCTTAGCCTAATTACATACTGAAAGCAAACCAATATAAACAATCTACTTATATAAAACAATTCAATAGAAATACATCATATCAGTCTATGGTAGCCATATCATGCCTTGTTTGGGGTCAGAGACCGAGTGTAAGATGTCCCCTAATATTTTTTTATTTATATTAAGTAAGTCCACCATTTAAAGGAATGTCTGTATTGATCTCATACTTTATGACCATAGCCTTACTTAGATCGCTCGTACGCAAAGCCAGCCGCTGTCGCCGTTACCACACGCACCGAAGGCTGCGGCTGGGATCCCCAAAGCTCCTTGCTTGGTTTGGTTTCAGTAGCTCGCGAGACGGCGCCGGGTCGCCGCGGCCGGCCGGACGTACTCGTACGTGCGCGTTATCACACTACCCCGCAATCGTACTCGTACGTTGAACGTGCTTTTCTTAATTTAAATAATTATTTTTCGCAAAAAACAGCATGACCGACTTCACTCGTGTACAGAATTCGCGAATATTTCGCACGGATCGATGTTACATTTTTCACATTATTGTTGATTTATCAAAAATGGCTCAGCCGATTTCAATAAAATTTTAATGGGACCAATTTCGAAGTATACTCTTTCCAATAAAAAAGAATTATTGAAATAGGACTACAACGAAAAAATTATGCGTGGTTACACATAAAAAAAATATATGCGTCGAATTGAGTACCTCCTCCGGTTTGGTTGTCAATAAGAGAAAATAATTTCATTAAATTTTCTTCAATAAAGCTCACAATACCCTGCAATCATATGTTGGATGTGGACTTAATTAAAAAACGAAAAAGTTATTATTACTTACTTGTGTTGTTAGGTATATATTTTCTTCACCATAAAAACCAGGGTCCATTTACTTTGTTTCGTAAAGTTTTACAATTAGTAAAAGAAAACTAGAAAATGATAATAATACCATATCTGATTTTCCCCCAAAATGTTGGTGGCTAAAGTTGTATAAAGTTCACACTACTCCGCAATCGTACGTTAAACGTGCTTTTCTATACCTATCTAATTATTATTTTTCGCAAAAAATTGCATAACCGACTTCAATCCTGTACATAATTCGGATTCGGTCGAAACAATCGATATAATTTTTAAATTATTGTTTTTTTTTTAAAAACGGCTCAGCTGATTTCAATAAAATTTAAACGGGAGTAGGTATACTCATTCGAACTAAAAAAATTTTTTTAAATCGATTCACAATTGGTAAGAATTAGATTAGAACATACACAAATACATACCTCTTGAACCTTTTTGGATGGTTAGAACGAGAAAATAATTTAATTAGCTTTTCTTCAATAAAGTTCACAATTCTTACAATACCTCGCAATAGTATGTTCTCTTAAAAACCTTTTTTTTAAATGTGTTAGGTTAGGTTAGATTCCTTTACCATAAAAACCAGGGTCCATTCGAAAAGTTATACAATTTAAAAGAAAACTAGAAAATAATAATACATAATACAATTTCCGATTTTTCTCCAATATGTTGGTGACATAAAATCACACGTACGATTGCAGTTTAGTACACACTAAACTTCAATCGTACGTTTATCGTGATTTCCTTAATCTAAAAACGAGAAAAAATTTTCGTTCGCATTTTATTACATTTCCTAATTTTTTATTTTGTGTTCATAAAATTGTTCATACTAAGTATTAAAAAGACTAATAAAAATTTTCGCCTTAATAATAAACTCTTTTTATTATTAAGGCCTAAAAGACGCTGGCGTGACGATCTTGACACTTTCCGGGAAGGTTGGCGGGATTTGGCTGCAGAACGCGATAAATGGAAGAAAGTAGGGGAGACCTTTGCCCAGAAGTGGGACAGCATAGGTTGAGAAAAAAAAAAAGTATTAAAAAACTTTTATAGCTTAATACATAAAGAAAGAAAAGGGAGATTCTCGTAGGTTTTAGGATTACTTCATTGCTAATATTTTCATTAAGACGATAAAAATATAATACACAAAACAAGTTTTCTTTAAGTTTATTCGTAGAGTTGATATTGAATAAGTATCGAAGACGATGTAGCAAGAAAAAACTATTATTAAGGGAAAAAAAAAATATCCACGAGGTAACGCAATATGAACTTTAGAATTAACTATTATGTAATTTTTTGCCGTAGAGCATAGTAAATAAATATCATATACCTATAGCTTTGGAACAGAAAAACATCGATGTCGATGGGTATACCCTTTTAACTGGCTAACTGACAATAAATTCAACAATACTATCATACCTACTTACGTGTGAGTTTCTTAAACTCAAAATGTACGTAGTTTTGAATATTGATATATTTCAGTCTTTTTATTAGATAACAGCTATGTCGTAGAGGCGCTACGAGAGTAGGTGTATGTCTTAGAGTACATGTTTTGCGCTTATAAAGGTAAAGATGGAGATGGTAACGAGCTATCTGTATTCTTTATTATATCCATTATAATTGATGGCTTTCTCAATGAACATAAACTTACCGCAAAATAGTTTATGTAGCCAATTACATAAATCTAAGTAACTTATTAACTACACTCATAACTAACCATACAGGAACTAAACACGAAACGAATCAGGAATTTTGTGAAAGTGTTTCAAATTCTATGTTTTATATGGATTATTAAAATTATTTACAGATATTCGGTTTGGGTTTCAAAGGATTTTATAATCGATCTTCAGACCGCGTAAAGTTGGCGTGAGGAGTTTCTTTCTTCTCCCACATATCTATTTGTGTTCGCGTATTTGTCTTAATTTGCTCAAATATAGAGCGAATCAAACTCACTGGTGCAGCAGTTGTGTGAGCTTCAGTCAGGATTGAGTTTTGCGCAGCTTGTAGCTAACTTCACAGCCGCCAAAAAGTTTGATTCGGGTACAGCGATGTGACCATAGGTCGTATTCGCCAATAATTTTATTAGTTTCTTTGGACGAATTAAAGGAACTTTATTATATTTTTTTTATTTTCCTTTAAATGCAAGACTTACGCAATCTGAAACTACATAAACTACTACTACATAACAAGCAATAATTAAATCATCCATAGACTCTTGAGGGTCTTAAGATAATTCAAATTCTAAAATATAATATTAAATATGTAAACATTCAAGGTTATTATCTTTTTTTTCTATACTATCGTTTACTATACGTATCCATTTTATTTAGTCTACATTATAATGAATTTACTTAACAGTTAATTAATATTTAACTTTACAACGAGTAGGTAAAATACAAATTATGTATGTGGTTATAATATGTAAAACTAAAAGGTACAAAAATATGTAGAGACTCTACTTTCATTCTCTCCTCTCATAATAACGGAACAACAGTTTGTGAACATACGTATGATTATAAGCTAGTCTTTCTTTTTGTACAAACTGCTGGGCAGAGCATTTCTTATTTCTTGGGTCAATAATCATAGTAATGACCTATAAATACATAACACCAGAGCGAATATATAATGTTATCACTACATAGTATAAAACAAAGTCGCTTCCCACTGTCTGTCTGTCCCTATGTATGCTTATATATTTAAAACTACGCGACGAATTTTGATGTTGTTTTTTCGAATAGATAGAATGATTCAAGAGGACGGTTTATATGTACAATACACCTGTGCAAAGCCGGGGCGGGTCGATAGTTAATTATAATCAAGAAATTCAAAAGATAAAAAAAATGTACAAGGTTATTCTCACAATACTAAAAACTTTTGGGAACGGGTAATTTGAGACTGATTGTTTTCTGTCATTTTTTATTTTAACGCATAAAATAAATACATTTGTAATAGAGATACAATGGATGTAATTAGTTCTTTGATTAAATATAATTAAGTATTTAAATTAAGGCTCTAAAACTAGCAACATGTTAATTTTTAAAAGCGTGAGTACAAAATATCTATTTTGATATTTTAATCACAAAAAAAACTAAAAGCAAAGTTTATGCCAAATACTTACAATTTGGTTGGCTTTATCAATGAACTCTTCGCCTGTAATGTTCTTAGATATTATCTAAAACTGCGTGTAAACACACACCGAATAAACTCTTTAGAACTCATATTGACAATAAAGTTGTTAGGTATCTAAAGCGGCTGATAAAAATAAATATCTCTGAATAAACGTTACGATGCTACTAATAATCACATTACCTAAGCTTCCCATAAAGTTGGGTAATATCATAAAATGGCTTCATCGGACAGAACGACATAATATGATGACCACCTGCCCACATTCCGTGAAGATTAAAAACGACGTAGTTTTATTATCTTTTTAAAATCCTTATGAATAGGTAACGCACAACGTACCGCGACGTTGTGCGCTATACTTAGGATTATTAGGAACCACATAGCTTTAAAATATTTACTAGGATTAATCTGTATACGGGCTTTCTTTTTCAGCTATGGGATCAATCCCGAAATAGAGAAAAAAATCAGCTGTTCTATAGAAAACGTTCACCAAGTTCACTATCAACAAAATTAACAACAGAACAGCAGATTTTTTGATTTCCGCGTTAACAAGTCGCCGGATGTAAAGTAGCTACAAGGGTTGCCAGATCCGATTTGTTTTAAATCAGGACAGAAGATCTAACAAATTGGGATTACGGGTAGACCGGGACAAACAAAACAATCCAGGCAAGTGCCAGTTCAGCTAGCTCGAAAATTTTTTCATCTATTTTTCAAGCAAGAACTTTTATGTGAAGAAAAAGAAGTGAGCAGAAAGATCGACATGGGTCAAATATCGAGACATTTAGCGTACCGATCAAATACAAATCGGGACGCGTCCCCAGATCCCTGAAAATCAGAATGTCCCGTGCAAATCGGTACACTCTTGGCAACTCTAGCTACAAGCGCGAAACCCCATCAATGCGCAGCTTTATGTGAGCTTCAGTAAGGATTGGATATTGCGCAGCTTGTAGCTTATTTCACATCCGCCGCCTTGTATGATCCGGCCTACACGAATATTATACGTATTTATATTACCTAATATTATTATAATACAGAAATACTTATTTCGCGATTTGGGTAGGACCTATTATAAAAATTGTTCACGATGATGAATAAGTTTATATTCTAGATTGAAAACTTTGCAAAGCAACACTTGATGAATTATTAAAATATTTATTTATTTACTGCCGAATTTGTCTACAACTATTATAACTATTATACTTACTGATTAGCGTTATTATTAATTATTAGTTTGTTGTAGTTAATAAAGGCACTTTTGCCCATTAAAAATTATTATTCATATCTCTTACCCCATTACTAACGCACACGTCATTATATAGGAAGCTGTCTGTAGATAGCTCTAAGAAATTCATTGGTATTCACTCGGTGCATTTTCCATAGCTACCGATTCAGTTATGGGAACCGATAAGTTCAACCGATCATTTAGTTTATAGGGTTCCGTACTCAAGGGAAATATAAAACTGTAGTTGTTCATAAAGATTTATAGTCCGGTTGTTATATCTCTTGTTGTCTATTCAATTCTTCATAAAATTGTAAATAAAATTGATCAAAACAATAAGTAAACAAAAATACTACGAGTATTATTATGTAGGTACTTATTTTATTATTTTTTATATTTTATATGTCTTATATTGTTGCGTTTACAAAAAGTAAAGTTAATATCTATTGTCTTTTTGCGTTTATTAATTTCTCTGTAATATTATAAGCATCTAGCTCGGAAATATTATTATATGTATTATCTCTACTTAATAATCGGTATGGGTAAAATTATTTTAATACGGAACTTATTGCATGAGCTCAACTCGCACTTGGCTGTTTTTTTCTTTTACTAGCGGAGGTTGGTTTTTGCTGTCTCACGATCATAGCGCTACCAGCTAGTAATGACTAGAGTTGTATGAGGGCGCCATCATCGTATTTTCATAACAAACTGAAAAGATTTCGTTAAGAATTTTAGTTCGCTATTTGTTGAACTTTGTGAATAAGTTGGCTGCATCGTAGCGGTCTAATGCTTGACGTAACAAGGTAACAGTTTTGATATTGCTTCGGTTGTTAGCGATTATTTGTAGGCTGTTATTTTATTGTCTTGCAAAATGTGTGCCGTCGAGTTTTTGTGAGCAACCAAACACGACAGAGTTTTTTCACGACAGAGACTAGAGACGTCTGACTCGTGTTTGAGAACTAATTTTACTCTGGGCAAAGAATATATATCTCTGGGTTAGGCTCAAAGAGGATAATAACAGGAGTTCAGCTCCAGTAGCTGTGTAGTGCAAATATTTTTACTTCAGGAGATAATTTTTAAATCAATTTTCGATTTGATTTTTAATTCCGTGAAAATTGACTTGTAAGTATTACTTTAAGTAATTTAATATAAACTAATCAACTTAGGGAGGGACGCTAACGTAGAGCAAGGAGTGAATTATTCCTGTTTAAATAAATTGGTTAAATAGGTAGGTACTTTAGGTTGGTAATACAAAATATCGCAAAGATTAGTCAGGTAAACATTGTAATTTACTACCAATTACACAACAGCTCTGAGATTACTTGCCCAAACATGTTGACCGTAAGATGAAAATCTCGCTTTTCCAACCTAACTACCAGTAACGTAACATAAGAAGTGGGCTTTAATAATGTAGTTGGTTTCTTAGTTTCGACATTTCGGCTCAGTGCACTCGATAGAACGGTACCCGTACCGTTAGATCGGTTACCATTGATCAGTTACCACAGCGAGCTTAACGGGATGATTATACTTGATTTAATCGAATTATGTTACGATTGAGCGCCGCTGGGCGTGGAAATATGCGGAAGATGTTTTATGCCGTCTTTTTCTAGAGCAGAGATAAAAACTGGTGCCATTATTCGGTACTGCGATGTGGAAATGAGAGAAGTCTTAAGCGATACCTATAACAGTTAAAATATTTTAGACGTTAACCGCGTATGTTAGAATTAAATGATGTGTTTATTTAATAACGATGATATAAGTATTAAGTATCTACACTATATCTCTGCTTAATTAACAGACTATTTAATCAAAACAGTTACAAATGAGATGATATAATTTGGCATTTCAACACTAATTTGTTGTAATTCCGTTTCAACATAGAGATCTATCAATATGCTGGATAATTTATCGCCGAACACGCGGCAGATTCGCTCGAACATCGTAATAGGAATATTAATATAACTATATCAAGGAAGTAGGCTGCAGTGACCCAACACTGAATGCGAAACGAGTTACGGAAACATCGATAATGTTCGAGCCTAGTAACTGCTACCTGGCTGTGATAGCTATCTAGATAAAAGTGGGCCGCACGAATACAGAAAACTTGAGTTGAATTTACGATTGGAAAATTGGATTATATGCGACTTGGCAGGTCAAAGCTTGGCCATTTTGATGCTAACTCTTCGGTTAGTCTACTTACATATTAAATTGTTGAGAGTCATATAACATGATGATAAAGTGCGTAAGTTTATAATGTAGTAGTAGTCGTGGTTTTACGAGGGAAGGTCGCGAACGGGAACTCAACTCTTACATTAAAAGCAATTTAATTTCATTCATGAGTCAAAAAGCGATTACTTTCTTCATCACTGATTACTTACATTTTTAATATCTACCTATACTGCATAAGCCTACATAACTTCAATCATTTTTGAAAATTCTGGTTTTAATTCTTTAAAGTATACGAGCTCTAATATAGTCATATTTCAGTACAAAAGTGAAGCTTTTTTCGCGAATAATTATTGCATTTCAACATTTAGCTGCTGCTGCTTTATAAGCTTTCTTATACAAACCGTTTCAAAATTATCATTTGTCAACCCGTAGGACGTCCACAGCTGCATATAGGCCTACTGTATGTATATTGAAGATGCAATAAGACCGGTTGCAATTGTTAACAACTTGATAAAGTGTGTAAATGTTAGAGCCAAGCAATTTCTTATCAATAAAGCAAGTGTTTCTTATTTATCGCATTCACACAGGTCCTTGAACAGCCATTAAACTTTACCCAGACTTTATAAAGTGCAAAATGTGATGTCCATTCAGTCGAGCACTTCTATAAAATTTAACGAGGTGCACAGACGGCCGACAAGTGAATTCCGGACATAAAGCTAACTCCAGGTTTCAATATGCGGACATAAAGTGAAGTGGAATGTAGAGTAGTGAAGTGGAGAAAAGTGGAGTGTAGATTAGTGAAGTGGAGCAAAGTAGAGTGTTGAATAGTGGAGTGAGGACTCGTGATAATGGCTGCGTGGTTGTGGCTAGCTGCGTTGGTGTGCGGCAGCCAGGCGGTTGTGCTGCCGCCACCGTGGGCAGATGTGCGGAGGAATCCATGCGCGGCGCACCCCAGAGGCTGGCTCATGCTGTACTGGCCTAATGATGGGAAATGTTACACAATTTATAAGGTAAGTACAAATAACTATAATCCTACCGCTTAACTTAGTCATCGCCTGCGCGGTACAGGGGCGCCGGGGGAGACGACAAAGGGGGACTGAGACTAAGTTAAGCGGTATGATTATAGACAACTATTTGTCGGTTGTAGAGAGTTGTCTTGGTGTTATGACTTCTGCTATTGACACTCAAAGAAAAAATAAATTTCTTCTCCATCCATTACCTGTAGCACATCCAATGCTGGATGCTTCCGTTATGGATTTCCCATTAGTTTGGTTGGAAGCGCCCTGCATCCAGCGCGTTCGTGAGATCTCAATTATGTCGTCAGCCCACCTAGTCGGAATTCTTTACATCTATTCCTAATAGGCTTGGCTGACATGGTCGGAGATAGTACACTGTCACTTTTTATCTTCAAAAATATGCCAGATATTTGAATACCTCTAAACTCGTTACTCAAATTACTTCCAAGAATATAAAACTTTACTGATAACAATAACTACATCCTGTACCTTTCGTTTATCAAAATTCAATAACCGTTGAGGTGTTATCTCCCGTTTCCTCGCCTCATTAGATCAGCCTGTCGACCGCTGACATGAGGATGACAACCAGTATTTCCTGCGACAGGCAGACCGCGCATAGAGATGAGACGCAATGGACTTTAAAGCTGGGAATACACGATATACGAGCGATTTACTTAAAAGCTTCTGAGGGCAGACGCTTTTGTAACTCCTGTTCATCAACATTCTATAAACATTTCGGTGTTACTATAGTAATATAGAACACACAGTTACAGCCGGTCGGCAGTCGACTTGTGAACGACAACAGTATTTTCCATTAGTATAGCGCGCATAGAGATGAGATGCAGTTTAAAGCTGGGAATACATCTGTAGAAGCAGTTACCGGCCTACTGTTTAGAGAGTTTATTACTAGTGATCTATTTATGTAACTAATTTTTCTATTGTTCATTATATCTACTGGTTAGGGACAGTTAGACCTAACAGCTTGAAAGCTCCAAATAAAGCCTTGATCAAAGATTAATCTGTTTTTACTTTACCCGTTCTTCAGACACGGTTCTTTGCTCAGTGTTAAATTATGATTTTGTAGTATGAATTGAATTAAAGTGGCGTTTTGATAATCAACTACATAATCACCTACCTATTAAATGAAATTGTAGAGCAGTTACGACCGTGTTTGACCGTGACAATACTAACCACGAGGTTAGTAATTTATGAGAGTTTTATAACAACAACACAATAACTTTAGAGTATTAATTTCTAGCAGCTCTCCTACGTATTCCATTTGAATATCAAGCTTACAAACTATTTCCAATCCAAAATGTTATTCAAATCCGGTAAGCTACCATGAACTCGGAAAGCAAATAAACACCCACACGTAATATACGAGTATAAACAGTTGCATTAAAAAAATGTGCAATGGTAAATGGTCGCAAAACTCACAAACGGTTAAATCGATTAGCTCACAAAGTTACCCTTAGTATCTTTAAGTTCCTGTATTTTGTTACTAAGTCGTTCCTATATCGTGTGTTCCAGCCTAACTAGGTACTAGCTGTGGGAACCGAGGCCCGTCTTTTGTCACGTATTGCGTAACAGGGACTTCGACCTGCGGCTAGAGTCCGTTCGTTTTCGGTGTATTTTGGCCATTGTAGAGGCTATTAAGCGGTCAATAACTCGGTGAAACGGTACTTTCTAAGTAGATGTTATAGTTTTTTTCCTCGTCTTTCTAAAAAACGAGCCAGTTAAGGTCGTTTTTTGTGTGGTTGATGTGGTATGAGTTTTTATTAACAAACACTATTAAGTATGGGCGGTCCGTGTGTAGCTGGGGCGTCGTAAGCATTCGGATAAGTTTGCGCTCTATACTGTGAATAACCTTGTTTAAGATGCCTAGAAAATGCAGTGTGTTCATGATGTATCTTAAAGCTATTCATGAATATGGAGTGTAAGAAAAAAAAATCAAATCGATTAGGCAACATACATTACTAACCCCTACCCCTTTCATGTATTTACTAACTAGGTATTTTCTCTATTACTTATGCCAAAATTAAGCACGACTCGCTCTTGACTTGTTTTCGATGTAACAAATAAAAAACCAGAGCACACTATTAAGCAGGTTACGTTAGTATGTATGAATAGAAATACTTTAGCTCTAGCCTTGCATAGGCATTGCATTTAGACTTGGCGCAACCCTATTACGAATAGATGTAAGTATAGTCAATACGGTGTACCAATGCTATTTTTTACATGGCCATAATGTCATGATGTATGATATGAATGGAGAAATATCTGTGACGAAAATCTTGCATGTCGCGTATGCCAGTAACAACCCTTTCTCGCTGGCTATTGCCAAACCAGTTTGCTCTAGATTTTATTGTACTTACTTCCATAAAGGTTGTGGCTGCTAGTATGCATATTTCAAATAGAATGTTATAGACTGGAGATAGTAAAAAGTTGTCTGTTTTTTGTGATAAATATTTGCATATGGTCTAGTTTTCAAACGCTCAACTATTAGTTTTATATCGAAATCGAGGTATGGTAACAAAAATGAGGCTCGGAAATTATGACGCCATTTTCCATTAAAGGCATACGCTAAACGCTTAACCGTATATTTCAATGAACCTAGCATAAAAAAACGAACTGCCTAAAGGCAATGTATAGATAATCAAATAATGAGTGAATGAATAAAACTTTTGAAACTGAGATTATTTTTAACTCGCTTCTCCTTCTTCTTCATATCAATGGTTCTAAAGGTCCTAAAGATGATTTAAAAGGTTCTGATGCCTTTTTTTTGTATTATCAAGGTGAAGCTAATACCGACATTGTTGACTGACTCAAGTCCATAGGATGTTTACTTTGGACAAATTAAAGGTACAAAGCTGCATGGATTTGTGGCCGGAATTAATTCCGAAGCCGTTTTTACAGTTTTATAAAATAAAATAAAATGATGGTATTTAATTGGACCTTTTGTTGAATATCGTAATAAATCCATACTCTAAGTTCCGTTTATTTTTAGTTGACATAAAATGTACTTTATATAGGTGCAAACTTGTTTTGCCAACAAAAATTTGGTTTTCCTATCTAAATATTGTAATAAAGCTACGCTCTACATTAACATGACTACACTAAAAATAAACAGACTTTCCATCTAGAAATTCTAGAAGACCAGTCAATAATAGTAAATATAAGCTATTATAACCCTCTATAGGTAATCCTTTCTTCTCTTAATCAGGTTGCCTGGAAGAAATCGCTCTAAGCGATAAGGCCTCCAATTGTCGCATTGTATTTTCATAATGTTTATTTTCCAAACTTAGGGACCATGTACATCTTTTTACAGTATACAAAAAGCTAGATTAGTACTTATTCTAAAGATTGTAAGATTGTACAATACGCAAATGTGCACTGTTCCAATTTTAAATATATTGTACTCTTTTATTGTTATATTGTCGATTGTGTGAACAATAAAGCGTTTCTATTCTATTCTATTCTGGCCTTGTGTTACTACTGCTTTGAGAAAATGAGTCTTGGTTCTGACTTTCTTCTTATTCTCAGAACAGAAGCATCCGAAATTGGTCATCATAGTCCGATCTGATGACGAAACAGCCTTGTTAGCGAATCAGTGGGTCAGTGGGTTCGAAACCAGTCGCGGTCACGGTCCCTCGTGCTACAATAACGCGAAAAGTAGCGAAACTGGTCACACCGGAACTTGAGTAATCGGGTATTGTGTTGCCGTGCTTAAAAATAGTTATTTTTGTTTTGTGTAATCATAAGAAGACAATTACGTGTTTTTTTGACAAACTGTTGTGGATTTCTTTTAGATCTTTGTAAAAGATCGACTAGCTAGATGTTGATTATTTTCGGAGCCGTGTTGCATAGTGAGATGAGGTCTCTCTTTTAAATTTTGGTTATTTATTTGATATTTTTATTGAAGTAAAACTTCTAATGCCACTTCCAACAAGGTTGCGTTAAACGTTTAACGCTACCATGGAGGGGTATGAAAGCACTGTTGCGTCGAAGTTTCATTTCTTCCGCGCGGAGGGACTACACTTGCATTTTTTTTTAAGTGCCTCATCAAAGCCGGAGTTTTCGGTCGAAATATAGATTTTAGAAAGACATATCTTAAAATAAAAGAAACCTGGCTAACATAATGAGAAATTCATCAAACATGAAATTAATTAGTCTGATGGTTATTTTTGAAGATTCGTTTTGGGATCATTAGATTCTTAGGTCATAGATTTTTTTGTATTTTGTATTTTAGGCATACTTAGGCGCATAGGCTATTTTTGATCTTAGTGAGTTGATAATATGCCTTAGTTAAGTGTTATAATATTTTACTCACTGTTGCAAGATCAAGTAAGATATTGCGCAATCTACAGGCTATGCAGTGTGCAATATGATTTCCGTCATTTGTGTTCTTACGACTCGATACTTGTGATTTATGGTTCTTCTCGCTTTATATCTGATTTCTTGTTATTATTTTTGTTTCCTATCTCTTATTACGTGCCTTCCAGAATTTCGGTAGTCAAAAGCTTTGCATTCCTATTTTGCGTTTTTCGGATGCCGGTAGCTCAATCGACTCCTTTTTTTTATTCAGGCATTTCATATTATGGTGCCCGGGAATACTCCATATGAATTCAAATAAGTACTTAAACTACTTTTGTTGGCGGGTGCCTGCGTTATAATAAGCGTTGTATCTACTGCAGAAGACTCTATGCAAAGAAAGTTGCCGGTACAGGTGCCTGTAGCACTGAAGTTATTATAAAAAATATAGGTACAATTAAGACAAATAACACAAGAACTGATAAAAAAAATTATAGTTGAAATTAGTTATTTTCTTCCAAAAGTAAATATTATGAACTTCCGCGTCTGTTATACGTTATACCTCCGTGTTGCTCTTAAGATCAGTGCAATGTTTACAACTTTCCTGCTTTAAACTTTAGGCTCTTCCCCAGTTTTCCGATTCTTCCGAAGTTAAGCCACAATGAATTATTTAACCCCTTATAAACAACTCCAACTTTAATCTGAGGATCATGTTTTCCGAGAGTCAGGGTCGAATGTCAGGTCAGCACGGCTGTTACCCAACTAAGTACAGGCGACCAACTAACTTCTTGAATGGCAAATTGATGGAACTAAACAACTGGTAGTTTTGCTCAAACAATCGTATAGTGGCTCCCTCAGAGAGCTATAGGGATAAATTAGGCCAGCTCAGTGTCGTGATGCGGACTGTGAAGTTATGTTTGGGCAAAGGGAGAATTTCTCACTTGAGTTAACATTAACTAGCGATTATCCAACTTGATTTACTAAAGCTTTTGACTGGCAACGTAACATACGCGAGTATACGGCATATAATTGTTAACGTAGGAGCCTGTTTACTTTGACACATTTGAAAGAGGGTTGCAAGACACACGTATCCCTAAGAGCAATGGTAGTTCTTGGTTTTAGTTTTGAATTGTCCAAATACCAACCACGGGTTGGTATTAGGACGGGTTGGTTTGTGAGCTTTCTTCAAAAGCAGAGATCTGCCTTGGCTGGTTGGAAAATTACGCTATTATAGCTACATTTTATTGCGCTGCGGACATCAAATTACGTAAATGGAATATGAAGGTAGCGCTTCGTATCTGATCGAGACATAGTAAAATACAATCAAAAACCGACAAAAACAGGTGGTATTTATTGTAAAAAATAAATCAGGAAACAGATCAAAATTGAGATAAAGTCTCACAGTACTATCATTGTATTGTATTTTTTGTACATCGTGGAAAATAAACAATTACCTACTCAGAGATATCTCGTACAATTAAAGAATTTGGCAATCAAAAGATTCTTTACGATCTATTGTGTTGCAAAACAATAGAAATACACTTTTGGTGATAATGTTTGACACAAAGTTCAACATGTACTCGTACTTACCTTTGACGGTATTTAGAGAATACCATCTAGAGTTAATCATATACATCATAGTCATCATGATTTTGCAACTCACATCGATCCACTGCATGGCATGTCAGCCATATCAAGCGACTTAAAAACTTATATACTAGCCACCCGAGCTAAAGTCTAGACGAATTTACCTTCTGTAGAGTAGGTACTGCTCCTTTTCTTACCAATTTGCCCCATTTAGAGACAATCTCGTCTACATGTATTAGACATGAGTGTCCACGCCTATATTACTTTATGTTTTAAATAAAATCAACCATCTTTTCATCAGCCTTAGGACGTCCACTGTTTGATACAGGACTTCCCTATGAATCTACTCCCTTATGATTTTTTTAAATCAAGTTAAAATAAGGTAAACAAAACAACCTCTCACCAAACTCATAATCTCGTTTCACTAATTTTCAGAAAGGCCACCCCTGCCCAGATACCCAGGAGTTAAGCCCAGGTCGTTGGGGCGGTAGAACCGTGGCGGAATGCAAGTGTCCCCCGGGCACTGCCCAGCTGCCTCAGAGCACTACCTGCCACAAGCTGTTCGAGAGAGGACCCTGCCGGTCAGGGGAATACTTCGCACCTGTGGAGGAAACTTTCAACAAGCGAGGGTGGGTAAGCATCCCAGAAATACGTTTCCAGACAGCTTTTTGAGTGAAAAAGGGGACCAAAATGTCAGTTATATCATAATGGTTTTAGCATCTAAAGTATTGAATATGCTTAAACCACAACGGGACAATAAAACTGTATGTTCATGTTAATGATTAATTCTACTGTTCAAGTTCAAGCGAACTTGATCCGAATAGGCAAATTAACCTTGGATTTGTTCCTAGTAATCAGGAAAAGTGCTAACTTATTGCAGGGTCGTATCATGTTTTCATAAACTTGATTATAGACAATAATCTCTTCATGCGTTGTACGTATTGAAGTTTGTTTTATATTGAGGTTAGTGGGTCACGCGGATACAGACACAAATAACGTTCGTTTGCGTAGGATTCGTTTCACATTGGCATTGTTTTATCCAAATTGCAGACCAGCCCAGGTCACGGTTACACAAGCAAACTTGTGTCAAAATACGGCAGAACATATTCCATTATGGTAATGAGGAGCGTCATCATTTGAAATTTCAATCTTTATGGCTATTTATTTGTAAGATATCTTTTCGAATTCGTTTACGAGGTAACGTGTTACGACACCTCCATTAGTTTTATTGCTCCGTTCAGAGCATCTGCAATGCTACATTCTACAGTCCGCGCGGTATACTTTGGACCATTAAAATAGCTATTACATTCTTTTTAGAATCTACGTGAAAAGTCTGTACTGTACTGTACCAGCCTTTTTAATAGTCCACTGCATGACGATGGCGTACCCACGAAGGGTGATTGGACCATAACCACCACACTGGCCCAGTACGGGTTGGTGGATTCACATACACCATCAAATTTCTTCTATAGACATATACAGGTTGCCTCACGATGTTTTCCTTCACCAAAAAGCCAGTGGTGTGAAATTCCGTACATAAGTTCCAAAGAAACTCATTGGTACGGGACCGGGATTGAACACACGACCTCAAGAATGACTTGCCAGCGTTACAACCACTAGAGCGCCACGGCTACGCACGGCTTACGGCGTGAAGAGTCATAGAGTTACAAATGGGTTTTCGCAGTTGCGACATCGTCCTTACAAGTCCTTTGTGTTCGCGATGAATAATCTAAATCCCCTGGTGATTATTATTCCAGAGAACGCCAAGGCATGTGCGTTCGACCTCAGCAGTGCGCTGACGAGACCTTGCTCTACTGGCCGCAGGACGGACGGTGCTACTTCAGACTGAGTCAGGGCCCGTGCTACTCCGGATCTATCTTAGATTTAGGAGAAGATGGTCTGGCTAATTGCACTGTAAGTACTTTATACTCTTTTGCAAATAATTTGATAGGGGTACGTTATGTAGGTAACTTTAGGTTGTCACTATTTTTTTAATCGAGCTAAGGAAGATTTATTTAATGTGTCTATTTATTGTTTAAGTGTTACGCGATATCTTAGATGATTGTATGTGCATTTTCGTGATATTTCTTTTTTATTAGTTATGTAGAAAATACTTGTGAGTTGGTCTCATCTTTTCTTATCATTAAGTTTGGTTCACTAGTTTTTGTCTCATTTTACAAAAATACGGAGAATATTATTCGTGTTCAAGCAGAATACCTCAAATAAGTGTATTAAATATATTCCAGGGAAGACTGCAATTGGAAATAAATATTTTTATCCATATCTAAATCTATTTGATAAGTAAATAAATAGTAAAGTAATGTAAATTCATCTATCCTACAACTGGTATAACAAAATGTACACTACAATACCTACTAATTGATAGGTTTCGGCAATGTATGCTGCTAACTATTATATTGTCAAAAGCCTTTCAGCTAAATGCTGAGATCGCTTCCGGATATCTGCAGAGTAGGTCAGGTCATCAGGTGTCAGTTTAATGTCAGATGCAGTCAATTCCCTGGTCCTAGATTCTCAAAAGGTGATGGTGATTGACAGTGTGGTTATACTAATCATGCTAATGGGCTATAAAAATATTCTGAGATATATGTAGACGTATGAAATTCACCGATATGTGCATTTTTTTTGGAAACCTTTCTAATTTGCAGTCAATATTGGAACGGCATTGTGATTTGATTAGATATACTCTTGACTACAATTAGGTATAAATGGCAAACAAAGCTGGAATATGACTGTTACATAATTGAATCAAGACAGAAAATAAACTCGTAACATTTGGTTTGGTTCTCGGCTGGGCAGATTTTTTATGTTATTTTATTACAGAATCCCATTCTATGCAGTAAAGGGTGGATACCCTTCACTAATTGAAGGTTGCACGATTTAAGTAATGAATTTCAATGTCTGCTCTAGGTTTCGGTGTTTGTTGTCGATGTCCATGCCTGGCATTATAATACGAGAAATCCTGCTGGGGAGTTAAATATTGAGTGTGAAGCTGATTTCATATCCTTTCCTCCTGCATTCCAGTGTTCCCCCGACGGGCCCCACCATTGGTCCGCAGACGGCGGCTGCTACGCGCACTACACGCGCGGGCCGTGCGACCGCGGCCAGCTGTTTTTACCAGGAGCCAAATGTGGCTGCGAGAACCACCTCCCACATTATCACAACGAGACAGGAGCTTGCTATGAACTAGGTGAGATATTTTAGTGGTCATCTGAAGGTCCTCACGAACTGTTCTTTTCGGAGGCTTAATTACCTATGCCTAGAAGACGCATCCCGTATTGTCGCTAGCCGAGAGCTTGCTAAGAACTAGGTAAGTGAGTTTTTTTTTGTAGAATGGACGAAGTTGAAACATACACTGTCTGAAGTGTACACTGTCTGACGAGCGCCGCGAATGCTCATTATAGATCTAAGTCATCCTACATTTTCAACTGTATTCGGCGTTCGATATTGACCTAGCGTTGAGTTCCTCGCCCCAATTAATTGATATTTATATTAGGTCCAATTATGAAGGCGCCATCGTAAATTTAATAGCAACGTAAAAAGTGTTCCCTCTATCTAATGCCTAAAGTGAAAAAGAAACAGAAATAGTCTAATTAGCCATTATAATTACGATGGTGCCTTCATAATTGGGCCTATTGTCCTTCAATCTAAAACACAGTGAGTAATGTTTGAACTCTACTTAGGCGTTGAATAACTAATTGCAAGGTACTTTTCCACACGGGTTCTGTAGGTAAAAGGGCCATTACCATTACCACAAAGTAATATGAGATTTAGGTATTCCACAACTTTTTTTTTTATCTCGAATAAGTCCGCGCTTGGCCAGCAATCGCCTGATGGTGAGCGACGTTGTGGTTGAAGATAAGCACGCAGACCTAGAAGATACCTATTCACTCTGATCTTGAAAAGCCTTAGATTATATCTCTGAGGAAACACAACTCGATAAGAAATTGTGTATTTGAATGTCATTCCTGTTGATTATCCATTTTCTTTTCATGTTCATCTTTTATAGTCACACGGCTTATAAAATTTACATGTTTACTTTCAGATTCCCTAGGCCCATGTCCCAAAGGTCACACATTCTCCATAACCGAAGTAGGGACACGAGGGTCCAAAGCCGAGTGTCGGTGCAAGTCGTTCCACGCGAGGGCTACAGACGGGGCCTGCTACAGGCTGTACACGAGGGGGCCTTGCGCCCAGGACGAGATGATTGCAAGGGGAGGCAGGTGTATCAAAGTGAGCAAACATTTAGTAAATAATCTGCCAAGTACGAGTCGGACTCGCGCACGAAGGGTTCCGTACTGTATATGCCCCCCTTAAATATCTATTTTATTTTAATTTACTTATTTATTATTAAAGTAAGTATGCAGTTAAATATTCTGTGAATATTTCAAGCATCTACCTGTTACCATTATTAAACTCGAGCGAAAAACGGCTACAATATCAGGTTTGTTGTATGGGAGCCCCCCTTAAATATTATTTTTAGTATTTATTGTTATAGCAACAACAGAAATACATCATCTGTAAAAATTTCAGCTTTCTAGCTATAACGGTTCATGAGATATAGCCTGGAGACAGACGGACACACGGACAGACGGACAGCGGAGTCTTAGTAATAGGGTCCCGTTTTTACCCTTTGGGTACGCAACCCTAAAAAGATAACAGTTTTTCATAGATGAAGTAGAAGCACAATAATCTAAAGCTGTAGGAAAAAATCAGGTAAGGTCAGATTTGCAGGGTTCTAGATGAAGTCAGTTAAAGGCTTTAGGAGTCTGCACTCAGGATGAGATGATTAGAAGGCAGGTGTGCTAAAGTAAGTGAAAAAACATAACTGAAGCAAGAGCATAAGGATCTCAACTAAGTAAATATGCAAGGTCTACTACGCCAGGGTTGCAGATGAAGTCAGCTATATATTATTTACGAGGGGTCCTAGCGCTTATAAGGTGGTTACAAGATGAGACAGGTGTACCTAAGTAAATGACAATGTAATTGACCAAAGTTTACATGTTTGCCATCACTGAAGAAGAGGCTATCAACTACAGATAGAATTCATATTTGCCACTACTGACATATAAAAGAAAACAACTAGGTACCTCATTTCATGCAATACTTTTTTTTAGAATGATTTCCTTATATCAATGTCTACCAGTGTTATTGTGATAGCTTTAATTTAACGCCTGTAGAAATCTTCTCATTATGAGAAAGACTTTGCTACATGAAATTTGTCTAGTCAATTTTTTCTTGCCATTTCTTAGTAGCTGCAAGATTTAAGAAAATCATTACTTATTTCCCTCTCAATAAGCCTCTCTGTATTTTGAAATAGGTACGTAATAAAGTTTAACCTTACTAAGATTGATTTCAGCTGGTTTAGTTGAATTCAGTTATTTTGCATATATTATTACTAACAGAAACATAGTCCAGAGAAAAACATAGAACTAGATAGCGGGCACAAAATATGAGTAAAGTTGTCAGAGTTTTTAGGCCGCCTAAAGATCTCTGACATAACTAAACGGTTAAAACAACGAGACCTACAATTTAACGTGTCATCCGTGCCACGGTAGCGCTCAGTTGGAATATGTCATCCGCGGTCACCCATCCAAATACTGACCGTGCCGAACGTTGCTTGATTTCGGTGATCGCTGACAATCATCTAGTCAAACTATGCTACGAGCGCTACAGTGGGCACTAAAATTCAGTTCGAACTCTAAATCCAAATCGTGATTATATTTTATCTTATTTCCAGGTGCCCTGTGCAAGAGGCCGTCTCTACGTGCCGGAGCGTCGCCGCTGCTACCGGCCCGGCACATCTGACCCGTGCCCGCTGGGCGAAGTTGTTGTCTTTGACTTCGACGCGCGACCCGCACTTGACGGCCTCAGTCACAACGGGGTCTGTGCTTGCACTACTGGCGGCAGTTGCAGTAGGAGAGAGGTAGGCACATTTCAACTGAAATCTTTTCTCAGCGTTTTGTTTGGAAACGTGGTTGTGGCGCTCAACGGCTTCAGCCATAATGGCGTCTGCGGTTGCACTAGTGGTGACAGAAAAGAGGTAGGTAGTTATTTCAGGTGTCTTGTGTCAGAGACCGTCTCTACGAGACGGAGCGTTGTCGCTGTGACCGGCCCAGAACGTCATACTCCTATCCACTGGGTACAATGGCCGCCTTAGCCGCCATTTAAATGCACACCCTGCCCTCGACGGCCTCAGTCATAAGGTCATAACGGAGTCTGCGCCTGCACTTCAAGCAGCAGTTGCAGTGGGAGAGAGGTATATAGTATTGTGTTGTGTATTGTTGACAGAGCTCTGGCACAGTGACAGATGACAGAGGCCACTGTGCCTGTCGCAGCAAATAGGGCACATTTGGGTCGCGTCCGTTAGGCGAAGTTATTGCCTCGAAATTTACAGCGACGGATTAACCATATCAAGACCTAATGATACACTAAGCCCGATTATAGAGGCGCCAGCGTAAATTTAATAGCAACGTAAAAAGCGTTCTCTCTATCGAATGGCTAAAGTGAAAAAGAAACAGAACTATGCTATTTATGGCGCCTCTGCAATCGGGCTTATTGTCGGATAGCTATTCCCAATACAAAACCTCGCCCGGAGGAGTACTCCTTTGCGATATGTTATCCTCCTCCAAATAATGCTGTCATTTCAGGTGGACGCTTGCGCCAGCCGTCGAGGCGCCGTATCATACGGTGGCGCGTGTCACACCCTCCACACTCAAGGCCCGTGTCCCGAAGGCGCCTGGCTCACTCGGGAGTCCACCGGCCTGGTCAAGTGCACCTGTCGACCTGGCAGGATACCTCCCACGTGTAAAGAAGATACGAGACTATCCGTCAAGAGCTGACAGTACGTGAACTCTGTGTCTAAGTAGCTAACTATCATTGGCTCTTTGGAAATCTAGCTGTCATTGTATTTCTATGGATGGGACAAAATCCGCAGCATACGGCGGCGCGTGTCACATCCTCCACACTCAGGGCCCGTGTCCCGAAAGCGCCTGGTCCAATCGGCAGTCCACAAGCCTCGTCAAATGCTCCTGTTGACCTGGCTGGATACCTCCCACGTGTGAAGAAGTTACAAGACTAGATGTCAAAAGCTGGTAGTATGTGAACTCTGTGTCTATTTAGGATTTGTTAGGCGCACTCGTCCACCGAGCCAAATACTCCACGAGTGTAGAGAAGATACCAGTGTAGCTATCAGATCTGACAGTATGTGAACTTATTGTCTAAGTAATAGTCTAAGTAATAAGTCTAGGTCTCATTGTACTTCTATGGATAGGACAAAAGCCGCGTCATACATCGGGGCGTTTCATCCGCTACACACTCAGGGCCCGTGTCTCGAAGGCGCCTGGCTCACTCGGGAGTCCACCGGCCTCGTCAATTGCACCTGTCAACCTGGCAGGATACCTCATACGTGTAAAAAAGATACGAGACTGGCTGTCAAGAGCTGAGAGTACGTGAACTTCATGTCTCAGTAGCCTAGACATGTTTTTGGAGACAGGACAAAAGTAAGAAGAACAACCAAAGTCTGTCAGCTCTGTTAGTAAAAAAATGGATTTGTGAGGTGCAATGCGTAAGAGAATACGCCCCTAGTCTATGGGCTTACAAGAAATCGGGTCATACGGACTCTCAGGCTACTGACGGACCACACACCTTCCTTACTTGAGGCCCATGATTCGAAAGCGTGTGGCTCCATACATCGTCAAAAGTATATGTAGCCTGGCAGGAAACCTCCTAAATGAAAAGATACGGGACTTGTGGTCAAGAACTAACATGAAACGAAATGCAGTCTCCAAACTGTAAATTTTTAAGTTTTTTTCAATTAGCTAACTTTGGACTTGTCAAGTGCATCTGCAGGATTCATTGGGTGCCTATTGCATTTTGAGAATATACCAGAGGGGCAGACAAAGTCATTTCAGTAGCGAATCTAATTCGATTTGATAATGGATGTGATTTTGTCTAGCTCCTCAGCTGTCAATTCCAGATACTTTCGTGCTTATTTAAACTTTGGGTCGTTTGATATTTGAAGAGTCATTCAACGTAGGAAAATGCACTTGTTTTTCCAAGCAAAACTTTGAGTGTAGGAAGGATGCTTATACTTCTGCCAAAAGTTGATAATGGCAATCTAGTCGCTGGCACCCTGCTTTTCCGGAAAATCAGCTACCCGCAAACACCTACCACTTGTAATCTTGGCACAACTCCACGGTGCGTAGCGTAACCAGAATACTAAGCAAGCTGTGAAGAAATACACTAGATTTCTGTCAGTATCTATTAGCCTATTGAATGTACTTTTTTAGATGAATTGTGAATGAAAAGTAAGGCATTGTTTTTTTAATCAAGATGTAGGTACTTAATACATATTATTAGCCAGTGGATTCTTTAGTTCTCGCTAGTGATATCAAAGCAAAATGTAGATATGACCAAATTTTTACTGTAAATTTAGAAATTTGGCCAGTCTACGATAATGTTAAGAAGAAAAACAATACAAATTTATTTATGTACAACGATCTTTTATTTAATTATCACATAATTTTCCACTGTCCATATTTACTTATATTTCGTTCGTTTAAGTATAAAAGTAGTCAAAACATACATTCTAAATTTTATTATTTTGGGTCACTTAATACTTAGAATACTAATGCCTAAATTAATGAATACTAAAGTTATACCTATGATAAAGTTAGTCTTTGTCAGTTTTATTTGTCCTTTAGCTTCTTCTGTGATTGTCCTGAAAAGAGAGTTTTAATATTAGTTAGATATATTTTTATACAAGATGCTACCAACCGACCTCAACAGAGAACGTTAATATCCGTCAAAGAACAAGCTGTAAACCCTACTTCAAAGAACTTAATATGCATTACCCTACCGTCTTTACATATCTATGAATCAGCGTCTTTTGAAAGAAAACATTCACATCTGTACACACCTGAAACTAATCCCCGCAGAAAATATAAATTAAAACTACCAGAGCCGCGTCTAGAAATGTTCAAAAAAGGTCCTCTGTATACGTCAATTAATATATACAACAATATCCCTAAAGATATAATGAGAGAAACATCATTTAAAAGCTTCCAAAAGAAACTCCGTCATTACCTAGTACAAAAGTGTTATTACAAACTATACGAATTCTTTGAAGATAAAAATTAACAACCAATGCAATGTACCTAGCTAGTCTTAAATAAGAATACCTACTTCATTATTTAACTTAGGATTCGCATGACCAGTAGGTATTATTAAGTACCTATTACATTATTAGATAATAATTAATTATGCTATGCCCTATTAAACAGGGTTTACATGTACACCACTGAATAGTATGTAAGTATTAGATTTAAGCTCTAATTTGTATTTTTCATGTGTATAATGTATAAAGAAATAAAGATCTATGGCCTATGTCCAGTAGTACTCGTAGACGTCCTATGGCTGAACCGACGACGACGTTCTTTTTGGATTTATTTGGCTCAGTGTGATAATGCTGCAAGCAAGCTGGGCACACTGATACCAAGTGCCTAATTTGTCGTACTTTGTTTTAATTTATGTACATTTCCTTTATATATTAAACTTACCAAAGTATATTCTATGCACTTGGTTGAATGGCATCTCGATGGCGACTGTCGTTATTATTGATATCCCAATAATGCATAACACTTCTGGGATGTGTAGCTGTAACAAAGGAACATATTTAGTTGAAGGTACTTGTGTAAGTCGTTTGTGAGCTTCGAGCAAATATCTACAGAGCCACAGTCTCTAGTGAAAGTAGTAAAAAAATGTCCGAGTGCCGTAATAAATACCGACTTAGATATTTAAATTAAATAATTCACAATGACCCGTTTACTCGAATCTCGACGTTATGTCACCTAATTAGTGCTTGTAACCTAGCACTTGGGCATCGCGAGGCGTTGTAGTCGGCTAGCAATCGCCTTACGACTAACTAAAAAGCCTGCCCACTGCGTATTTTGGGCAGTGTTTTGGCTCGGACACTTTTTTGCACGATTGTGACTCTGTAGATATTTGCTCGAAGTTTGTGAGTCAAAAATAATTCGGTAGATTTAGCCAATATTCTATTCACTCTTTTATTTTCTTAATTATTGGCTATATATGATTCTGTTATGATTTAATATAAATATCTATGTGATTCCTGGTTCAAAGGTTGAGTACTAAAATTATAAGTTCGTATAGGCAGTGAGGCTAGCTCACTGACTTGCTTAAAACACACTTAAAAACTCTGACACCAGTGTCAGAGTTTTTAAGCCACCTTAAAACCTCTGACATGGCACGGTGATATATTTAAGAGTATATTTATATAGAGTCAATCTAAAGAAAACAAAAGAGGCCGAATATAATATTGGCAAAATCTACATAATTATATTTGACTCATAAACTAAAATGATGATGACCGTTAGGTGAATTTTATTGTAACGGATTTTGTGACGCACAAAAACTTTTAATTGTTTTGTATTCGTGTCTTCCATCAAACATACATTTTACAGTTACTTACGTCAATTTCCATCAATTCATTTAATGTTAGGTATTTACTTAATTGTTCAGAGATAGATAATATTCTATGACCTTATAATGAAAGGGTATGAATAGACACAAGCTAAATGCAGAAAGCTGTTTTGTGAATCTTAGACATATAAAAGAACTGATATTTTAGAATTTAGATGTTCAGTCTGGGTTTCCAAACATGAAAAAAAGTAGGTATAGGTATAATCACAAAACATAGCGGATGTGATGTCAGATATCATCTTCGGATAACATAATCCTCGCGCAGCGAAAACTTGAAATTATGTCCCTGTCATTTATTTACATATTTGAAATATGCAAAGTCAAAAAGCACTCTGACTATTTTAACAAAGCGTCTGATAATACGCACAAAATTAGATCTCAATATAGACATAAACTCGTGGAACCAAAGTCTAACTTAGCAATGCCCAGTTCTAGCCCAAATTCAATGGCTATAAAAATATTCAATAAATTGCCAAATAATCTAAAAGATATCAAAAGAGAAAACAGTTTCATAAAACAATTAAAAATTAACCTATTATCGAAATGCTATAACGAGTACACATTAGACGATTTTTTTAACGATAATCTAGAAAACATAATAATAAATTGTTCCAATACTAATAATAAACAATACAAATAATAAAATTACCATACTCTTATAGGGTCATATGTCTATACAAAACATGTTAACTAAGAACCGCATGTAAATTTCATATCTTGCAATAAATGATTTAAGTTTGAGTTTGAGCTTCAGTAAAGATTGGATGAACCGCAGCTTGTAGCTAACATTACAGCCGTCAGGTTGTATGATTCGATCTATATGTAAATGATATAACTATGACTTACAAGTGAGAAAGGCGAGTAGTATCCGATGTTCCGCTGAACGCCGACGTTGTAGAAATATATCGGGAACTGGGTGAGGTAGACGCTGTACGCGATCTTGTTGAAGAATGTGAACACTCGAGACTCTAAGAACGCCGTGCCGACTCCTAAAATAAGCATACAATTTAAAAAATAGTTTAATAAATGTCAATAAAACGTCTCAGACAAATCAAGACAGAATGTCGTGAACGGACAAGTGGGGCCAGTTTTTAGGGTTCCGTCCGTACCCAAAGGGTAAAAACGGGACCCTATTACTAAGACTTCGATGTCCGTCTGTCTGTCTGTCACCGGGCTGTATCTCAATAACCATGATAGCTAGGCAGCTGAAATTTTCACAGATGATGTATTTCTGTTGCCGCTATAGCAACAAATACTAAAAACAGAATAAAATTAATGTTTGAGGGGGGCTCCCATACAACAAATGTGATTTTTAGGAGTTTTTGCTCGCTATTAATAACGGCAAGAGGAATGGGGCTTCCATACGGTACGGAACCCTACGTGCGCGAGTCCGACTCGCACTTGGCCGATTTTATTTATACATGTAGTGAGTGCGTAGGTGTTGCGCCGCCATAGTTCGACTGACGAGCCAAGGCGTAGTTTCGTTGCACGTGTTTGTGTCTGCACACGGCGAGGCGTAGTTTTGCCGGCTTCACTTGTTTCTCAACATTCTGCCTTGATTTTTTATTTGGTCTAAGCATTACCTATGTATTTTGATGTTAAGACGAAGCCCTAGAGCCCCTAGGAAGTGCTTTGTTGCACATACACCTCCCTAATAGTTTTCCAAATAGATCAGTTGACAAAAGCCTTTCTTTAAAATTAATCAGAATTCATCAAATTGGCTATTTTACCTTGTGTGGATTTGGTCTTCCTAAACTGTGCAGAACGAGCCATATAATTATTAATCTTAGGTCATCATTTTTGCTTGATAGGTATGTTAAACGATTATTAAAACTAGCAGATACGTTAAACGATGCTGATATAGGCCCGAATAGAACTTCTTTATTTCAATGAAGTTAGATAAGCTGAGCTCATCCCCCGTTTGCGTCACTATATATGTGAATATACCTACTGTCTAATACACTGGTCTCATGTTCATCGACGCCAAATACTTTGATTGGATTCAATGTCGCAGAGGAACTAGCTTTAGCTGCGCGTTTAGTCCAAGTTTGTTTGTTACAAGTTGGAGTTGTCTTGGTGATGATTGATGATTAAGTCTAAAGGATCTTTTGACAGTAAAAGTGAAATCAGGAGATCCTTCCACTTCGTTAGCTGAGATTGTTGGCACAAGAACCAAAAATAGTCTAGATCTCTAAGTAAGTTCGTATAGGCCGGGTGGCTAGCCCTGGTATCAGTTTTTTTAGGCCGCCTGTAGGCCTCTGACATGGCTAAACGGTTAAAACAACCGGGACTTACAATTTAATGTGACTCCGAGCCACGTTGGCGCTCAGTTGGAAAATGCCACCCGCGGTCACCCATCCAAACACTTACCGTACGAAACGTTGCTTAATTTCGGTGATCGCTAACAAACACCTAGGTCTCTGATACTGGACTGATTTCCAATCCTGAGTAAGTTCACTTAAGCACATATAAAAGCAAGTATAGCACAAACCTGCGTAATCGTTACAAATGGCCCAATGCGTGGCGCACATGAACAGGCCCCACAGGATAGGCGAGAAAGCCGCGAACATGGCCGCCGGTCCCGCTTCGAACGTGTAGCCTTCCAGCCCCATCCGGTACGGGCTACACATCGTCACCAGGCCCAGCGCCAGGCTCCCCCACCATAGCAGCTTCACTTGGAACTAGAAAGAGTAAAACATAAATTATGGAGGAGAGCGATGGCTAGCACATGTGTCACACTCGTGATCGGGTGCTGCTTGGCCGGTCTGCTCGTGGCATTCACGCAGTGCATCGACTAACTTAGGCTAAAATTTCTAGGACCTACTAACTCTCTTTGTACAGTTTTTTTTTAACCTATACTGTCCCACTCCTGGGCAAAGGTCTCCCCCATTTGCTTCCAGGAGTCGCGATCCATCGCAACTTCCTGCCAACCCCTCTCGAATGAGTCAAGATCGTCACGCCAGCGCTTCTTGGGCCTTCCCTGGCTGCGTCGTCCGTCAGTATAATCAAATAATTGTAAATGTTAGTTAACCAAAGGCCTGACCCTGGAGTCCGTGGTTAGTAATTTTTCAACAAAAAAAGACATAAATTATGAAGAACGAGATTATCGTACCGTCAGGGAATGGAACAGTCTACCGGCTTTCCTGTTAATCTAAAACTTTTCAAAGTCAGAGTGAATAGGTACTTATCTTCTAAGTCTGCGTGCATCATCCTCAACTACAACGTACGAGTAGCTTACCATCAGGTGAGTTCGTGGTCAAGCGCAGACTTGTTCGAAGAAGTAACAAATCAGTTAGGTTACCTAACTGAAGAACAAAATTCGATAGATACCGTTCTCCTGTCTATATGTTGTTCAGTTTTATCGATCTTAGATTCAAAGCGATTTCTTCTAGACTAACTTTTGATAAATGGATCAAGCGTGAACAATACAGACGGCGGTATTAAAGTAAGTAAATAAAAATACCAACCACTAAATATAATGTACCACTAGCTGAGCCTACTATATTTTATTAGTAACGAGTCTAATCCACTGCTACAATACGCGGCAAATGCATACCTAAGTACCTATGTCAAAATCCATTGAGAATGCAGAGTTAGCTATTATAATCATAATCCTCATCTTCTTTGGTTCTTTGGCCTACAATAAGTAAGAACCTTCTTTTACTCACACTGTTGAGCGTGTAGTTTAGTTTCTTATTCTTCATGAGGTAGGCCATCACGACACCGATGAGGTAGATGGTCGCTCGGTGAGTAGGCAAGATGTACGAGTATCTGGCTGCGTCTAGGAGCTTCTGTACCCTGGAGTGTGAACAGCACTTCATTAGGGTGTACGTTGGGTAAGAATGATGGTGATGAGTCTGGAATATTCTTTGCATTCTGATCTGCTCGAGAATAATCACCTTACTGAATTCAAAAAGGATGGAACGAGACAGTATGAGTACCTAGTAGGTACTGTACTTTTGTGTCTATTACAATTACCACTGACCAATTAATTAATAAATTGATATGATTGTTGAAATAAGGGTTTAAATAAACCGTCCTTATGCTAACGTCCCTGTTCCGATCAATGTAGATTTTAATTGACAAAAGTTTTTTTTTTTAAATCAGTCCAGCACGGGTAGCATGGCAAAGGGATAAATGGTCTTTCCACCATTATATCCTCTCGAAGAGGAAATAAAGTATGGATTGATAATGACAACTGACATTAAGAGTGGATAAAATTTTCCCCCTTTGCCGTGCTACCCGTGCAGAAGTTTTAAAACCTATTGGTAACAAACAAATATTAAAAAGCAAAATAACTTCTCATTATAATATTAATGTAAGTGTCGATATAAAACGTGGATGATATTAACTTGTTGGGTTGCAAAATTGGAATGCCGTGAAGTCATACATAGCAAAATTGAGTAGAACATAAGTATTTCAAACGGATTTAACCTTGACTCCTTCGCACGACTTGAAAATTGAATAAAATAGTTATTAGCACCACATTGATATATTTACATTATTTGGTGGGTATACCTACACTTTGTCAACAATCTTACATTTTTTTCTCGCTTTCAAATACTATATATACACAATCTATTAAAAAGGATTCAGTATTTATATATTTATTTCATGGGCATTGTATCATAAAATGTTTGCTTAAATATTGTGTTGAAAGGAAACCCGGACTTCACAATTTATTTTGTGATGTAGTCTATTGTAGATCGTATTGACAAATAATGTATGTCTACGAATTCGGCAACGTCAATATTTTGTATGCCCAAATTATTATTACGATATACGTTTTTAAAAACTGTCACTAACATTAAGTATCACTTGTGGCTTCCGTTTAAAATTAACTGAACTAAAATTATGTTTAAAATATAGGTAAATGTCACATATTAATTATATCTTCATTAATGATATTGATTTATTTGCAAAATTTAGTATCCATTATGGGTCACTTTTGATCCTATACCTAATCATAACACCGATGTACTACACTAACACATAGTGATGCAATAAATAAAATTTTAGCAGGTTCGAATCCTGTGATCAATTCAAATTTTTGAATTGTTTATTGCAACAAGATGAAATTTAAAGTTTAAAAAACAACTCAGCACAAAAAAAATCCTACCGCAGCTAACAAAAAGCTAATAACTTTAGAACCGATTTTGATGAAACATAGCTAAAACACTCGACTAAATCGCCTTTCAAACAAAAAAAACCCGTCGTTTTTAGATCTAGAGTTGAAAAGAACTCTTTGAACAGTCATATTACTTACGATATCCCATAGTAGACGATCATGCTGATCTCGTACCAGTAGACGGCCAGGTACCTCAGCACGGTGGAGCCGACTCCAATGGCGATGATCAACGTCCAGCCGAGCGAGCGGTTCTTCCAAAATACCAACATCAGTGGTAGCGTGGCCACGTACAGTTGCATGTCCATTCCTATTTGGTGGGTGTGGGTCAGGCACTGAAACAAGAAATATATATATGTTTATTTTGGCCTAATTTTGCCATACTTGTGTACACCGTTCTTGAAAACCTTTTCTATTGCTCATGAATTCTGCGTATTATGTGCTCGAAGTACCCTCACTTTAACTTGCTAATCCTGTGGGGAAAGCCCTTATCTTTAGTCTATGGATCAGTTACGTAGAAAATGTATAAAGGATGCCTTATATGTTACATAATATTGTAACCTAAATTATCCCTTACATTTTCAGATTTTCTTTCCCAAAGGCCTACAATACCTATTTATCTACCATTCAATCTACTTTTGTTCCTCGTTTACTTTGTAGGCATGTATCGAAATATGAATCGTTCAGCCTTGCAAAATGTTGTGAGATATATTATTCAGGATCTCTTGAAGACATGTGCCTGTCATACAAACCGAAAACTTTGGTGATCGATCATAATCTTATTCTTTCGCATCACAAAAGTAGCTGAGCTTTTGTAAAGGGTACAAAAAGTTTGTCGGTGATTTAGAAGGGAAACGTGTAATTTATAAGGAATCTCTTTTAGTTCGAGGTGAAGTTTTGATCACACATAATCTTTAAGCGAGTGTTGACGGAAGTGATTTTTCAAAGCTCATAAATAATAATCGGCTAAGTGCGAGTCGGACTCGCGCACGAAGCGTTCCGTACGGTATGGTAGCCGTCATTGATATCAAACAAAATAATCATGTTTCTTGTATGGGAGCCTCCCCTTAATGTTTATTTTTTCTGTTTTTAGTTATAGCGGCAACAGAAATACATCATCTGTGAAAATTCCAACGTTCTAGCTACCACCGTTCTTGAGTTACAACCTGGTGACAGACAGTCAAACAGACGGACAGACGGACGGACAACGGAGTCTTAGTAATAGGGTCCCGTTTTTACCCTTTGGGTATGGAACCCTAAAAAGGTAGACTTTAGTCGTCTTTTGATTAATGTATATGAAATAATCAAAAGTGTGGCGCATAAGAAGAGTGGCCTATGCCCAGCAGTGGGCGATATCAGAAATTGATTCTTAATGAAGATATTTTAAGACAGTAAAATTATATTTATGATGAAGATATTACAAACAAGTAAATAAATTCAAATCAGTGTAGAAAACGTAACAATATAGAAACACGATAACATAGTGAAACTGATTATAGATAATGAGCAGTTGTTTATTATTTACGTAATGTAGGTGACATAGTGATCGAGTTATATAACAATCTTGGGAACTGGAGCTTGTGATACAATGAGATATAAAACATTAACGTGTCTATATCTAGTTAAATCTTTGATTTAATTACGCGCAATACGAGTACGCAATAGAATGAATGAAGTTATTTGTTCCATAAATCCCTTTACTAAAATTCCATTATATTCTGATTATTTATTAGATATTTGTGCAGAAAGGTTGGAAAAAATAAAGAAATTCGAAAATGGCAACTGACAGGCCTTTGAATACTTTTAATACAGTACATGCTCTAGAGCAGTGGTCGTCAAACCGCGGCCGGCGGGCCGCATGCGGCCCGCAGCCGTGTTTGGTGCGGCCCGCGGTATAGGTAGAGGTCATCCTGTACTATTATCATATTTGTTTTCAAACTATTAGAAACGCGAATAGCATCGCGCTAGCTACACACGCGTATAATGAATAAATAAGAAATGTTCATACTTGCTTTCATATTAATAAAAATACCGAAAATAACATTAATGCTAGCAGCACCCGCGCATATAAGTAGTAACGTGGTCTGCTTTGTTCATGCCTGTTTTAAAATTACTGAAAAATCCTGAAAATTTTCGCGCTCACTTCGTTCGCGCTTATTTTATTTCCTTCGCGTGTTCTGTGGGCAGCGCGGCAACCTAAAACAACGCAGACTACTACCTATGTTATAATCAAGTACATTAGTGTGCGGCCCGCAGTGATACATCCTACTGTCCTATGTGGCCCTTGACCAGAAAATTGTGACGACCACTGCTCTAGAGATTCAGCTACTGATGAAGCATTTAAAGATTAGTTAATAAACTACTTGCGATTCGATTTTTAACATTTTTCTAAACGGTTCCACCGGACAAATTACTTCAGTGAATATGCTAATACGTGCATGTGGCTACATCTTTCAAAATTACGCTCCATGAACAAACTTCCTCAGTGCAAAATATCTACGTACCATTTCTTCAAATCCAAAGTAATTGTGAATGAACAAAAAGCTTTTCCACATGTTCTTCTCACAGACCCTGCTGTGCTCCTCCACGACAAGATTCCACTGGGGTCCGTTACTGACGTCAGGCAGGATGTAGGTACAGAACAACATCAAACTCACGAACAAAGGGAACAACCTGCAAACAAACAAACCGACTCAAATAACTTAATCGATCACGTTTCAGCTAAATTACATGCCATCAAATATGATGTAACAAATAATTGGATATTAATGACAATTTAAACACGTACGCGTGCTCATTCAATAAAACGAGGTGACGATAAGTGAATTAAGTTTTAATCACTTTTAATTAAGTGGAATCTCCGGATTCGGCAATGTAAAAAACAATGTGACTGTGCCGGATGATAAAATGGGAAATTTCCTTTGTCACCTCTAGTACACTAGAATTTCCCAATAAATATGTTAACCCTTTGTCTTATCTATTTAATTGATAGGATTACAACAGAAAAGATTGTAAGAGTTGGTTTCCAAAATTATATAAAAAGAAGTCATAATGTTGGAAATCGATTGAGTATAATATTATGTGTAATTGTCTTGTAATCTGAGACCATCAACACTTCGCTTAGATAAACAAGAACAAGTAGATACCTGAACCATCGAGCGATGAATCTGCTCTTAATATCAATTGTTCCTTTTCTTTCCAGATCTTGCAAAAGATTATGAGCATTCAGGAACCCACTGAGGTATAGAAAACTGTCCGTGTACAATATAGACGACCGGCCAATTACGGCCCACGGCATTCCGAACACCTGAAACAGATTAATTTGGCCTTTGATGAATTCGTATTGTCCCCAACTTTTGAGGACTTTGCCGCTCCCGATAAAATAATTCGGCTAGAGCTTTTTGAGGCGCCGGCCGAAATGGATAATCCCTTAAACTGCTTACCAAAATCGGCCAACGTTAAAATCAAAGACTCAATATACTCATTAATTACTTTAGAGATCGGGGTGAAGTGAAAATTGATCGTTTAAAGTGGAATTTATAAAGTTTTCGGAGGAGTTAATCACGCTAAATAATGTGTTCAGCTTTTAGCTAGTACGAAATATGGCCAAGTGGTATGGCAAGTATCTGAAACAGCGTTTTACTCTGAATAGTTTAAAGTTAAAAGGTTAATCTCCGCAATCAACGTAATTGACTTCTGATGAATTCATTTCGATTTGATTGGATTTTAAATTGATTGCATAATAAATAATAGAGACGTGGACATTAGTTTTTTTTTGAACTTTTTTGTATTGTATGATGTTGGCCACAAATCTCTATCTATCCACTAATGTATCTTGAGTATTAGCGTGAACAAAGATTTTCTCTAGGGGCTCAGATGCCTGGATTTTTCCAGACCATAAAAATATAATGAAAAAAAAAAATGTAAAATCAAAAAAATAAACATAATTGATTTTCAAGATTTCTGGGGTAAGCAAAGAAGTCAGTGTATTTTTTGACCGACGAAAAAACGGAAAACGTACTCAAGTCGATGCGTATATTTTTTAATGTATACGTATAACTTTTTACAGAGTGATACTATTTTGATAATTCTTTTTTAGGGTTCCGTACCCAAAGGGAAAAACGGGACCCTATTACTAAGACTTCGATGTCCGTCTGTCCGTCTGTCACCGGGCTGTATCTCATGAACCATGATAGCTAGGCAGGTGAAATTTTCACAGATGATGTATTTCTGTTGCCGCTATAACAACAAATACTAAAGAGAATTAAATAAATATTTAAGGGGGGCTTCCATACAACAAACCTGAATTTTTAGACGTTTTTCGCTCTATATTAAAAATAGTAACAGGTAGATGCTTGAAATTTTCACAGAATACTTAGTTTTATATTCACTTCAATTATGAATAATAAAATTAAAATAAAATAAATATTTAAGGGGGGCTCCCATACAGTACGGAACCCTCTGTGCGCGAGTCCGACTCGTACTTGGCCGATTATTTTTATTGGAAAGAGTATACTTCAAAGTTAAAATTTTATTGAAATGAGCTGAGATATTTTTGATAAATCAACAATAATGTGAAAATTGCTACATAGATCCGTGTGACTAATCGCGAATTCTGTACATGGTTGAAGTCGGTCATGCCACTGATTGCCAAAAATAATTATTAAATACTTGTTAGATACACATACCTCCGCATAGCTCACTTTATTGACAAATGGACTGTGTGCCATCGCCATTGATTTATGCGCTATCAGTAGTGCGAGGGCATTCATTCCTCTATAAGCATCCAAGCCTTTTATCTTCGTCGAAGCATCAGACAAGTCGAACACCTTCTTCAAGTTGCGTTTTAGAGAAAACGCATTAAGAAGTTTCTCAAAATTGTTTAGTCCTTCCTTTCCATCGTCGAGTGCAGTTCCCAGGCCAAGCAACATTAGTACAGCTAAAAAGAACGTTCTGAAAAAATAGACAGAAATATCATAATTCATTAGGTACTTAGTTCTAAAGCATTTTTAATTAAGTAAAACACAGGTGTTACTCACGTTTGATTTTTAGTAGGATACTACTATAGTTTCGATCGCATTTGGCGATCTTTCTCAAGGTCGGAGTACTAGCTCGCGGGCTCGTCTCGCATAGCACTAACTACTCGTATAATAGTAAACTATAGTAGTATCCTACTAAAAATCAAACGTGAGTAACACCTGTGTTTTACTTAATTAAAATGTACGAAAACCACGTTAGTTTCCATAGTAAAGCATTTTTGCATTTTTTTTGTACTACACTGTACCGATTTTTCATTAGTCCACATTGTGACTACACATATGTCTTGTACCCACAATGGGCGAATGGGCCATATCCACCACGCTTGCCCAGTGCGAATCAGTGGATTCACAATGACATAGGCACGCTATCCAATTTCTACGAAGATATTTTGCAGGTGGTCTCACGTTTTGTTATTAGGTGATGTTTAGTCTACCGATTGTATCGTATGATTATATTGTGTTATGTCAGGAGTAATTATCATATGTATTAAGGTGAAGTAGTGATGCGAAATAACACATGCAAATTGTGCGCTTAATTTGTAATGGGAATAAGTAATTGCTGTCATTAAATTACTGCTCTGCGTAATGAAACGCTTGAGCAATAATAACAGTAGTTTGATGTTGGCTACAATTTAACTAAGCATAAACATAATAATTTAATATTCTAAATGAGCAGCATGATTCTGATTTTAGTATCCGTCCGACGGAAATATTTTAGGATACCATTCTGTACAAAATTATGAAAAGGTTTAATATGGAACCAATCCTGAATGAAAGAAAAAATGGCAGATTATATTTATTCTTTCGAAAGTTAATAAACTTTTTGTATGTTACAGTTGTTTTTTTACGACTTCAAGGTTAGTCTTGCAGTAAAAGTTGACACTGATGAGCACAATGCTACTGAATCTGTTTTGGTACTGGGCTACTAGTATTGTTGGTCCACTGCCTAACACATTATAAGGTTGTTCACTAAGGGTCATAGCTGAGACAATGTCTTTTAATAAACACTTTGTAGTAGTTTATTAAGAATTAGCTTTCTGTCCCCGCTTCGTCAGGCCACAAATAAATTATAGCTACAAAACTTTCGAAACAAATATTCTAAAAGATATATAGTGGAAGCCGCGTTGCAATCTATTGAGTAGTTTACTAGATCAAAGCGGATGGTGGTATAAAATTGAATTAGGAAAATATAGACCAGACATACGAATATCGGCTCGCACTTAACATCACTTTCGTTGTACCTCTTGTGTCTGATGTAGGTACTTAAAGTGAAATATTGACAAATAATGGTGTATCATGATCATATCAGCTATAAAACGTGCATGGTTGAACATGGGCTTGCTTTATGTATATCGAATAAGACCAGTTGGAAGCGAATAACATTCAGCGCGATTGGATTTTCGATCCACCTCATCGGTACACATACAGGCAGACAGACGCACAAAAATGGCAACTTTGCTTTATAATATGTAGTGAAACAGTTCGCAAATGTAGTTTTATTATTAACTAGCGACCCGCCCCGGCTTCGCACAGGTGTATTATGCGTATGAACCTTCCCCTTTTATCACTCTATCTGTTAAAAAACCGCATTAAAATCCGTTGCGTAGTTTTATAAATATAAACATACATGGGGACAGACAGCTGGAAGCGACTTTGTTTAATACTATGTAGTGATCTGACGTTCACCAACTTACATAGAAAGAGTTTTCGCAAACGAGTAAGGTCGTTTGAAATCCTTGACTGTGCACATGGTGTTGTGGACCCGCACGGATATGCCGACGTCTGCCAGCCGGTACGACAGTTCTTCTTCGAGGTCGAAGCTGCTGCATGAACTCGGGATGCAGACGCCCCAGAGCAGGCTTGAGTATCGGGGAACTCGGTGACCCATCTGTGAAATTAATATAAAGAGGCAAGTTAGAAAAATGACCTTCCATCCCCTTTTTATTACAGGACAAGTAGAAAGACGCACTACCACCCCTACCTGTACACTGTCGATTTTCCTTCGATACATACGAAGCGATTTGACTCAAATTTTTTGAATCGTACCGCGAGAAAATAGAGCAGTCTTCCAGCTTTCTTGTTTGTTAAAAGATATAATCTATTTCAAGATCAGTGTGAATAGGTATCTTCTAAGTCTGTGTGCTTCATCTTCGACGACAACGTCGTTTACCAACAGGGGAATTAGTGGTAAAGCGCAAACTTATTCGCGTTAAAAAAAGACGGTCCATAGTAACAATAACTATAGGTACATTAGCACAAAAAAAAATCCTATTTCTTTTAGACAGACAACTTACAGTATAAATTCTGTTTGTATAAAGTGAATCAGTCACTGTCCGTCTCTAATTCTAATTCGAGCTAAGGGCAATGTGACCTGAACTGAAATCTTCAAAGTCAAAGTCAAAATATTTATTTTGCGGAGACATGGGTAACGTGTAGGTGTTAAAGATACATTATTATGTGCACCATGCTCTAGCATCAGGGCATGCAAAACTATCATTCTTGATTTTATATGTAGGTATTAATAATATTATCATAATTATACATTAATAATATTGTGAGATTAGATCATACATTATATTTGCACAAAGATTTGTCATTTAAAAACTCATCTATGAAATAATATGTCTTGTCTATTAATAATTTCTTAAGTCTTAATTTAAAAATATCAATAATATTTGTGTCTTTTAAAATTTTCGGCAATTTATTATAAATGGTCAATCGCATCATGAAAGTACTGTTAATATAAAGGGCTGTCCTCCGATATGGTTCACGCAGCCTATTTTTGTGCCGTTTGCTTGTTGATTTTTCATACTTATCTAAGTTTTTCTTGACTAGTGCGGCTGATTCGTAAATGTCTATCGAAGGAAGAGTCAGCAATTTAAATTTCCGAAAATAAGGTTTACAGGAATATCTTTGCTTCAACCCACATATTGCTCTAATACATTTCTTTTGAGCTATTAGAGCTGACAGCTTCTCTACGGAGTTTGCCCAGGATAAAACACCATAATTTAATGTTGATCCGACATAAGCGTGATAGGCGCTTAGTAAAGTGTTTTCGTTAGTCACTTTACGTAACATATACAGCGTGTAAGAAAATTGATTGAGCTTGGAGCACACATGAGCTACATGCGTTCTCCAAGATGGATTTGAGTCGATGTGAATTCCTAAAAATTTAGTAGTCTGAATTTTATTGATGGGTTTGCCATGATAATGTATATTTAAAATGTCAAAATTAGAATTATTGTTTTTAAATGTATGTGTTTTGTTAAGATTATTTTTTAGATTATTGCTTTGAAGCCAGTCAATTATAGATTCTAGAGTACTATTAATGTCATGTTCGTAATCACCACTTTTGTCACCTGCAAAAATTACGGCGCAGTCGTCAGCAAACATAACCATCGGGTGATTTATGGCGCTGGGAAGGTCATTAATGTAGACCAGAAACAGTAAAGGTCCCAGTATGCGGCACTGTGGCACTCCATATTTGACCTCCATTCGACTTGAGAGGAATTTCGACTCTATTTTGTTTGTAGTGTTTAATCTAGTAACTTCTGTGTAATGTAGTCTGTTTGCTAAATACGATTTTATTAAATTTAACACATTACCTCTTACACCATATCGCTCAAGCTTTTTAATTAATAAATTGTGGTCAACGTAATCAAATGCTTTCGACATATCCATGTAGAGAGCCGTAATTCTCTTTTTGTTGTCTAGTCCACAAACTATCCTTCCAAGAAAATCTAATATAGCAGTATCTATTGATTTTTTCTTACGAAAGCCTGCTTATTCAGGGGCAAAGATATTGTTTAATTTAAAAAAAACTATTCAGGCGTTTGTGGATTAACTTTTCAAAGATTTTGGAAAAAACACTGGTATCATCGCAATTGGTCTATAGCAACCCATATTTTCAGTATCTTCTTTTTTGAAAAGAGGTACGACCATAGAAGTTTTCAGTTTCTCAGGAAAAATACCTTTCTCAAAGCTTTTGTTAATAATGTAGCAAATCTTGCTTGGAGCGTATTGTCACATTCCCTTCTAAACCATTTTAATTACAGGAAATCAGTTTATTTATTTCTTGGAATAATTGACGTAAAACTGTCCTTTAACGGTGATTTTGGCGTTTCATATCTGTTTTAATTGACGTTCAGACAAAGATATTGTTGCTCCGACGAAGTTCGCCTAAATTCTGAAGCCCCGTCTATAAACGTTCATTAAACCAAACCAGTAAGTGCCTGAAAGATTCAAAGGAACAAATGCCAGCTCGGATATCAATCCCGAAACTTTATCAAGCAGCAATCGTCGACAATAACGGCTCGGAATTTGTGCGCAATTACTCTGTCCCAGCGAAACAATGCCGACGAACAACAAAACCGAAATTGGGTCTTCAATAGCATTGTGTTCAAAGGGATGGCATCGGTTGCAAGAATTCTTTGTACGTTTTCAGCGCCCCAGTCTTGGCCGAGGGCTATTGTGGATTGCACAACGATGATTGTGATTCAAATTCTCCGAGACCAAATAAGCTGACATAGTAGACGGACGTTGGTGCTCTCGGAATATTAACTAATGGATGGAACCTTGGGAACGTTTGCGTGATCGCGATCTAGACGATACTGCGCTCGCGCCGCGGTGCAGCCACGCCCAAGTAACATAAGCTTCTATAACCAGGGCTTTTTATCACCAAACAGTAATATAGTAGACCTATAGTGGTAACCGTTATCACTGCTTGTACTATAAAGGTTTTCAACAGAGCGGTTTGGTTCTATAAGATAAAAGAGCATTTAAGTTCTATAAATTAGCTCTTAAAACGTCTACAGGACCATACAAAAGAATACTTAAAGTGTTGCTCTATAATGGGTATAAAATATGCGATTATAGTGCTACTTAATACTATAGACCACCTGAATGACACTTTTATGTATCTATTTGGCACTAATAATGCGTCAAAGTTACTTTTATAGTACTAGTACTGTAGAAGTGTCAAAAACTCTATTACAAGACAAATTTGCACTGTAAAAGTACTTTGTACAACAATTTCGTAACGTTTTAGCGTTTTAAAAGCTCCCTAAATATGTCTATGGTGCTAGTTCTGTAAAAGCCATGAACATTTTTCTATAGTACTAAATAGTACCAAAAGGACTCCTGGCGCATCTTTTAAATAACTTATATTTTAAATTGTTCTATAAGTGAGTTTGTGTTACTGCTACACAACTAAAGCATACTATAAATGTACTAAAATCTACAATTAATGGACTAATTAGATCTATACTAGCTTTTCAGTATCTTTTATATGACGTACTTCATAACTGGACTTTATATTTAGATAACAAAACTAATAGCCCGGGAGGTAGGTGCAATAAATAGAACTAGGTGCTTTCTAAAAGCTGAATTTTCGGTGTGTTACGAGTATGATGGTGTACAAGAATACCCGAGAGTCAGTCAGCTAGAATACTTAGCGTTTGATGAGAATACCCGTTAGAATTATTTAAAAAAAAGTTTCTTGCAACTACTTCTAATAGCTGAAAATTGGTGTACGGGTAGAAAAATAATTTAAAAAAGTTTAATTACCAAAAATTACTTGAAACTTTTAAAGCCTGCTTTACTTGACAGACCTTGTAACTTACAATCTCTGTTTTGTTGTCAAAACATGTTTTTTTTTATTAATTCATACAGTTTTTCCCTCCAACCGCTAAACGTCCCAGCTGACTGACTCCGTGGTATTTTAGTACACCACCTTGATAGCGTAATACCAAAAATTCAGCTTTTAGGAAGTAGTTGCATTTTTTCCGCTTACCTCCCGGGCTATAATTTGTGTTAGGTGAAAAAAATGGCCCACGTTTTTTGTCAAGGTAGCTCATTAACAGCACGGCTGGAGCCAATAAGCACTATAGCAGCCATAGTCGGAAGAAGTTCTCTTTTTAATAATTAAAAATTAATTAGAACATGAAAATTATGAGGGCGCATTTTCAAATTTAAAATCAGTATAATGACTTTAGCGACACAATTATTTTCGCAAGTGCAAGTTACCGCAGATTTATAGTCCATGTATTGTAGTTAGTTATGTCCTTTTAATTACGTGTTACGTTTATCAGCAATGGCTGTAGTGACATAAAACATAAACTTACCGATTTTTGTTTTCATGAAGAAAACTCACAAATTGCAAGCAATTGTAATAAAAAAGATCATTGGAATCGTTTTCGGTGCACAATAGCACTTTAAATAGGTTTTTGGTTACTTTTATAGAGCAAATTTATGTCAAAAACGTTGCAAGTAGACCTATTTTAGTACTAAAAAAAAAACCGGCCAAGTGCGAGTCGGACTCGCGCACCGAGGGTTCCGTACAAACCTGCAAGGTTTACAAAGTTCGTTCATTACGACAAAAAAAGTAATAAGTTTATATTTATTAAAAAATATATATTTTGTAATGTAACTAAAAATTTAAGGTTTTCGGAATTTTTCCTTTATGTGTGCTATAAAACGTTGCTTCATGCCAAATTTCAAGATTCTAGGTCGACTGGAAGTACCCTTTAGGTTTTGATTCCCTTGCGAGTACTTGCGAGTTTCAAAATTTGCGGCATAAACGGCTGTATCTTTTGATTGCGTTGGCTTAGAAGTTTGATTTTTTCACAGCTTCAAGGGACAGTAAACCTGAGTAATTGATATAAATTTCAGCTTCATACCTCCACGCGTTCCTGAGAAAAAGGGTCTTGACAGACGGACAGACGGACAACAAAGTGATCCTATAAGGGTTCCGTTTTTTCCTTTTGAGGTACGGAACCCTAAAAAGCGTTTCTTATCACTTTTACATCTCAACTACAGAGCTGATTTATCACCGTGACAGCCTTTATGTAATGATTATAGAATAAATCAGTGATAATACTAGGGCCTATTCGGGGTTTTGCAAACGTTTACAAGACTATTATAGTGCCAATCATGAACACTAATTAGCACGCTCCAAAACGTTCTCAGGTCTTTTATAGTACCAGATTTTGTTACTTGGGCGGTAATGATATCTAGATTTAGATATCATTACCGTGGTTCTTATCGAATCCATTCAAGCCGCAAAAAGGGGTGAGGCAAGGATGCATTTTGTCGCCAATTCTCTTCAATATATATGGTGAATACATCATGAGACGAGCCTTAGAAGGTTGGAATGGTGGTATATCTGTGGGTGGTAAGAAAATCAGTAACTTGAGATATGCAGACGACACTACCCTCTTTGCAGCGTCCGAACAAGAACTGGCTGAACTTCTTGCTAGAGTGGAGAAGGAGAGTGAATTAGTTGGCCTTAGTATCAACAAGGCGAAAACTAAGGTGATGGTAGTAGACAGGCAGGGTACGCTAATTCGCTCCAATGAACTCAAAGACATAGAATTTGTGGATCAGTTTGTTTACCTCGGCGCTCTTCTAAACAGTGAGGGGGACAGTGGAAAAGAGATCACTAGGAGAGTCCAAATGTCTAAGGCAGCAATGACAAAACTCACTAAGATATGGAAAGACCGCAATATATCCAGGAAAACTAAAGTGAGGTTAGTGCGCTCATTGGTTTTCTCAATCTTTTCTTACGGTGCCGAATCCTGGACAATAAAACAGAGAGAAAGAACGAAAATCGATGCTTTTGAGATGTGGTGCTGGAGGCGTATGTTGCGAATCCCATGGACCGCACGTCGAACGAACGTGTCGATACTCAAGGAGCTCGGAATATCCACTAGATTATCCACTACATGTTTCCAGCGGATACTCACGTATTTCGGACACGTCGCACGCAGAAACCCGGATTGTCTGGAAAAACTAATGGTGGTTGGGCAGGTCAACGGAAAAAGACCACGCGGGCGTTCTCCTACCCGTTGGTCTGACCAAATAAAAACACTTACTGGCCTGCCTATAACTAAAGCCATTAAGACCGCCGAGGACAGAACCGCATGGAAGAGCATGGTGCAGCAAGTAGCGAACATTTCATAGTAGACACAACCTTCAGCAATGAAGATACCGATTAAGAAGAACCGTGGTTCAGTGCGCTTGAGCTTCTTTGAGATGGTATCTCATTGACATAAGTTTGTATGAAAGCTCGGAAGCAGACGTGGTCTGTACAATATTTTAATAATACCTACTCCTGCCGCAAGTCGGTTTTAATTTAACAAGCAGTCCTGAAAGCCAAATTGTTAAGCCAAGTTATTTTCATTGAAAGTAAGTATTTTGTTGGAGATTACTTTTATTATTCCGAGTTGGCACTATTGAATGTGCAAGTTAAATTGATCTAAGAATGAAGTCGGCAGTAAGTTAATAAAGATTTAACTTCACATGTTCAACGGGCTTCCAAAAAGTAGATTTTCAATTCGTCTGTATAATTATTTTTAATGATGAAAGCTTTAGCTCAGAAGTTTATTTTATCCGAAATTAACATGAAACACTAACATATCTATACCTAGTTTGTTATTCACAGTGCGTTATCGAAAAACATCATGATGTCGTGGCTAGAATCCTAATGTTATGGGGCCCAATAAGGTTCCACTTCTTATATCCGTTAATAAAGTCTGAAACAATGACGTATGTGACGTCATTGTCGAGACATTAATTGATAACGATGTGTTATTTACGGCGACGAGTCATAAAAGTATGCAATCAATCGTTAACGTTTGTAATATAGACGGCTGAATCTCAGCCCAAAATATAGGATATAGGTATAATTATGGTTACTTTGCGAACTTAAGTCATCTTTTACAGAATCTGTTGAGGTGTTTCTTTCTCAGTACCTCTCCACATATTTTTTCGGACTTGGAATATTTTTTTAGGATCTAGTGGTAACATTGTGTTAGCGACATTGTGTTTAAAGTAACCTAATGAGATATAAATAGGGTTATGCTCCGAGTTTTTTAAGTAACCGAATCAGAAATAAAGTATGTATCGACACAGCCCTACGGTCAGCAAGTTAAAGGCAGCGGGCAGGGCACACATAAATCAAATTTTTAGTGCGATTCTATCAGGTTGGCTGATTTCACATAATAACTGCATTATAATTATATCCATATCTAGCATCGGCGTTGCCTTTCATGGAGTTTGTCCGGTAGTAGGTACAAAATTTTTGAAGCCGTAGTGGCCTTAGGGTAAGTAGTAACACCCGCCTTACGATCGTGAGGTCGTGGGTTCAAATCCCGATCCTGTACCAATGAGTTCTTTGGAATTTATGTACAGAATTTTACACCACTGGCTATTCGGTGAAGAAAAAAAATCGTGAGGCAACCTGCATACGTCCGTTCGATGGCGTATGTGAATCCACCAACCCGCACTGGGCCAGCGTGGTAGATTTGGCCCAATCACCTTTCGTAGGTAGGCCTACGTCTTGCAGTGGACTACTAAGAAGGTAGTACAGTACAGGTACTAAATCTGTTGAAATTAATTCAATATTATTGTCCTCAGTTAGAAACTTTTAAATAGTAGCAGTTAACACTAGCTTCTAAAATTTTGCACATTAGCGTTTTAGTTTTAACACTTGCCGTTCGTACACTGCCAAGTGTTTAAAACTCGGTGAGAAAAAGATGATTATCCCGAAATGTTTCTTTCTTTTTCTGAATTTTAATATTAGTGTTTTTATTATCGGCCGATGTGTGTAGTGCTTTGACATCTTGAATGCGAAGTCTATTAAGGGTTACCTACGGATGCAGGTTTGCATACAGATTCACTTTTTACCGACTTCCAAATTGGAGGAGGTAGTTTGAAATCGGCTGAGCCGTTATTGAAAAATCAACAATAATGTAAAACTTACTATATGAATGATATATTGATACTTGAGAACTACGTATTCGAATTCTGTACACGGTGGAAGTCGGTTATGCCATTTTGGCGATATTGATGATATTTATAGGCCGAATCATACAAGTTGGCGGATGTGAAGTTAGCTACAAGCTGCGCAATATCCTTGTAAGTTGGAATATAATTTCACTTCCGCCTCTCCGACTTGTAAGATTCGGCCTAATCGGCCTATAGTAGCAGTAGCATCATGTACGGACTAGCTTGCTGACTTAAGGTGGGCATACACGATGCGATGATTTGATCAAATTTTCGCTTCATTCCAATTGGGAGCTCATTCAATTAATTCAAAGGTAGGAGGTGTACCATTTTGTTTCCTCAATAACTACTAACCAGTTATAGTTAACTACCTACATATATTTGGCCTCCACTGGACTGATCTGATGAATCGATGCGATCATCGCGTTCTGTGCGCCCAGTTTCAGGTAGTAGTACAAATCGTTAACTACCAATTCCTACCTTTAAATTAATTGATTGAGCTCCCAGTTGGAATGAAGCGAAAATTTGATCAAATCATCGCATCGTGTATGCCCACCTTTACTTAGAAGATTTTACATTGAGAGGGTATGTTGCAAATTACGTCATGCACTCGATGACTTCACATTGTTTTAACTTGTGTGGTTAGTGTTAAAGCGATTTCTATGTCCTGTGGTTACAGTTTAAACGGTAGTACTTTTAACTTTAACTAGCCGATAATTTGAACTAAACGTTTAAATACTGACTCTGTAGGCATTTACGGCTAATGATACAAAATGTTATGGAGAAAAAAAACTTAAATTTCAGGGACTCTTGACTGACAGAGTTTATTTTGGGGGTCGCTAAAAATTGAACTGGGTATCATTAGAATGTTATAGTCACGGTAATTATATCTAGATTATTTATTTGGATATCATTACCGTGTTATAGTTATCGAAGTTAAAATCGAAGTAAAGTTGTCGGACAGAAACAAAGCTGCAAACTTTTTAAACACATTGTTAAATTAAGGTTTTTTTCTGTGTTTTTGCTTTGGGAGATGTTGGGGGGGATTCTTTTCTTAGTAAACTACTTACGATACTTATCTAGTGGTTAAAAGATCCATTCAACAATGACTTAGTCTTGAGTGATATAAAACATGACTAAACACTATACAGGGTTATTTCTAATCAATTAGGGTTATTTTAATCCTTTTAGGGGCTTATTCGGTACATCAAAACTAAGAACATTTGTTCTACGACTTTTGTCAAAACTCAAAAAAAAACTGCTGTTCCATACATTTTGTCGAGGGTGAACGATATTTATTTATGGAACAACAACTTTTTTTTGAGAATTAATAAAAGTCGTAGAACAAAAGTTGTTAGTTCTGATGTACAGAATAAGTCCCTAAAATTATGCTAATTGATTAGAAATAACCCTGTATAGATTATACTCGAATATATCACAAAACGTATTGTTGTTGCGGCTATGCATTATTAGAATAGCAACTGATCCCTTTTCAACCTATCCTATTCCTATCTGATTCAAGCTAATCCTTTACTCAAAGAGTTATTTTTGTGGTAAACATTTCAAAAATTTGTCGCGAACGCACTACAGGTAGCGGCACGTACTTCTAGCGCTGAGGGTATTGTGGAGGGGATGGCTGCGCTTGGTGAGCGCCATACTAAACCCACGAGCAGCCATCCCCTCCACACTTCGCTCAGACGTTCTCCCAACCGAGTTAGTTCGCCTCCTGACGTCATGCCATATTTCTGAAGTGTTTATTATTTCTACTACTCGTAACTTATAGCGTTGGCGTTGGTAATCGTTTACTTTTTTTTTTACGTATACATTTTATTTCGATAAATAATGAGGCCAATAGGCCAATTTTAAAGGTGCCATCCTAATTATAATAGCACTTTAGATTATTCCTGTTTCTTTTTCACTATATGCAATTGATAGAGAGGACATATTTTACGTTGCTATCAAATTTACGTTGTCGCCTTAAAAATTGGGCCTAGGTACTGTACCGATCTTATACAGTGTAGGTATAGTTTGAGTTTGTTAATTATGTTATCAAGTTTTTAGGTGCTCAATAGAGTTATCTTAATTTGCAATTTTCTATGGGATCTGCACAGCGTACCCTGGCACTTAGTTGTAGCTATTAACGCAGTTTATTTTCATACATAGGTTATTGTAGCTAACGCTTTACTTTATCTAACGTTTAACTTTATCGGGCGCATAATAATTATACTAGGGGTAAGTACTAAAACATGAAGGTCAGGGGTAGTGATCGCTGTGACAACAATGTAGCAAGTGTTGAAATGCTGCGCCGCGCCGTCTAGTTGGGTTTAAGCGATTTCGCATGTCAAGTTAATGACACCTGACTAAACTTATTGATCACGATGTAGACGAAAATGGGACGCGGTTTGTGCGGTACTCTTTGAGTGCAGTCCAGTGTGATGTATTGTTTCATGTATTAAAAAAAACATAGTTATTCAGAAAGGGGGTCGTTGAAGTATTGCGTAAGCAGATTTTTTACAATTATTTATCCCCCCCCCCTCTTGTCAGGTAAGCAAAGTCCCTTTCAGCTCATAATACCTATCTTTCCTAAATAACCATGCAGGCATAACCTACCAAACCAACTCGCTGCTTACTATCTTTGGCAGTATCAGGGATAATACTCGTATAAATATTGAGAACTACTTTTGAGTCTTTTATGTGTAGGGGTGTTCAACGGCGACAGCTAGGTACAATTTTACCTTACTAGGTACCTACAATGTGTTTTTATGTCATCTATAATACTTAAGTTTTATTTGTTGTTTTAGGCAATTAACGTAAATAAACTTGGTAGGATCGATAAAAAAATTGAACACAGCTGTTCTAATACAGCTGCTGAGCTAAACTGCTACACAATTTCTTGATTCGAATAAGTATTAGATATAAAAGTTTTTCTTAAAGTTTTCCATACACGGCATTATAACGGATGCAAAACACGATCTTGAGAACTATAAGCGAAGTGTCCTGGTACACAACCAATACTGAAATCCACAGCAACTTGGAAATGAGCACAGTCCAAGAAGAGATATCCGCAACCTGCAAAAAATACAAGCATCGGCTGGAAAGACATCCCAATGAGCTGGCTGTGACACTCACAGAGCAAGGATATGTACCGAGGCTAAAAAGAAAGCCTGTCATCAATTAAAATGAGATTAATAAGAGGAAATGCACTCACAGGAGTGCACACTTGACATGTTAACCGAGTACCCAAAACATCTACTTAAAGTGAAACTGATCGTAGATTATATGGAACAGAAAAAAAAAAAACACGGCATTATCCGTAACTACTGCCACGTTGTAGGTTCCAGTACCTATAAAATAGCTATACAATTTAAATAGCATAGCTACAAAATTCTGTAGATTTAACCTAATACAGTCAATATCAACCTGGATAAGAGAGAGTTGGAGGGACCGCCATCTAATTCTCGCTTATAGAGGTTTTTCACTTATCCAGGTTTCTCACTTATCCAGTTTCAGAAGAGGCTACTCTCTCTTATAGAGGTTAAAAAATACGTATAATTTGTACGTTGGTCCATTGTTCCATTGGTTTGTATGTATCTACCTATACCTAGGTACCTATACATACGTGAAGAATGATAAATATATTTATAAATAGTATATAGGTACTAATTGTTCGGGATGTGTTGATTAGAATTGAACATAGATGATTGACTAATTCATTATAAAAGACCCTTTTTAAAATTGGGAAAATCAAAAATATTTTTGATAATTCCATGTCCTTTAGAGTACTGAGACCGTATGGGGTCTTTGGATTTTATTATTTTATAAAAGTTGGATTCTACTAAATCAAATTCATTGCGCACTTTATTTTCAGATTTTCCCCTTTTGAACACATTCAAGCTTGCCGATTTATTTGTTTATTCCTAAAGATTGATTTATTAACACCGAACCTTTCTCTTCAATTGAAACTTGTCAACTGTTGTTAGTTTGACCAATAAGATAGTGTAAACGGACGTGTGGCTATTTCAAAAGAATGTGATACAAAAATAATGTTAGGTAGATAAATGAAAAACACAAAATAATTTTTAATAGAACACTATTTCAACAAACGGGATAGTATAGACGCACACGTGTGCCCATTCCAATAAAAGTCGATACAAAAACAATGTTACTTATTTCCACGTAATACCAAAAAAATGTTTGATTAGAACACGATCTGAAATCAACGGTAGTTAGTTCCAAGAAATTTAAGAATGGGTCATAAATTGCAGATGTTTCATTACCCTCAACTCTCACTTATAGAGGTTCAGACAAGTAGTACTCTCAGTTATAGAGGTCCATGAGGGAAAAACGACTCTCTCTTATAGAGGTTTTGGTCTCTCACTTATAGAGGTATTTGAGGGGTAAAATGACGGGACCTGGCAATTTCTCTCACTTATAGAGGTTTCTCACTTATCCAGTTCTCAGTTAGCTAGGTTTGACTGTACTTTGTAAGTGTGTTTAGGAAAAAACCAATGGTAATTTCCATGTTATTTTGAAAAACCTTGCGGATTTTATAATTGATGTGTTGTTATCAAAAGGTTACGAAAATCACCAAATAGGTAAGTACTCATAATAAGTGGTTAACGTACGTTAAAGCTTATTGCAACATACTTACTATTTTATTTATTCATTTATTATTTATTTCATTATTTATTTACTCTTTAAAAATTAGTTTAATTACATCAAAATTTATAAAAAAAAAGTACACATTACTGCTGTTTTCCGTTCCTCTTCTTTTAATTTTTTGCTTTAATGGTAAGTAGATAACTACTAAATAAAATAATCGGCCAAGTACGAGTCGGACTAAGGGTTCTGTACTGTATACATATATGGATCAAAGCGAAAAAATCGCTAAAAATTCAGGTTTGAATGGGAGCTTTAATTCAGTTTTTAGTATTTGTTGTTATAGCGGCTACAGAAATACTTCATCTGTGAAAATGTCAACGTTCTAGCTATCACGGTTCATGAGATACAGCCTGGTGACAGACAGACAGACGGACAGCGTAGTCTTAGTAATAGGGTCCCGTTTATACTCGTTGAGTACGGAACCCTAAAATGAAAAAAACACATAGAAGCACATACAAATAGAGGATATTTCTAAAAGATGTAGTAATAACACGTGAAACAGGTACACCATAATGAACATTATGTCTACTTCGAGTTCCCATTTTGTATAACTCAGCTCATTTATTCTCGGTTGGTTTCAGGGTTGGTCCCATATTAAAAATTGTTCATTATGATAGACCTCATGAGTAGTTACATCATTACTACTCCATTTAGAAATACCTACTCTGTATAATTTAAATGGACTGTTAATTTTCACGATCCTTCAATCCATTCATCTGCGGTAGGTTTTCACGGGCAGAAAATCGGGCAATAAGCAATGTTCACCGAATATTTACCTACATCTATAGGTATATTAAGAGTAGGTACGTCAAAATGTACAAGAAGGTGTTTCGAAATATGTGTCAAGAAAAATATAATGGAGCCGAAGTAAAAAGCTGGGCACTTCCGGCGTACAGGGGACCGTCTTCAGCTCGCAGGCACTTTGAATAATCTGACATTTCCTCCACTTCCCTATTTTCTGGGTGAATTGTTGAACGAATATGATATAAAAGGGCTTGTTTCTTAGTAATTGGACACAATTTATTACTTTTGAACCCCTGTGACCCGCATCTCATTCTCAATTTTGTTTTAATCCGTATAGGTTTGCGTTTGACTACATACTGCCTGATGTTGAGCAGATATGCGGTCCAGGGAGAAGCACGCGTACCTTTGAATGAATGTTTTTTACATGAAATTTTAAGAGGCCAGTTCATGAGCAGAATGCAAGTTTTTGCTGAAAAAATATTTATAAACAAGCTCGAATGGATTTGGTTAAGAAATGTATTATTTTGACGAGAACGAATGATGTTAATGGAGCTAAACGTTTGACCGTTACGTATGTACAGTCGTACATATAGTACCTACCATGGGCACACATTTTCTTCCCGTGGTTCTACCAAGCACTATAGCATTCTACGGGAAGAAATTTCGTGCCCATGGTACTACAAGTATTTTAGTTGGGATCCGGATACTGTCGAAAAATTAATCTTATTAAAAATTTAACTAAATTAATTAAAATCGAGGTCCAGAAAAGAAACTGATAATTAAATTGTGGGTACCTATCCTATTATTATTTTGGTTTCAAATCAGATTCTAAGAACACAAGGTCTAAAACTATGTGACTAGCTAGTTTGTGTAGTTTTTAGTCTCGAGAGGAACAACAAATTCAAAATGTGTCTTCAAGATGTCCGTCAATTTAAAAAAAAAAATTGATCCAAAAAAGTTGGAGAGAGATATTTTCCATACGCATGTCAAGCTTAGTAACTAGTAGTACATCATGTAGTACCACGGGCAACAAATATGTCCGCTGCAGTTGTTGTTATTTACATTAATTTAAAAATAATCTTATTTTTGGAGTATAAGTTATTTATAATAATAAATACTATGATAGGACAAACCATCAAACACAGTTTTTGATTTATAATAAGTACGAGTAATTGTAAAGATAGCGAATAAACTAAAATTTATTTAGTAGTAGACAATAGACAATATTTTACTGACGAAAACAAAACAGAGGAAATACAGCAACAAAGATTGGAACTACACTAAATATATTATAAATTAAAAATGTAAAAAAACCCCCGACACAAAAATATTTGACAACAAACTTTCAATTGACAACCATTTTGGGCACATTTGTAGAATTTTGGTTCTTCTATCCCCACTTTAACCCACCATAACTCTTAAACGGCTCAATCGATTTTTATAAAACATAGCTAAGAACACTCTCGATTAAGTCTCCTTTCATCAAAAAAAACCTAAACTGAAATCGGTTCAGTGGTTCGGGTGCTATGATGCCACAGACAGACAAAAAGACACGTCAAACTTATAACACCCCTCTTTTGCGTCGGGGGTTAAAAACTAAACCACCACATAGTGTTTTATTTTCGTCACCAGCCGGTCACATCTCAGCATGGTGCCCGTTATACATATACAACCGGCGCTGGTCATCCGTCGAGACTGTAGTAGGTACAACTACCCCTTTAACTACCAGCAATTTTATTAGGTACCTACCTACTTAAATGTCTCTGAATATTCTGACCTAATTACTATAATATCATATCAGCTCTAGCTGTACATACAACATAAATTCTATAAATATACGACATTCCTTCCAAATCCTAGGTCGGAATATTCCACATTGTCCAAGCTTCATGCAGTAAATCCAGCGTCTGCAGCCGACCGCAGAGCTGTCACCCCGCGCTAACGCACTGCATCAGGCTAATGCTGCGATCCGTCTCAAAACGTGAGATGGTCGACTAATAACCCACCGCTAGCAGACTTCACCACAGCGGAGCGAAGAGGTGTGTACTGTACCAGCCTTTTTTATTAGTCGTTGCAGGACGTACGCCTACCCACGAAAGGTGATTGGCCTATTCACAAACGTCATCGAATTTCTTCTACGGGCTTATACACCTGTATGTGTATAATGCCTCACGATGTTTTCCTTCACCGAAAAGCCAGTGGTGTCAAATTCCAAAGAACTCATTGGTACGGGACATGAATTTGAACTCACGATTGTAAAGCGGGTACACTACCTCTAGACCACCACGGCTTCTGTGTGTGGAGCTGGACAAATCTACAAAGGACTACAAACTACAAGCTATGCAACGTATGCTACACGTGGAGGTTGTAGTCAGTAACCAACAACGCTATGAATGGAAATAGCTCAGCCTCTTGCAGAAATACCATATTTAGTTAGTAAGAAACAAAAAACAATTCTTTCATTTCAGAAATGCCATATTTGCTTAACGACAAAAAAGATACAATCATGAGCGGAGTGTAGCTGTGTATTGTTCTACGCCACGCAAATACCGCATTTATGTAGTGCACTCATGGACCACAACTCTCCACACATCACCTCGCTCCGCTTTTGTGGAGTACATGCAGGTGGCTTAAGACACTGCTTGAAACTAACCGCAGTTCTTGACAAATTGGATTCAGTTTACATACTGGATCCTACTAGTAGTAATTCTATTCTGAATGCTAAGTATTCTATTCTTTACAGTATCGGTGTCAGTATCAGTATCTTAGCTACTATATCTTCTAACAGTACCACGTCTAAGGCGAGCGTTAAAAACCATGAGATCACCACAATTTCAAAATACGTACTCAATGTACTCATATACATATAATAAAAGAACTCACATCAGTAATCCTGCTCCTGGTGTAATGCCCCAAGTAACATAAGCTTCTATAACCAGGGCTTTTTATCACCAAACAGTAATATAGTAGACCTATAGTGGTAACCGTTATCACTGCTTGTACTATAAAGGTTTTCAACAGAGCGGTTTGGTTCTATAAGATAAAAGAGCATTTGAGTTCTATAAATTAGCTCTTAAAACGTCTACAGGACCATACAAAAGAATACTTAAAGTGTTGCTCTATAATGGGTGTAAAATATGCGATTATAGTACTATTTATTACTATAGACAACCTGAAGGACACTTTTATGTATCTATTTGGCACTAATAATGCGTCAAAGTTACTTTTATAGTACTAGTACTGTAGAAGTGTCAAAAACTCTATTACAATACAAATTTGCACTGTAAAAGTACCTTGTACAACAATTTCGTAACGTTTTAGCGTTTTAAAAGCTCCCTAAATATGTCTATGGTGCTAGTTCTGTAAAAGCCATGAACATTTTTCTATAGTACTAAATAGTACCAAAAGGACTCCTGGCGCATCTTTTAAATAACTTATATTTAAAATTGTTCTATAAGTGAGTTTGTGTTACTGCTACACAACTAAAGCATACTATAAATGTACTAAAATCTACAATTAATGGACTAATTAGACCTATACTAGCTTTTCAATATCTTTTATATGACAAGTACTTCACTTTACTGGACTTTATTTAGATAACAAAACTAATAGCCCGGGAGGTAAGTGCAATAAATATAACTAGGTACTTTCTAAAAGCTGAATTTTCGGTGTGTTACGAGTTTGATGGTGTACAAGAATACCCGAGAGTCAGTCAGCTAGAATACTTTGCGTTTGATGAGGATACCCGTTAGAATTATTTAAAAAAAAAATAAGTATCTTGCAACTACTTCTAATAGCTGAAAATTGGTGTACGGGTAGAAAAATAGTTTAAAAAAGTTTAATTACCAAAAATTACCTGAAACCTATAAAGCCTGCTTGACTTGACAGACCTTGTTACTTACAATCTCTGTCAGTCAGGACTTAAAGCAGCGCCGCTTTAAATAAAGCCTAACTGACAGGCTCAGTTACATGTTTTTTTTTTGTTAATTCAAACAGTTTTTCCCTTCAACCGCTAAACGTCCCAGCTGACCGACTCCGTGGTATTTTAGTACACCACCTTGATGGCGTAATACCAAAAATTCAGCTTTTAGGAAGTAGTTGCATTTTTTCTGCTTACCTCCCGGGCTATAATTTATGTTGGGTGAAAAAAATGGCTGACGTTTTTTGTCATGGTAGCTCATTAACAGCACGGCTGGAGCCAATAAGCACTATAGCAGCCATAGTCGGAAGAAGTTCTTATTTTAATAATTAAAAATTAATTAAAACATGAAAATTATGAGGGCGCATTTTCAAATTTGAAATCAGTGTAATGACTTTAGCGACACAATTATTTTCGCAAGTGCAAGTTACCGCAGATTTATAGTTCATGTATTGTAGTTATGTCCTTTTAATTACGTGTTACGTTTATCAACAATGGCTGTAGTGACATAAAACATAAACTTACCGATTTTTGTTTTCATGAAGAAAACTCACAAATAGCAAGCAATTGTAATAAAAAAGATCATTGGAATCGTTTTCGGTGCACAATAACACTTTAAATAGGTTTTTGGTTACTTTTATAGAGCAAATTTATGTCAAAAACGTTGCAAGTAGAGCTATTTTAGTACTAAAAAGCGTTTCTTATCACTTTTACATCTCAACTACAGAGCTGATTTATCACCGTGACAGCTTTTATGTAATGATTATAGAATAAATCAGTGATAATACTAGGGCCTATTCGGGGTTCTGTAAACGTTTACAAGACTATTATAGTGCCAATCATGAACACTAATTAGCACGCTCCAAAACGTTCTCAGGTCTTTTATAGTACCAGATTTTGTTACTTGGGGCCCGCTGTAAACAAAATTGTCAAGATTCCCATGCTGCAGCGTGAACTACAGGTAGATACGAGTATGTTTTGATTTTGAAAATCTAAACGCAATTATGTTCCAAATCATTCATTGGAACGGTATCGGAACTCACGATTGTACGGCAAGCATTTACTACCATAAGGCACATACCAAATTAAAAAAAAAAACAAGACAGAAAGTCGTGAACAGACAAGTGAGGCTGGTTTTTTATACATGTGGTGAGTGCGTCGGTGTTGCGCCGCCATAGTTCGACTGGCAAACCGAGGCGTAGTTTCGTTGTACGTGTATGTTTGTGTAATTGTGTCTGTACGAAAGAGCCGTCTGTACACGGCGTGGCGTAGTTTTGCCGGCTTCACTTGTTTGTTCACAACATTCTGTCTTAATTTTTTTATTTGGTCTGAGCCTTAAGTTCACCACAACTTCAAACACGTAGTAGTAAGGCGAAAAAACTCACGTCAGTAATATTGCTCCTGATGTAATGCCCGCTGTGCACCAAATAGTCAAGGTTCTCATGTTCCAAGGAGAACTGCAGGTTAGCCAGGCAGTACTTTCCACGCACCGCGCCGTCGATGCTGAGGCACTCGTCGAAGTCTCCATACTGGTTGCCATTGCCGCTCAGGATGCCTGCAGGAGGCTTGGCCGTCGCGTCGAACACTGTAAATATGAACCAGCATGAGTACCTACAGAAAATATAATAATGCAGGCGCGTGCCTATTGCAGAACGTGTGTTTTCATATTTGGTAAGGAGGCGATAATATTACTTCATTGCTATTAATAGAACCTAATATCACAAATGTTTTACATAATATTGATTCATTAACATGATAAAATGCTTAAAATTTTTCATCATTTTGACCGACGAAACGGATATTTTTTTATGTCTATAGTCGCAGAGTAGTCGCAGAACAAAAGTTGTTAGTTTCGATGTACAGAATAAGCTCTTAAAAGGATGCTAATTGATTAGAAATAACCCTGTTTAACAGGTTGATAACACTGTTGTCAGTCAAGGCAATTATCATCCGCAAAAATCTATGAAAAATTTTGCCCTAAGGTGGTCACTGCCAAATATTTGTATTGAAATTTGACAACAATTTGATGTTCCCGGGAGAAAAATCCGGCAATCGACTCCGAATCGAGATATTTTTCATGTCTCATTCTAACGTATGCCATATTAAATCAATGCATCTCTTTCAGATTTTTTCGATCGACTACACGATGATATTATTCACCGAAAAGTTTTTTAGTTTTAAAAATAAATAATGTATGTTTTAAATAACTCAATGGTACGGGATCCTCATGATGGTACGACGAGTGTTACAATCACTAAGCCACTATAAAAGGCTTTCAGTATAAAATTAGGACTATTCAGTGATAAAATTCAGCGTTTTGGGTACGGAACCAAAATGGTTTTATTTTGAAAATATAATTTAGCTGCCTCTATTACTACAGTTTACTTCGAATATTTTATAGATGATTCACTGAAGTTTCACAAGATTAAGTCACGTGTAACGCGTCAAAAAAATTAGGCATACCTACAACAATAAATAATAAATTCCGAAAATTATCCAAAAAAAATAATATGCGTCAGTTACCACCACAAATAGAGCCTATTAAGCAATTAAAAGTCTAAAAAAATCGAACAAGGGGATTTACATCGGACCTCAGATTATAGTATTGGCACCATTTATCACAAATCATTGATAAATAATCTAACAGCTGACAATTGTGGGTGATTGCTTTCATAAAGTATTTAAAGATAATAGGCTTGTAAACATTCAAGTACGTTGCCCACTCACGCACGGCCTTGTACTTGAAAGGTCAAAGACAGGGGCTTTTATGTGTCATAAGTCATAACCTAACTGCTATTGTCTTTCTTTGTATGTGATCATTTTGATGCTCTTATAGAATAAGAACTAAAGTAATAGAAACAGTACTAAATAGCAAGAGATATACATCACTTTGTCCCACTTTAAATATGATATTTAAAAGGTGTTAGTAAAAGATGTACATACACCCGAACTTATGTAATTTCGAAGGATTTCACAAACTAGCATTGAGCTATCTCGGGTGTCCAAATTCAAAAAGGTGTAAAGTTGGAAAGTGGAATGATCAGAGATTTGAACCTTCTTACTGGAACTAGAGGGTTCCAATTTCCGAGACAAAAGACCAAGTGGAACCAAATTTTAACTATTTTGACATTCCAACTGGCTATTTTCACGTATGTGACAGACATTGCGTTTTGTTCCACTCACTCTCACGTATACTGTATAACCATAGACATGAATAAGACACACAGCTGTAGCGTAGTTTTTATTTGAGTAAAATTTAGCAATATTTTTATTACTTGTCATTCTTCTGAGGGTGCACCCTATCCGTATGAAATAATTGCTTAGCTACAAATGTCCATGACTTTGTTTGTTTACGTTTCAGGCGCGAAGGTCACTCTTATTAGTAGTAGGTACCTACCTAAACATATAGAAAAATATTTAGTGACAAAAACGAAACAAACGATCGAAAGCAGCGTGTGAAAGTAGCCATTTAGCTATTCGATTTATTTATATGACCAATTTTCTGAAATCGCTTCAAAACTACTGAACTAAAGTATTGTACTGACCGTCAAACATTGTTTTTTTCACAGATTGGAAAAAGAAAAATAGAAATGGAGAAAACAAGTAAGAATATAGGTAACATTGGAATAAAAATTATACAGACGAATCGAGAACGTCTTCCTTTATGGAAGTCGGTTAAAAACGAACTAAATATCACATAAGGATTCAAGGAAGAATAGTGAATAGCTGTTTTCTATTATTTTAATAAAGTATATAATAAAGTCGTCAGTTATAATATAATTGTAGGTACACGCTATACTTATATTGTAGCCTCGTAGGTACTTACCCCATATACTTTGTTAACTGAATCGAAGCACCTGAGAATTAATATCTATTCATATTATCAATCAATCCTAAGAATTATTATATCATTTAGCTTTTTATCTTTTTACTGGTTAAAAAACTAAAGATAAGTACGTAACAGTACCTAAATTGCATCATAATTAAAACTGTAATATTTTTGTCGACAAGGCTTTCAGAACTTAAATAATAATCGGCCAAGTACGAGTAGGACTCGCACACGAAGAGTTCCGTAGGTACTGTATACATGGGAGCCCTCATAATTTTTTTATTTTATTTAGTTATATATTATTGAATTGATTATACAACAAAATTTTCTGTAAACATTTCAAGCATCTACCTGTTACCAATATTAATATCGCGCGACAAACGGTTTAAATTCAGGTTTGTTGTATAAGAGCCCGACTTAAATATTAATTTTATTCTGCTTTTAGTATTTGTTGTTATAGCTGCAACAGAAATACATCATTTCAGCTTTCTAGCTATAACGGTTCATGAGATATAGCCTGGTGATAGACAGACAGACGGACAGCGGAATCTTAGTAATAGGGTCCCGTTTTTACCCGTTAGGTACGGAACCCTAAAAATCTACGCAGTGAGCTTAGAGTACTTAGCAAAGTCAAAAATAGTAAAAAAACATCTACTTGGAAAAAAATAAAAAATCTACAAATTACTTCCTCATACAAAGCGACCACAAATATTTGTATTTAATTTTTGTGTCAATTTTGCTGCAATCAAAATAATAAAAAGTAAAAACTCGCTGTCACTGCATAAGTCAGGCCAGTTCAATTGAAAATAACGGCTCGAAACAAACTGGGTATTTATTTACTTTTAAAATAGAATCGTAGGAAAAGTGACTTTAAATGTGATTTTTGAAGATGTGATATTTATGTACATATAGCTATTCATTCATTCATTTCGTGTCAATGGCTAGACTTTTTTTTTTACATAAGTATAATATTAAGGTAATTCTGACAGTATATACAATATTTACATGGGTTTATGGATTTTAGATATTCTGGGACCAGAATCTGGCGACCTCTACCGCGTCCTCAGTAGCCAGGTTCGGTCTTTTTGCGTGCATGGATTAGAATTAATTTAATTTATAGCTATTAGAACGCATTGTATTGAAACTTACTACCTTTAACTACCTCTTTCAACCGGGTTTATTGGAAATCCATTTATGGGAGACCTATGTCCAGCAGTTTAAATTCTACGATTGATGTTGGATAAATGTAATATTTATTTACCAATAAATAATCTGTATGTTCTGAACCTATTTGGTGTAAATTGAGGATATGGGTATACCTGCTAATGTAAGAAGTATTCTATGGGTACTTATGGCTGTGTGTTAAGTGGTTATACTCGTACTATATAAATCTATCATATTACGTGTATCCTGGTTATATCGGTCACTATTTTACTATATTCTAGAACTTATTGTACCTATCGTAATTTACCTACTCATAGAATGTTAAGTAAATTATAGTAGCTAAACTTGCTAAACCTTGATTAAAATGTTAGTTATGATGGTGTGTTCTTGCAAGTACCTAAGTATTTTTTAATGTATTAGTTAGGTGCCGGTTTTAAATTTCAAGGTATCTTTGAAAAAAAGGTTTGATTTTTCTGATTGATTATTTTCATACGTATATCAGCCGATTTCGATAAAATTTATCCAACAAAAAACATTTTCATGTAAAATGGAGCCAAGACAAGACTGCAGTTCGCGTTATTAAAACGTTATCAGATCTTATGTAGAACCAAGATTCTAACTTTACAGGACTTAACTCTATAAGCTCTTGCTTCACAAACTCTACAGTTTACACCTTAGTCAGTATATGCAGCTTGGCTGTTTCGCTATTTTCATATGGGCTAAAGGGGAAAATTTATTTACTGTTCATTACTTCTCGGTTATACAAATACGAGTAGTTCTTGTAATAACGAAACGGCCAAGCCACCTATATTGACTAAGGTGTGGAGTTTGTAAAGATGAACCTAAGAGGAGAAAGTTCCAAGTTTTATTCAGCTTTCTAGGACTTCAGGAAGTACTCTATATGTTTTGATCAACGAGTCAGTCAGTCAATCAATTTTTTTTTGTGTATGTTAATCGATAATTGCGCCAATTGTGAACTGAATCGAAAAAATATTTTTTCGTTCGAAAGGGTATATTTCCGAGATGGTACCATTTAAATTTTACAGAAATCGGCTAACCCGTTTTTGAAAAATCAACAATAATGTAAACAATTCTAGCGAAATATTCGAATTTTGTACACGATGGAAGGCGGTTTTGCCATTTTTTGCGAAACTTAATTATTTGATGTCAATTATAATTATAACATAGTTTTATCCAGAGTACTTAGTTGTTCTAGAAATGGGGTAGGCTTTCAATGACCGGAGCTGTTCGATGAACCTTGTCTAACAAATGAATAAAAGTTTAATATCGTTTAAAATGTGTGAAAACCACGTAAATTTTCATAGTAAAATGAATAAAAGTCATCAAATTAGTCGCATTAGTTGCGTAACCGGCGAATTGAGAACCTCTTTTTTTGATGTCAATTGTAATTATCACATAGTTTTATCCAGAGTACTTAGTTGTTCTAGAAATGGGGTAGTCTTTCAATGACCGGAGCTGTTCGATGAACCTTGTCATGTCAAATGTCAAGTGGTGAAATGACGGTGAGCAGTGAATACGAAATGCCGGCGGCGTGCACCCAAGGATGACATTGGTTTGGCGTGACCAGAATGTCTAGGCAATGCGGTGCAACGGCTGGCTAAAATCTTTATCTGGAAAAGTAACCTGTCAATACACTCTATTTGATTGTTACCATGTAAAAAAACATGACATCGCATGATACATAAAAAAAAAAACAGCAAAAAGCTTCTAAATAAAATAAATAGTATCAGATTATTGATAAAACAAAAGTCATTAATAGTTTTTGTGAGGACTTATACATTTTTGTTAGTTCTAATTAGTTAGTTGCCAGGGGTCACTTTTCAAAATGTATGTAGACGATAACTACGATAAGTAATGTAATACTTAGTTTTCGTTTGGTCATGATCTGATAGATACTAAACAGTCTTATTCCAAAACAAATTTTAACTTTAGTACTGAACTTAATACCGAACTTAAACCATGAACTAACAAAAACGTTATTATAAAACGAAGTTTATCACTAAACCACGGACTAATTATGGTACTAAAGATAAACCTGCGAGACCCCTAGTTTAACCATGGACTAACTTCGGCACTAAGAGCTTAGAATTGGATTTGAATTATTTCACTCGGCACTTTTATTATAAATTAGAATTAAAAAATACAAGAAAAATAAATTTCTGTGTAATTAATAACATAGAAAACAAAAATACACTATTAAGTTAAAAAACGACAATAACAAAGTCTCACTTTTTTCTTGCTTGAGTTTTGGCCTCACATACATTCGCATTTGCCATGAAAGTGAAAAAAGTATAAATAATGAAAGTTTAATTATTCAAAGGATACTTAAACAAACAACAATTCGGATATGAATAATAATTTAATAATGCATTAAGATGCAATTATTTAAGCATTTGAAGGGTTTTTTTAAAAAGTTTTAAACACGCAAGAACGAATGAATGATTGTAATTTCTATTTTTCATCTGTGGCTACTGCTTAAACCATGGACTATTATTGGTTTATCTGATCTTAGGCTAGTCCTTGATTTGTAATAGGAACGTACCTATTTTAATCCTTTACCGTAACAACTAACAACTGTGGATCTGCTAAGCCTGGTTTAAACCTGGTACTAATGAACTTTTTTTAAATAAGACTGGGTTCTGATGATTCGAAATGTTTGATATTTTTCGTCTCCAAATTAATAACATTTCAAAGAATATCTCCTCTCTTTCGTTATATAAGTGCCTAGGTACTTTGTTTCTTTCTATCAGCAATGTAATATCTCAGAATATTTATTTGAAATTGATAGATTGAGAAAATATTCACGCCGTTATACCTTATTTCCTTTAACATTTAACAAGTTTATTTTAAGAATAAACAAGACGGAAATTTTGATTTATGTTTTTAATAAAGTTACATAACTAACAAAAAGCTGGCATTTAGATAATAGCACGTTCAGAACTAGCCTTTAGCTTTTTAATTAATTTAAAAGGTTGCCAGAACTAATAGTACATAGTTAAAATTCACAAAAATAACATCACAAAATCCGTAGCCGAAATAAGTAAATCCTGCTTCTATTTTGAGTCGTGATTTAGTCTTTTATTTTCGAGCTCGTGACCTAGGCTTGCTGTCGGAGTCACGTCCTTAAATATTGGTATTTTTCAACACGACACCGCTACGGTCGAATTTTTGCGTAGCTTTTACATTTATATTCTATCCGAATTCTAGGCGGATACGAGATCCGCGGATAACCGTTATTTTTAAAACATTTTCTGGTATTTTTGATCGACGAAACGGAGGAGGTACTCAATTCGACGCGTATATGTATCTATATTTTATGTATAACCACGCATAACTTTTTGCATAGTGGTCCGATTTTGATAATTATTTTTTTGTTGGAAAGAGTATACTTTCAAATTGGTCCCATTCAAATTTAATCGAAATCGGCTGAGCCATTTTTGATCAATCAACAATAATGTGAAAAATGCTACACCGATCCGTGCGAACGTTTTGCGAATTCTGTACTTACATGGTTGAAGTCGGTCGTGTCAAGTTTTGCGAAAAAATATTATACCTGGTAGTTTAGAATATGTGATGAAATTTTCCTTGTACTTGCAATTAGTCTGAGTGCAGATGCAGGATAAGTGCTCTGAGACTTCTGGAACTGGTTTAAGTCTGGATTGGTATGCTATGCTATCTGAATAGATAACTAAAATTTTATGTAGATAGCTTAGGTACTTACATAGCTACCATTCTTTTACAAGTCAGTTCAAAACTATCATCGAATCCTGCCAAAGTGCCTGCGCTTTGATTTGTACAGACTTTCAAAAAGGAGGAGGTACTATGTTCGTCTGTATGTGTTTTTTTTGTGTATGTTCATCGATATTTTCGCCCGATTTATAAATATTTCTTTTAGTTAGAAAGGATACTCTCGAGGTGGTTCCATTTAAATTTTAATATAATTTTAATCGTAATCGGCTGAGCCGTTGTTGATAAATCAACAATAATGTACATGGATTTCACATCGATTTGTGCAAAATATTCGAATTCTGTACACGGTGGAAGTCGGTGTTGCGGATTTTTGCAATAAATAATAATTATTTATATTATTCTAAAGTTGAGAAGACTTACCTACGCTTACATATTCCATTGGCACTTACTGTAGGTACATAAATATGAATCGATCTCGGCTGTAAATCAAGCATACCTATTATGCTCGCGATTAACATCGTTGGTGTGTCTACTTACGATACTTCTATAAACTATTCAACTTTTGTTCGCATCATTTACAAAATGTCCCAAAAAATGTCTGTTTCCCTATTGGAACGTTAGTAGTAAGTACATTGCACAACAATTTCTAGTTTGAATACCTAAGCGAAGAATTTAAAAATCCTTTTCCTATCGTACGGATTTCTACTCGCATGTGGACTAGTACGTGAACACTGACGAGCATTCCTTAGAAAATTACTATCTAGCCATGGGCTAATAAGTAATTTTTAATCTAACTTAATTTGCTAGGTGTTATAAACTAAGAATCTGTCCAGTCATGTCTCTATTAAGGCGAAGACACTATCAGAATCAGAAATCATTTATTGCATAAAACTGGTACAAAGGTCTTATAAATAATTTTCATATAGTATCACAGTTCTACCCTCTTCGGGCGTGCAATATTTATGTACGCGTACATAGTACAATAATGTTAATGTTTTGTTTTTATTAGCCAAGTGCATCTATAATAATATACTCTTTGGCCACTTGTGCATAGAATTACTAACTACTACTTACTAACTGTAATAATATTATAAAAACTATGTTATTGTGTTCTTTAATCGTGCGGAAATCTACTCGCATGTAGACGTGTCATAATATTAGTAGGATAGACGCCCACATCCGTACAAAATCCACACACGGCTGAAAATCCGCAAGACAAGAAAGGGACCCTTTCCCCACTACAGAACATTATGGACTATATTATGCTTGGAGTAGGTCTGAGTCAATGATTGAACGTTAATCACAGGCTGCTTTGTCACACGAGGCATTTCGCCGGAGGGTACTCGGTGATTAGGGATTACTAGGGCTGATGGTGTATTAGCGGCTGCCTCATTAGGCATAATTTGATAATTACATGTAGCTAATAGGTATCAAATTAGTGGAATACAATCATACGTTTAGGTAGGCTTGCCTGGGTAAAATACTATAGGTGTTATGTAATACTTTACAGGGTTATTTCTAATCAATTAGCATCCTTTAAGAGGTTTAATCTGTACATCAAAACTAACAACTTTTGTTCTACGACTTATATTAATTCTCAAAAAGAAGTTGTTCTTCGATAGAAAAATATCGTTCACCCTCGACAAAATGTATGGAACAGCTGATTTTTTTTGGAGTTTTGACAAAAGTCGCAAAACAAAAGTTGTTAGTTTTGATGTACAGAATAAGCCCCTAAAAGGATGCTAATTGGTTGGAAATAACCCTGTATAAATTTAGTTCATCCATGAGTTATACGATGGCCACTGCTGAACATAGTCCTCCCCTATGAGTCTCTAATAAGACCGACTGGAAGCGGCTTGCATCCAGCGTGATTCTGCGGTGTTAATGAGGTCATCAGTCCACCTTGTAGGGATAAATTGAGTACCTACACTATCTAAAATCCGTCAAGTTGTACTGAGTCAAAGTAGTACCTAGATATGGATGGCCCAATCGTCCTTTACGAGTAGGTCTATGTTCAGCAGTGGACTATTTAAAGGCTCATTTGGTACAGTCAAATTCAGAAAACAATTTTAGAATCATGTCGAAAAAGCACCGCTTATCAAATTAAAGTACGTAGGTTATGCAATAACGGGGCAAATGCGATAACGTTAGTCTAAAAGTAGTTTCACTTAAGAAACCGCTGCTGCCATCTCTGATATACCATACGTACTTCTTGAACTCTAAGCTAACCACTTGTTGACATAGTTTCACTGACGGATGTAGGAGTGACGTGTCATTGCGTGTCGGACATCGTGAAAGCGTGCAGGTCAAATTCATAACCTAACTTTTCATCGAGATCAATCCAAGGATTTAACGTAAGTTTTTAATTTGTTTTGTGATAGTATGATAACTTATGCGTTAGAAAGTTATTTTAAACGTGTATTTTTTAAATATTTGGTACCGTCTACATCGTACGTTCATTATTGCATTTGCCCCAGATTTTTGTGTTATTGGGGCAAATGTGATATATTATGATTATTACATTTACCCCAAGACAATTTCTTGTTCCAGATGGTGCGAAATTACGTTAAAAAAAAAGAGACGGGACCCAAATATTCCGAAGACAGGTTAAACCGAGCTATTGAAGAAGTACGAGCCGGTAGATTAACAATACATAAGGCGTCAACATTGTACGGAATTCCATTTTCAACACTGTATTGTCGAATTAAAGGTACGCGAGGAGTTATCAAAAAATCAAAAGGGAGGAGAAAAGCACTCACCGAAAATATAGAGAACGTGTTAGCAACTTCCGTAAAAACACTAGCAAAGTGGGGCTTTGGCCTCAGCAGGAAAGAAATTCTGGAATTAGTGGGTCAGTTTGTTTCTAAAAATGATATTGAAACACCTTTCAAAGATGGGATTCCAGGGGAGGACTGGTTTCTTAATTTTAAAAAGCGGCATAATCTGTCCATTCGGAAACCAGAGCCGTTAGAATATGCTAGAAAGAAAGCTGCCACAGACCCATTTAATATTTACGGATATTTTAATCTTTTGAAAAAAGTCTTGGTTGAACTGGATATAGAGGACAAGCCTGATCGTATCTGGAATTTAGATGAAAGCAGCCTAAGTATCGATCCATCCAAATCCAAAGTCGTCGGAGAAAAAGGCAAAAGCTCATCCCGAGTTACAAGCACTTCGGGTAAAGAAAACACTACTTTTGTTTTGGCTTGTAATGCTATGGGTCAACGAGTACCTCCTTTAATAATATTCAAAGGAAAAAATATGTGGGATCAATGGAAGGCGCCACCAGACAAAGAATTTCCCGGCACAGCTTACGCAGCGACACCCAATGGTTGGATGGAGAGTGAAGTCTTCAAAAATTACTTCAAAAAAACCCTCGTACCGGCTTTGGGTGATGAAAGACCTGTCTTGGTTATATACGACGGACACTCCACTCATGTTTCGCTTGACTTGGTAGAATATGCTTTGGAACAAGGAATAACAATTTTAAAACTCCCTGCCCACACTAGTGATATTTTACAACCATTAGACGTCTCGGTTTTCAAGTCTTACAAACAAAAATGGGACCAAACTATTGCAACTTGGCAACGACAACATATTGGCCAAAAACTACCCAAATGCCTATTTTCTCAATTTCTGGGAGAAACATGGACCAAAGTCAGCGAAGATGTCATCAAGAATGGTTTTAGGAAGGCAGGCATTTTTCCGTTTGATGTTGAAGTTGTCCCAAAAGAAAATTTCGCTAAAGAAGCTTTAGAGCGTTGGGAGAAACACCAACAACAAATCGAAAGGGGTGTGCAAGATAATACAATGGAACTTGTGAATACCGAGCATATTGATATTGCAAGGTGCGAATCGCCATCGCTTTTAACTTTGTCGATTTCTGAGAATGTCAATGAAGCCTCTAGTTTACAGTCACTGAATGTCGTCAACTCTCCACAAAGATCCGATAATGAGATCCGACGTTCTCAAGAAAAGGCAGTTCATAATTCTGAAATCCCACAAACCGCATCTATGGAGCAATTAATTTTGTCAGTTATTCACCAAAAACAAATGCCAAATAAACAAACGCGACGAAAAGTCGCCTCGGGTGCTGAAGTTATAACATCTGCTGAAATTGTTGAAGTATTAAGGAACAAAGAACAAATTCAATCAGCTAAACGCGTAAGAACTACAAAGAAATCGAAAATAACAAGGAAAAAGGCAAAGAAGACTGAGAATTCAGACAGTGACATAACGGACGTAGAATCTGTACAGGTCGGTAGTGACATAAACAAAGTTAAAAAAATAAATAAAACGAAACAAAGAACGAAATTAAACCGAAAGAAAAAGTCAGACGATACAGAGAGTGATGAAAGTTCTGAAGGTAAAGTGTATTATGCAGAATCAGATGCTAGTGAATGGATGGAAGAGGAAGACGAACAACGAGAAGAAGATGAACAATGTGATTCTGGTAAAGAAAATAACGATAGCAGAAAAACACCAGTGATGAAAAATAAAATTGGAAGAGTAGGAACAGAAAAAGTAAAGGAAGTAGCAAAGGAACAAGAAAAAGAAGATATAAGAATTGAAAGGGACGGATCACACGAAACAGCAACCAAAGAGCAAGAAATAGAGCAGATAGAAACTGAGAAGACACGAACGGAGGAAAAAACAGAAAAAATAATTCAAGAAAACAATTGGGTTATAGTGAAATATGCACTGAAAAAAGGACTAAAGTACTATGTGGGTGTTATAAAAAAACAGGTGGGCCCTCGTTGGGAGGTGAAATTTGTAAGACGTAAGGGAAGTATGTTTGTATGGCCATTAACGGAGGATGTTGATCAAATCACGGCTGACTCCATCGTTCAGATACTTCCTAATCCTGAATTAACCAAACGTGGTTTAATAACATTTGATTTTAAGTTTAGAAATATGGTTATTTCCTAATTATCATAAGTAAAATTTTTAACAATTAACGTTTAATAATTAGCATAAGTAAAATATAACTTTTGGAAAAAGTTAATAACTTTTGATGTGATTGTCTGATTTCGTTGAAATAAAAACTAAAATATTTCTTTATTTCTTTATTTTTTTGCTTTTACCCCAGAATTCAATCTTTAGACACTCTTAATAAATTAGATATGATTATTACATTTGCCCCTTTACACGGGGTAAATGTAATATTGAAACACTGTACTTCATTTGGGTCTCATTTTTATGAAATATATATTTTTTCGTTACTTAAAATACATAAAATAACAGCTAATTATATGCTTAATGACAGCTGTAAATGTCAATTCTCCTAACTAATTAGTGAGTAAGCAGTATAAAATTGAACTTATAAATTTAGTTATGACCCTCGCATATGCCCCACTTCACCTACATTTTCACCGCGTCAGAAAGTAGTGAGTTTTTTTATGCGAGAAAACGGAAATGCTATTTTAAGTTTAGTAGTTTCAATAGTTGGTAATAAAAATAGGACAATTAATATTTCACTGATGCCTAGACAAAAAAAAATCCTATGAGTGGGGTTTTTGTAGGAATTTTACTTGCGATAGGAAAAAGCTGAACCGTCGCGTCGATTTGATCAAGATTGTAAGATGACGCTAAATGCAAGTTGGAAATCTAACGGGGACTATGCCTACAGTGAAAATGATGTAACGCTAACGACGGAGTAAATAGTATTTTTCTATGATATAATGATACAGCATCGGAGTATCAAATCAGCAGACGTATCTCACCAGCGATGCTGCGATCCATTCACTTCTCAGGCATTTCAGTGTCACAGAAGTGTTAAATGAGCAAATAAACAAAATAAACCTTTACTACTACTTAGTTCAGCGCGTATGATGCAACGATACAATACCCGACAATACAATGTCATTGGCTTTGTGTAGGTACTGTTTGTACTCGTAGTTAAAACTTTAGATCATTATAGGGTTTAAAGAATAAAAACAAGTCTTTGGTGGAATTTCCAAAAATATAAAAACCGTGTATGTTACCTAAACGTAGTTATGTATATTTTTTAAAGGTTTAATTACTTAATTCGTAATAATTGTTAAGTTTATTGTACTCACGAAGTAAATAAATAAACGGTACTCACATTTTTGCTAGTAAACAGTACAGCGGCGCGGCGTGAAGATAATTTCATAAGGATTTGAAAATCCTCGCAAAATTTATAATGTTTAAGAACAGAATTAAAAATCCCATGTTCGCCAAGTTAGATAACGTATCTTTATTGGCAAAGGTTATTTCCATACACCGCAAATCCTCGCAAAACTTATAAAGTTAACACTATTTAGCCCCGAGTTCACCAACGCTTGTTTAAGTTAAACGTGTGATAACTGTATTTAACCAACGGTAGCAAAATTTCGTTAAAAAGCTGTTTAAGATTTAACTAACGGTTGATAAATTAAAAATCTGTTGGTGAACTAGGGTCTAAAACCCGAGTTTAATCGTTGTTTAAATACAGTAATCACACGTTTAACTTAATCAAGCGTTGGTCAACTTGGGTCTTAGTATCTACCATAATCCTAGTATTATTAACCCCCGACAAAGAGAGGGGTGTTATTGTCGGGGGTGTTATAAGTTTAACGTGTCTGTGTATCTGTATGTGGTATCGTAGCTCCCAAACGGATTAACTAATTTTCGTTTGGTTTTTTTGTGTCATTGATAATTTTATCCAGAGTGTTCTTAGACATGTTTCATGAAAATCTGTTCAGCCGTTTGAAGATCATCAGCTCTTTTCTAGTTGATGAAGGGATCTGACTACCTTCCATATGTGATAGGACATATAGATATGTGATAGGATATGTGATTCGAAATTTGGTACCGTGTTACTTCAATGATATGGAAATTTTAAGATAAGGTAACCATAACGTGATCAATCGTTTGAAGATCATTAGCTCTTTAATAGTTGATGAGGGGATCTGACTACCTTCCATATTATTATGTCCTATCGATTAGAAATTTGGTACCGTACCTATTACTTCAATGATATTGAAAGAACATACTTAGAGGTTTATTTTGTGTGGGGAGTTTTAATTTTTTTTTTTAATTTTACTACAGTTTTAGCACGTAGGCTTAGGCTTGTAGTTCAGTCTATTGTTTTTAAATCATTTCCATATCGAACAATCCTCAGGTATCATTGTATTTTACGTTTGTATACTTACAATATATTTTGCCTGATCGATTGATGTACCTATACGTCTACAAGTCTTGGTGTACTAATAATGAATTTAGTTGTCGGATATACGTGTTTGATAATAATTATGTATTATGATATTGACAAAGAATTGCGGAAACAAATAAAATGTAAGCATGTGAGCCAGCAATATTTCTATCCTTTCTATGACGAATGATAGTGAGCTGCCAGAATAACGGCATAACTAGACCCGCAGAATACCAGCCAGATGAAAGAAGGAGATTGTCAGGTTAAATGTATTGTTTTTGCGAATAATGCAGGTTTGGAAAGAATGAGCTAAAGGGACGAAATAATAATTATGATAAACTTAAATTGGATAGGCGCAGGATCGGTAATAACGGCGAGTTTGGAAGTCCTACGTTCAGCAGTGGTTGGTGAGCGAGGAAATGATGATTGTGATCTGTGTTGAAAGATACAATAAATTATCGATATTACAAAATACGCATCTCAACGGATTCTTTGGACGTCGTTAATAGTAGTTTATGCAACTGTCATATAATGAAGGGTTTTAAAACACGAGTGTGAGTTTATGAAACGAGCGCAGCGAGTTTCATAATAGTAACGAGTGTTTTAATACCCGTGTTATATGCAGTTGCATACACTACTTTATCTTCACTAATAAAAAAAAAAAAAAACATATTGCGAAACATTAAATTCACGCGTACGTGTATTGTCACAGTGAACTTGGCGCCATTAAGATCTAACCAATGAGAGCGCAGCTGCGCGCGCAGGGCCAAGCAGGAGCGAGCGCGCGATGTTATAATGAGATTTTACGATATCGATGTGGATATTATAACATCATGTGAAATTGCTTAAATTGAGTGTTTTGTTGTCTGCGCTATAACAGTAGTCATTATAAGTCAAGTATTGGAAACATAAGTAGAATGTTACAACATTAGTGTAGATAAAAATATTTACTATGCCAAGCATGATGATGTTGAGATTGTATTGGTACAAATCGGTTAAACTGCAAGTTATATTTTTGAACAATACATAAATAATGCGCCTAAATAGACATGTCATAATGAAAATGTACAGCTTACACAAACGCGTTTTGTCCAAAGCCACAAACGCAGCGCTACGCAACCCGGCCGGCGCAATAAGTGGTAATACCGACCGCTTATTCACAAAAGATCACAATTTGGTTTTGCCGTCAACTCTTGTGTCCTAAACTAAAATTATAAAATCAGAAAAATATACACAACTAACGTTATATGGCTAGGCATCGAAACAAAATGTTAAGTACCAGGCTCCTATTGCACGCATCTATTTTTTAATCGAATTCCAAAAAGGAGGAGGTTCTATGTTCGTGTGTAAGGTTGTAATTCTTTTTTAGTTTAAAAAGGTATACTCCCGAGGTGGTCCCATTTAAATTAAACAGAAATCGGCTCAGCCGTTTTTGAAAAAACCAACAATAATATAAGCAAATCGAACGAAATATCCGAATTTTGTACACGATGAACATCGATAATTTCGCCAATTGTGAACCGAATCGAAAAATTCATTTTTAGTTCGAAAGGGTATATTAAATTTTACAGAAATCGGCTGAGCCGTTTTTGATAAATCAACAATAATGTAAACAATTTGAGCGAAATATTCCAATTTTGTACACGATGGAAGGCGGTTTTGCCATTATTTTTGTCGACCTGTATGTAACTTTGTAATGGAATCTAAGGTAACTAATTTAACCATCTTCCAAGGGCCGTAGCTTAATGAAAATTGGCAGCTGTATGTAGTTCTGATGACAATACAATAATATGGTAATGTCGAACTGATCTGATGATGGAGCCGGAAGATATGAACTGGAACTTCATGATGGAAAATCGTATCTTGGATATATTGGATTTCTTAGAAAAGTCTTGTAATGAACTTTGACTACGATTAGGTTTCAAGGTCTGATGAGCTTGAAACCTAATCGTGGTTAAATGATGAGATGTTTTTTTAGTTTTTAATCTACATTTATTGTACCTATTTCAAGGTATTACACTCACCAAATCTATTTGAATATCACCTATTTATATATTTGAATTTGAGTTTCGAATCACATATCGAAAAATGATACACCGTACAAAATTGTTTATAGCGGGACCGCACCACCCTTGTCTAGTTTATAATTCGAGGCATGCAATTGCATTGTAATAATATTCCACACGATACACACATAAATAAATCAACCTACTACAGAATATCTAATGATAATAAAGCAGTAGGTACTTTTAAAGGCCCATAGCTTTAGCCGTTTCAGGGTGATTAGATTCAGGATATACTTATACAGATATTTAGGCAGATACTAGATACCTGCCTAAATATAAATACCTTTAAATGTATGTAAGTACAAAATTGTTTTAAGCGGCAGCGCACCACCCTTACCAATTTTAAAATTCAAGGCATGCATTGTAAAATTCCACAGAACCCACATCGCATATAAATAAATGATCAAACAATTTCTTCTTCAAAAAAAAAAAAAAACAGACACGATGAAGAAGAAGAACAAACAACTGGAGAGAATAGAATATAGATAGAATATTTTAAGCAAATTTGCACGCCGCAAGGTGGAATATGGCGATCATAAATATTGGACATAACATCTGTATTACACTGTAAACACCCATATACGCAAATAAAGATTATGAATGATTATAATAAGTAATTACTTTTCAAGGCCCATAGCTCCAGCCGCTCCAGAGCGTCCAGGTACAGGCGGCCGTCTCGCCGACACTGGTCACTGGTCGCGTTCCTCGGAACCACCACCCTCGGCAGCCGGTCCCACAGATCCAACACATTGTACCGCACACTCTCACCGAGACTTTCATTTTTCGCCCCGACTTTCAATATCGTCCCATTTAAAATAGTATCAGCCAACAAAGTCTTTTCATTCAGGGTGATTTCGATACAGTCCCGCGCGTGAGTTGCCGCGAACGCGAGGATGAGAACAGCGCATGCGCGCGACGCCATGATTTCAAACGCAATGATGTCTCGCACGCATTTCGCGGTAAGTATAGGAGAATAACTTTGATAGTGACTCGAGGATGACCGCGACACGCGACACAATAGGATTTTGAAACTAATTGTTGCAGTAATTAGTTATTTATATTATTCTGATGACACTCCCGGAGCTAGATGTCACTGTCACGTATTTTGATACTTTCGGAAGTGGGTAGGCGATTATGACTGCTATGATTTTCCCGACTGACTGTAGTTTACGTGCATCTATTAAAAATCAATTAACCCAGCTTATTGTGTAACTTAATGACTGGGGATTTAATTCGGTGGAATTTGTTTGTTTGAGATTTAGGTAAGTTAGTGACTACTATTTTATTGATTTAGATTTTAGATTCTATTAATAGCTACAAAAAAAATATCCCGCGTAGCACATAAAATAAATTTACTATACGTACGGGGAGTACGTATAGTAAATATTTTTTTAATGATAGTTTAACTTTACCGTCCATCCATTCATCTTCAGGTCATGATAAACTTCTGAAATGAAGAATGAATTTTGAAAATTGCGAAGGACATAAATTTTTAACGCTGTCCGCGAATTCAATTCTCCCCTTCATTTAATCAATCAAAAATTTTTATTGACATAAAATAAGGTACTTAGGTACATGTAAAATACTTAATGAAGCCTCTGATTCCCGAACTAGCCAGGGGCTGTACTAGGGAACCAGCGTCTTATCCTATATTAACGACAAGGTATGTCAATTTACATATGCTTTCTAATATTACTTATTTAAATTTTATTGATACTATGATAGGTATTTTTAAAATTTGAGTTAAATACTAGTCTAAATATTATCATTACAAATATACAAATACATACAAATCAAATTCTATAGGAACCATTACTATATATATATATATTATTATATATATGCGCTCATAGCGTGGTTTACTAAGTGTTTCTTAGCGATCACGGAAGTTAAGCAACGTTCGGTGTAGTAGTAACCGCAGGCCAGGGTAGTCACTGCCTTGCTTGAGACAAAATTTGAGAATTTGCCGTATTTCATACATTTTCATATTATGTTCAATCTTCATTGAATCGTTTATTGCCGAGTAGCCCTATTTTTGGCAGTTTCCGTAGCAATGGCAACACACACCGCGGGCGGCATTTACAACTGAGCGCTACGGTGATTCGGATGATACTAACGTATCATCACCATCACATCATCACATATCACGGTGTAGGTGTTTGTGAGTCCCGGTTGTTTTAACCGTTAAACCATGTTAGAGGTCTTCAGGCGGCTTAGAAACTCTAACACCAAAGTCTATACACTTACAGGTTAGTATAACTCCGGTTTGACAAATTCGTTCTAAGCTTCCCAATCGAACACACCAGGTTACCCATTAAACGAATACCCTAATATTTCTGCCCTTTGTGACGACAGACATAAAGGCACGATGGGATATTATCGTGCCCATGAAAATATTCTTTTATACCTACCGATATCGATATTAACCATTTGGTACTCCTATTATACGGGAATGGAATTGGATTCGCAAATGAATGATGTCGAAGTGTCTTTCGGAATAAGAAATAGGGTACCTACAGATTCAGATGTTGCTACCATCATCATCATCTTTATCAGCCGTAGGCCGTTTTTGCCCTGCCCTGCCCTGCCTACTAAAAGGGGCCCCTGGGCTCGTGGGTGGACAGAGTTGGAGCTCTGACCATCCACTCAAGCGGGCCCGAGGAGGACGGCAGCGTGTGTGGCAACGCTGTCGTAAAGGACGGTACAACCCTGGTTTAACCACCAGGCGAGTAGTCGTGTAAAGTGCTGGGAGCACCGGTGTGTTCCTTTGGAGATCCCGGAGTTCCCAAGAAGGCACAAAGGCTGGCCACTGAGGGGGTTTTAGTGGGTACAATCCCACATAACCCTACTGCACCCCAATGCAGTTAGAGCATCTTTAGAAGATTTCCACCACGTAAGAAAAAGGCCGTTTACTACTAGATTTACATAGGCCTATGAATTTCTAGCGTCTTCCTTAGATCTTCAGTCTACCTTGTGATAGACGTTCTATGCTGTGCATGCAGCAACTTTACAGCCCCATCGGCCATACGTTTTTCGAATTATGTACTCAGCTCACTGCCTTTTTAACTTGCTAATCCGTTGAGCTATGTCGGTATCTTTGGTTCGTCTGCGGCACAACTTTTACTATGGGATCAACTCGGAATTCAATAAAATAAAACCGGACAAGTGCGACTCAGGCTCGGCTACCGAGGGTTCCGTACAAATCCCAAACATTCTAAGAAAAAGTAAACTAAACTAAGTTTTTAAAACCATGGGGAAAAAAGAAAAGACTTAGCAAATCGAAAAAGGGGGATCATTTTCTTACATTTCTTCTCATAAATTGATAAATACACATCGTAAAAATAATCTAAAACCTGTTTTAGTTTATGGACGTGAAATTATTTCATACTAGCTTACCCGGCGAACTTCTTCTCACCATCTGTCAATGATAACTTTTACATGCAGGAACATTTTGTATAGGAAAATAAAATTAATGTTTTTATTATTTTTCTCGAAACTTTCATACATTTTCTCACCGTTTAAGCCTTCCCTTAACTTTTACAAATATTTCTAGGCCAAAATTAGCCAAATCGATTCAGCGTTTCAGCGTTTTCGAGTTTTAGCGAGACTAACAACCACTATCCATTTTTATTAGATGATGATGAATGATACCCCTCATGATACGATTAACTCACTTTAAAATTTGGACCCCTATTTCTTGCATTTAGGCCCTATATTATAATTACGATTGTAAGGAAAACATTTTTCTATTAGAACGCGACTTGCTCATTGCTAACCTACCTTTTTTTTTTTTTTTTTTTAGCCAGGGGAAATCTTTTATAGATACCACCACACCTCGAGGGCAGGCGGGTGGTTATGTGGGAGTCCTGCCGACTGGACAGTATACCCACCAAAACCCCTGGGTGTTCCACCACTGCGCCTGGTGTCGGGGCTACGGGCACGCTTGCGCACTCCTCCGCGGCACCCGACAGCGCTGGCCCAACTCGGGCCCCACCACGGAGCCTAAGCTCCCGCCAGAATGACGATGTGTCGAACACCAGACACATCGCCACCCACCACCTGGGACCAACCAGCACTGGGCGTCAGACAGCGCCCGTATCCGACAGCCCTGGTCCCGATGCAACGGGTCAATTAAAGTGGCCCCGCGCCTGCCACTACGGCTGCAGAGGATAGGGAGAACGGCCGTCGCGATACCGACACTCCTCTTCCCCTGCAGCCCCACCGCCTCCGCCAACACGTTGGCGGCACCCGTTAGGGCCGCTGGCAGGACGGATAGACAGCGGCACACTCGCCGCCCGTCCATCCCGTCGCCGCCCCCGCCTCGATGGGCTCGGCCGCGGTATCGCGACGAGCGCGACACCGCAGTCCACCTCAGTCGACTAGCGACCTACTGGCCAGCCTCCGCACGGGCTTGTCTCCGGCCAAGACCCGGAGAGGCCGGCCCCACCTCGGGTTCCTCTTAGCTTCACCGTGGCCGCCCACAAGCCACGGCTACTAAGCCCCCCCGCCACGACAAGGCGGGAACCCACTCGGGGGGGCCTACCTGCTTTACTATTACAGAAAGTCTTTTCTTTATTTTTAACCGACTTCCAAAAACGAGGAGGTTCTATTTTCGTGTGTATGTTTTTTTTTCTATTTTTTTGTTTATGTTCATCGATAATTTCGCCAATTGTGAACCGAATTGAAAAATTCTCCCGAAGTGGTCCCATTTAAATTTTATAGTAATCAGCTGAGCCGTTTTTGATAAATCAACAATAATGTAAACAATTCGAGCGAAATATTCGGATTTTGTAAAGATTAGATTAAAGATAGATTTGTAAATTTTATCAATAAATACACTTACTACCATCGAGATATATTACTAATATTTCCTCAAAGCTTACTACACACTTAGCATCTGCTACTTTAAGCTCAAATGTGTATTTATAACTGTTTTAAAAAGTGGTCTCATTATTTTTGTAGCAGTTTTTTTATGCATTTGTCTAAGACTTAAGTCTAAGCTATTTACGAATGCTGACTGCATTTAAGTTACTTAATTTAAGCTTGAAGACTCGAGAAGAATTTTGAACGGGTCCGACGAGACTGAATAAAATATAAGCGCTAAGTGCAAATAAAAAGTAAACTTTTAAAATTCTTTGTTAAAAAGTACAACTCTTAAAAACTCTTAATATTATGAACTTACGGGTTCGAAGAAAGCGTGAAGGGTGTTTTTTATGGGAATTTACTTTTTAACCGAAATTCAAAAAGCAGGAGTTTATAAATTTCATCTGTAAGTAGTCATGTATGCTGGAGCACCGACAGCAACTATTACTGTTGTCCAATAGCCCACTACCGAGAATAGCCAGCCGGCAAAACCGCTGAGTGCGCGTCTGGCTCCACGGTGGTCCGGCATGCATTACCGTGGGAGGCGGTAGATAACACCGCTCCCGTTAGCTTTTAGTTTAGTTGTAAGTTAGTTATAATTCAACTCTTAATATGATCAGACGTATTAAATAAGTAAAAATCAATTTTTGTCTTTTTAAAAAACAAAACCCGCGATCCTCTATTTTGACTGGCGCAGCCGGTAGGATTGCTGGGATACGTCGCGTAAAGTCGTAAAGTGATATTCGCGCGTACACGTAGTTACGGTTTCTTAAATTCAGTGACCGAGCTCGCAGCAATCCGAACCAACAAATAAATTTGTCTTCATTGGACGCGGCAGTTTTTACAAGGCACTACTAACTACAGCAGAAGGATGAAGACGGGTGTTATGTGAGTAAACCTTTTCGCATTCCATTCCCTGTTTTCATTTATTTCCGTTGGTTAGACCAAATAATCGTTATTTGATTTTCACTTGCGTACCGACTTCGTCGCTATAATTTCAAGTACTTAGTTAAACTAGTTTATAAATTGTGTTAAGATAAATATATCAAAATGGTAGACCAAACGGTGAGAATAGTACCCAAAGATTTATTATGTATAATACCTAAATATGAGGGGGAACAAAATCTGCTAAATCTTTTTATAAGAAAATCGCAGTACATTTATAACGGATATAGCTCAACAACTAATGCAGTACAGCAACAATATGTATTTCACGCAATTACCAGTAGGTTGCATGGTAGAGCCGCTGCTTTACTAAGTGAGCGCGAAGACATAAACTCATGGCCCGCACTCAGAGATGTATTAGTTCAGCATTTCGGCGACCCACGCTCCGAGGAGTGTATCGCGATTGAATTAGAACAAATGCGTATTAACAACGGAGAAAGTTACATAGATTTTTGTCACAGGATACAGCAGACCCGTAGCACACTCTTTGCCAAGGTTAATCTTTTAGCCGACGAAGGAGTAAAAGCGGCTAAAATGATCGTATATAATAACATGGCTCTAAACGTATTTCTTTACAACCTCACTGAAGACCTAATTCGCATCGTGCGCCTGAAAGGGTGCCCCAATTTAGAGGCCGCGTTGAGCATCGTCACTGAAGAAGTTAACTTCATGACGCAATTTAATGCCAAACAAAAACAGAGACAGGCCTCGGCCGCACCCGCTAAAACAGTAAGCAACATTTCTAATAACAACTTTAAATTCGGAATACCAAACCAAAACCAAGTCGCAGCGCCTAACCCAAGCTTTAAGTTTGGGATACCGCAACAACCCCAAGGTTTTAGATTCGGCCTTCAGCCCCAAAACACACCCCCACAGATTGGTTTTAGACCCAATTTTCAAATGAACACCCCGCCAACAGGTTTCAGATTTAATCAAAATGCCGGGCCCCAGAACTTCAGATTCGGCGCCCCACGGCCAAATTTCAATTTTGGACAAGGTCCTAGACCACCATTTAACTCAAACTTCGCAAGACCACCTATGCCGCAACAACATTTTGGCCAAGGATTTAAATTCGGCATCCCGCCAAACGCAAATCGCCCCAAACCAATAGAAGAACCGGACGTCTCGATGAGGACAGCCCGACCACTGAGGCAAAACATGTTGAATGCCTCGGCGGACACAGAAAACGTATTCTACAATAACGAAATTGTAGAGGAAACCACCGAGCAAAATGGCGATGCCGCATACTACGATGAAAACTACATGTACAATACAGAGGTCCCGGAAGCCCATGACATGCCCGGGGAGGCGTACGAATACGCAGATATGACGGGCACGGAAAATTTTCGGTTAACAGCCTCCAGTTTTCACCCGAAATAATAGAGCTAAATTGCAGTTCTGTTCTAAAACTACCGCATATAGTAATACCCGAAATTAAAGCACGCTTCATGATTGACACCGGAAGTACAAGGTCCTTCATTAGCCCTGCAAAAGCGGACGAATACTTTTCAGCTTTCAAATACTACGAGCCGTTCGAGGTGATAAGTACACACGCCCGTAGCCAGCACAGTGAGGCTATCTGCATACCGCTATTAAAAACCTTCCAATGCGTAGGCAAGCACAAGTTCTATGTGTATGACGTCGATAGTCGCTACGATGGTCTAATAGGAAGCGATCTATTGAAGCAACTGGAAGCTAAAATCGACATGAAAAACCAGATCCTACAGACACCCTACGCAAACATACCAATTATATATAACCCACCGTACGAAATATTACTAGAGCCCCGAACGGAATCAAGAGTCAAAGTCCCAACCGATCTACAAAATGGCGAGGCCATCATAGATTTTGTTGATTTTGGACAAGGAGTAAGAATGCCAAGTGCCCTTGTCACGTGTGAAAATTCATTCGCCTACACCGTTATTCAAAATACTTCCGAAGACACCATTTCAATGGCATTTGCTAAGCCACTTAAAGTAACTAAACACGAGGGCGAAGTATGTAACACAAACGTAACCTCGAGTAGTTGCGAGGTTGACCAACTCCTAAAAGAAAATCTAAAAAAGTTACGGCTAGACCACACCAATAAAGAAGAACGAGAAGCTATAGAAAAGTTATGCACTGAATATCGAGACATCTTCCACTGCGAAGGTATACCACTTTCATTTTCAAACAAGGTCAAACACGAAATTAGAACCAAAAATGAAGACCCCATATTTATTCGACCGTACAGACATCCACCCCTCTACAACGAAGAAATCCGAAACCAAGTGACCAAACTCTTAGAAAATGACGTCATAAGGGAATCGCACTCACCTTGGAGCGCGCCAGTACATCTGGTACCCAAAAAAACCGACGCATCAGGTGAAAGAAAATACCGTATGGTCATAGATTACAGACGTCTCAACGAAGTGACCACGGATGATAAATACCCGCTGCCTAATATCGCTGATCTCTTTGACAAATTAGGGAAATCTGTGTATTTTAGTACCATCGATTTAGCAAGCGGATTTCACCAGATCGAAGTGAGGGAAGAAGACCGACAAAAGACAGCGTTCTCCACGCAAGCGGGTCACTACGAGTTTACCCGAATGCCATTCGGTCTAAAAACCGGACCAGCTACGTTTCAGCGCGCAATGGACAACGTGCTCAGAGGACTACAAGGACTGCATTGCCTTGTGTACTTAGATGATATAATCGTGTATTCATCTAGCCTGCAAGAACACATTGAGAAGTTGCGTATGGTTTTCGACCGATTGAGGGAAACAAACCTGAAAGTGACATTGGACAAGTGTGAATTCTTCCGCAAGGAGGTACTTTACCTTGGCCATATGATAACTAAGGATGGACTTAAACCCAATGATGATAAGATACAGGCCGTTCTGAACTTCCCAATTCCAACAACAACTACCCAAATTAAAAGCTTTTTGGGATTAGTGGGATATTACCGTAAATTTATTAAGGACTTTGCCAAAATCACCCGTCCCTTGACGTCCTGTTTAAAAAAGCGAAACAAAATAGAACTCACAGACGAATTTGTGGGCGCTTTTGAGAGATGTAAAGAGCTGCTAGTGAATGCGCCTATCCTACAATTCCCGGACTTCTCAAAACCATTTATACTCACAACTGACGCGTCTGATTTCGCGATTGGTGCAGTAATATCCCAGGGCCCCATAGGCTCGGATAAACCAATAGCCTATGCCAGTCGCACCCTGAATGACGCTGAAACCAGGTATAGTACCGTAGAAAAGGAGCTATTAGCCATCGTTTGGGCCGTGAAGCATTTCAGGCCATACCTATACGGTAGGCGGTTCACCATCTATACCGACCATAGACCCCTTGCCTGGCTCAATAATATGAAAGAACATAACAGCAAGCTCACCAGGTGGAAGCTCCGCTTGGCAGAATTCGACTATGACATCATCTATAAAAAAGGCAAACAAAATTGTGTAGCGGATGCCTTATCGCGTATCAAAGTCAACGCGATAGAGAAGGACGTCGACTCTATGAAGGTCAACGTAGAAAAGAAACAAAAGCAAATCCCAAAAAAGGAAACAGATAAAGAAACTCAAGACGGCGACAATATGACCGTCTACCAGATAATACTGTCAGAATCAGAAGAAGATCAAAGCGAAGACACAATCGTTTTGTCATCCGAATCAGAATATGGCCCGCTAACCCCTATATACGAACCAAGGTCTCCTTTTTCTATTCCATCCGCAACAAGCGACACGTTGACAGCATCGGAACACTCAGAAACTGAACATTCCGTTTACGAAACGGATTCCTCCGGAATTCCCATTATGAACGAGGCCATAGATACTAAATCTAACCAAATCTTAGTACACACTTGGTTCAGAGGAGAATTGACAGTTAAGGACTTATCAAGGCCAAAACAAAAGATTTTGGAAGTCCACTTACCACTGGAAAGACCAGATTTAGTGAAACAGTTCCTTAAAGAATATATTAAACCAAAAGTTAAATATTTCATCTATTTTGAAGACGAAGGACACCGGAAACAATTTGCTGAAGTAATTACCAAATTATTTAAAAAGGATACCGTAAAGATTTTCGAATGTACCCAGAGGGTCATATACGTTGAAGATGAAAATGAGCAGAAAGAGATTGCGAAAAAGTACCACATTGGAAAAACCTGTCACCGAGGAATAAAAGAGACGACTACGCATCTGAAACGAACATACTTTTGGAATAACATGGAGGTTACAGTAGCCACCATAATAAATTCGTGCGACGGCTGTAAAACTATGAAATACGACAGGAAACCGCTAAAACCAGAGCTACAACTCACACAGACCCAAACAAAACCATTCCAAGAGATTTTCATAGATGTCTTCACCATAGAAGGAAAATCATACCTAACTTTAGTCGACGCTTTCAGCAAACTCGGACAAGCCATGGGGATTGAGAACAAAACCACACCTGAAATAATTAGGGCTCTCATTAAGTATTTCTCTATGTATGGAGTACCACATAAAATCAGTGCCGACTCCGGGTCAGAATTTAATAACGCCCTGCTGAAGGAAACCTTAAGCCTCTATAAGGTAGACCTGCATATTGGTACCCCACATAACTCAAACTCAATGGGGGTGGTCGAACGGTTTCATTCAACCCTTATCGAAATTTATCGGCTTGCCAAATACGAACACAAACTCACAGACGCAGCGTCAGTAATGACCTACTCGCTCATGTCATATAATCACACAATCCACTCCACCACAGGACTAACGCCTTTCGAAGTAGTATTCGGTCACACCGACTCTAAAAATCCATTTAATGTCGAATTTAACAGGGAATACACACAAAAACTAGTACAAGATCACAAAAACCGTATCAAATTCCTATACAAATATTTAACCGATAAAGCTATAAATATCAAAAAGAAAATCAAGGAGAAACTTGGAGGAGAAAAAGAGTTCAAAGTAAAAGAGGGAGATACAGTTTTCGTAAAAGGCGTAAACGTAAGAAGAGGCAAGGATAAACCGCGGTACGAAAAGGCGGAAGTCGTAGGTGAATTAGACAGGAACATTGTACCGATTAAAATGAAAGGTCGTGAGACTAAAGCACCAATTAAGGATTTAAAACGTCCTTCACAGGTGCGCCCTGGTCCTGCTGCAGACGTCAGCTGCCCTGGCCCTTCTACTTCAGCAGATCAGGGATAACCCCGGGATCTTCCCGATCAAAGAAGGTCAAGCCCTTATAAGTAGTGATAAGTGGTCTATTATTAAAACCCTAGATTTAAGTTTAATCAGAGACGATTTAGATTTTAATGTTAATAGATATGTAGATTTGAATAAGCATGTAGAGAACTATTTCGGAAATAAACCCATTAACGCAGGCATCAATGACATAAAGACTCAGACAGATTTTATCAAAAATATTACACTGCAGAAATTAAACCAGCTAATTCCTGTTAAAAGAGTTAAACGCGGCCTCCTAAATCCCCTGGGATCGATAATCAAATTAATTTCCGGAAATTTAGACAATGACGACGCTATGAAGTACGACGCGTTAATACAAAATGTAAAATCGACGCAAATCGCAGAAAATAAAAGAGTAACAGTGGTCGCAGAAATGCTGAAGTCATTGGTGAATATTACGAACAATACTAAGAACAATTTCATTCAATTGGATAAGGCAATTTGGGAAGTTAAACAACAGTTAAGTAGTAATAACGCCACTACAGATACGCTCAAGATCATTAACACATATCACTTATTTTTCCATAACTTCCAAACTTTCTATACCATATTGAACGAGATTGAAACTACTGTAGCTTTTAGTAAATTAGGAATGTTACATCAAGCCATTTTAGACCCTAACGAATTGTTGTTAATACTTAAGGATGTAGAACGAAAAGGTAAACTCATGTTCACGGCTAACTTTGAAAATCTACTGAAATTAGAGCAATGTATAGAGCTGAAGGCTTACGCAAAGGAAAATCAAATAACTTTCATTATGGACATACCCCTTGTAGAAAACGATACATTCACATACTACAAGGTCCTTCCCCTACCTGTTACAAATTCCCGTAGCCAAACTCACCTTATCCTGCCAAAATTTCCTTATTTACTGACGAAAAGGTTGAAAACAGTGTCGCTATCACGCCCCTGTAAGGAAATAGAAGAATACCTATTTCTCTGTGAAGAAGACAACTCATCCTCCTTGGTTAAGGATACCTGCATTGCCGACCTGCTCCGATTCGCATCAGATACAACTCAGTGTCACCAGATACCAGTTGACGTAGAAGAGGTAAAAGTAGAGAAAATACAGGATAGCCGATGGATGGTGTTTGCTAGGACTGACGTCCTCCTCACTCAAAACTGCGGGAACGAGATAACTCACCACCACCTTCGAGGGACCTACATCGTGACTACAGACGACGATTGCGAAGCCGAAGTTAAAGGCTTAGTCATGAGAAGACATCGAGAGCACTCAGGAAGAATGTCTCTACCTGCATTACCCATCATAAACCTGCCTGAATTAATGCCGCCGGAGAAGACGCGCTTTGTGGAGCCGTTGAACGTAAAAGGGATGGACCTCACCAACCTGCAGCAACTATCCAGCATTTTAGTGAAAAGTGAAAGTGAAATGAGTCAATATAGTGAACGTGATAGTGCGATTAACATGAAGAGAATAAGCATAGGAACTTTAATTTTATATGTAATTTTAGTCATAGTTTTTGCATTTTGTGTCTCAGTATACTTTTACAGACGAAATTATCGTGGCAAAGAAAATCCGCGCGATAATTTCGATCTTAAGGAGGAAGGAGTCATGTATGCTGGAGCACCGACAGCAACTATTACTGTTGTCCAATAGCCCACTACCGAGAATAGCCAGCCGGCAAAACCGCTGAGTGCGCGTCTGGCTCCACGGTGGTCCGGCATGCATTACCGTGGGAGGCGGTAGATAACACCGCTCCCGTTAGCTTTTAGTTTAGTTGTAAGTTAGTTATAATTCAACTCTTAATATGATCAGACGTATTAAATAAGTAAAAATCAATTTTTGTCTTTTTAAAAAACAAAACCCGCGATCCTCTATTTTGACTAAGTATTTTTTTTGTTTTTGTGTATATTCATCGATAATTCCGCCAATTCTGAACTGAATCGAAAAAAGTCGAATCGAAACTTTTGAACTAAAAATCTTTTTTAGTTCAAAAGTTTATATGTACTCCCATTTAAATTTTACAGAAATTAGCAGAGCCGTTTTTGAAAAATCAACAATAATGTAAACGATTCGAGCGAAATATTCGAATTTTATACACGATGGAGATGGAGCCTTCCATTTTTGCCATTTTTTGCGAAAAATAATTATGTAAAGAGCTCTCGGCTGCAAACTGACACTTGAGTTTTGAAACGTTTATAGAATAACCATTGAACGATATAAATGTACATAAAAATCAGTGTTTGCCGTTTATTGGTACATACAGCAGAAAATTTTCAGCCGCTGCCTTTTTGTACCGACTGCTCGGTTCGCCGAAAGAATTCGGTTCAGAAAACCGTTTGGAGTTCCTGAGACTAGATGCCTTTGAGGTGATGCTATTTGAGGTTTAAATATATGTATATTGTGGACAATATGCGAGCGACTCAAGGCTGCATTCGTGATCGCAACCTGCCGGAATTTGATGGCTCTCATGCCAGAGGTAGGTACACAGAGTTATTCAGAAAGGGTATATTAAGCTGACAGGAGGTGATTCAGATTAATGTAATAAACTTTTACTATGGAGCCAACTTCGAAAGAAAATAACAGCTGTTTCATACAATTTATCGAATTTAACGTTAACTACTTGTTCTATTATTTTTAATTTTATATAAATGTAAATTTATCGAATCTGAGTAAATATATAATGGTTTTAGCTAATAATTTGGCCACTTACTAAAAGTTTTTCACAATCAGTCCCTTTTGGCTGATTAGAACCATTCGGAACAACCATGTATGTACGTTCTACAGGCTGTGCTATAGGGTAGTCAGTTCTATTCATTTATTCAGTTTAATTATTCGGTTTCAATTGAATATAATAGGATTTGGTCGTATTCAATTTGGTTTTTCTTAACCAAATTGTCTATCCCATAGTCATACAATTCAGTAGAATTAGCACAAAATAGGTCGAAAAATTATGGCAATGGAGAGGGCTATGCTCGGAGATTCTCTGCGAGATCGAATCAGAAATGAGGAGATCCGTAGAAGAACCAAAGTTACCGACATAGCCCAGCGGATTGGCAAGTTGAAATGGCAGTGGGCAGGGTACATAGCACGGAGGACTGATGACCGATGGGGTCGAAAAGTACTCGAGTGGAGACCACGTACCGGCAAGCGCAGCGTAGGAAGTCCACCCACAAGGTGGACGGATGACCTCATTAAGACCGCAGGATCGCGCTGGATGCAAGCCGCTACGAATCGGTGTTATTTGAGATCTTTAGGGGAGGCCTATGTCCAGCAGTGGACGTCCTAAAGCTGAAACGAACGAACGAGGTCGAAAAATTTGTCGTCCCTTACAAGATGGAGATCACACGCCTGGCGGAATAAATTCCCGAAGCCTCAAGTGGGGCTACTGAAAGATATTGCTAGGCGTTGAAGCGCTATAATATCAATATCATCATGCTTCTGTTAGATGTTTTTCTGTTACTTAGATCTTTACTTAGAGCTTCATTAGTTATTAATATTGAGTAGTTTAGAATTGTTGTTGTAAAGCTACCTACTTTGCTTAACTTTACAATTTGTTTAATATCGAAAATAACACGACATAACGAGAGGAATATTCCTCTATTATTATTATTCTTAGTTTTAATTACCTACCTACTTATATTTACTTGCTATGTTTTTAACTAAATAATCTTTTATCATCTTATATGAACAACATGTTGTTATGCAATGTACATATACTACCTAAGTATTAGAATCGTCAATAGACCCCGAAATATCGAAATAAGTCAGCTGTTCCATACATTTTGTCAAGAGTCAATCAACTTTTTGTAAAGAACAGTTCATTTTCTTTCGCCATTTCGCAGAAGGTCCCAAAGTAACAGCTGTTCATAATGATGAGTAAATGAAAAGTACATTATACACTTCTTAAAGTATTGGTATAATTACCAAAATGACATCTTCAAGTATCTTGCCATTCTTTGAGGCAGTTGCTGGAGATGTTTTTGGAATAAATAATTATTTTTCGCAAAAATGGCAAATCCGCCTTCCATCGTGTAGGTACAAAATTCGAATATTTCGCTCGAATTGTTTACATTATTGTTGATTTATCAAAATGGCTCAGCAGAAGTATTTCAAACTAAAAATAATTTTTCGATTCGATCACAATTGGCGAAATTATCGATGTACATCGTGTAAAAATTTCGGATATTTCGCTCGAATTGCTTACATTATTGTTGATTTTTTCAAAAACGGCTCAGCCGATTTCTGTAAAACTTAATTGGAACTATCTCGGGAGTATACCTTTTCGAACTAAAAAATATTTTTTCGATTCGGTTCACAACTGGCGCAATTATCGATGAACATACACAAGAAAAATACATAGAGACGAACATAGAACCTCCATTTTTTTGGAAGTCGGTTAAAAAGCAAAATTATTTGAGTCAGTTGCTGGAGATGTTTTTGGAATAAATAAAAACTAGATTTTTGTCGTTCAAAGATCAACGTGGCGCGCTCGCGCCGAGAGTTCAAGGTACGGCTTGTAAGTACATTCATGTTGGATCTAACAAAATGCTGAAATACACGAAGAAATAAGACGCAAATGAATACAATTACATCCGGTGTCCGTCACTTTGAGCCCTATAAGTTCGGACCTTCCAGGAAAGGTCTGGGCCATTTTGATAGGTGTCGTGAATCTGGCTAGTTGCACATCGATGTATACAGCTAGAGAGGGCGATGAACATTGCGAGTTATTTGTACTTATAGTTAGGCTCTAAGCAAGCGTTATGTCCATTAACTTCTTATTATGATGTGTAACCGCCTTACCACAAAATACTTAAACACGCTTTAAACACTGTTTAACCGTGCAATTTGTACTGCTAAACACTGTCTAAAGTGTGCGTAAAACTTTTGTGGTAAGACTGTAAGTTTTTACTATAAATTCCTTGACGGGATACATATTCCATTTGCTTAGTTACAGGAAATGTTACATGCAGCACTTAATGCAAGGCGTTACATTTTTGTCATTAAATAATAAAAATTGTAGCCCAGTTCAATTCTTTAGTAAAATTCTTATGATATTTTTGACGTGACAACGTCTTATAATTCGATAGAGCCGGCTGCAGGCACGAAACGAAAAAACATGACTCATGCGGCGTTACCTCGCTCTGAGGCGTTCCATGTAAGGCTTGAAGTGCAAGCTAGAGCGCGGAACGAGCGAGACAAAGAAGCACAATCGGAAGACGTTGTCACGTTCAACTATCGTCAGTAAACCGACTTTACAGACAACCATTTTTTTTTTCCAATTTCTTCATTGTTAGTGGTTTACTTTTACGATTTTCACCATTTACGTTTTCGCTTTCCATTGGGCGAGAAGGTGGTCAAACTCGGACTTATTCGAGAAACACATCTACACATGTGTACTATTTTCATTTTATTTTCTTTATATATATAATTCTACTGTACGTGCGTATGTCACTGAACTCCTCCTAAACGGCTGGACTGATTAGAATGATTTTTTTTGCGTTTGGGTGGCACCCTGCATGGTTTAGATTCGCAAATCAGCTCGGCAGTGTAACGAAGATCGCCGGGTAGCTGACCCGACATTTATTATATTTTGTCTACCGTAGGTAATAAGTCAGTGATAGTTTGTATCGTAACTAGAGCCTGCATTTAAATACAATACATTGAATGCTAATGAACTTCGGGGTTGTGTTGCTTCAGCTCCACAAGGGCGCGTCGGTACGTCTCTAAAATTTCTAAATAACTCTTTGTTTTGAGACTTTGAACCTGTGATCGGCGATGATGGCCTCTAATTGGCAGTTCGAGTTTTGTAATTAAATCTATGTACTTGTCTACTTGTTGTGTATTTACTGTCCTAAATTAAAAATAACATGTTTGTTTATAACCTATGATAAAATTCACAGAATCCTCAAATTATTTTGCCTTTAATAACTAAATAGGTAGTAGGTACATTAAGTATTTTGCACTACATTTTAGTGCTTAAGGCTAGAATCAGGGGCGATGTTTTTGCATTCAATCATACATTTTTGATAAGACAACTTTATCTGACCGTAAAAACAAATACCTATTACCAACAAATAAATGTCGGGATTTCATTATATTCTGAAAGCAACTAGGAATAAATTCCTTTCAACTTTTTCCACCTTTAAATCTTTAATAAACTATTTTCGTCATTTTATGCCAAGATGTCAAAACGCGGGCCATCTTAGCGCAAGGTACCTTAAAAGTTTGTACTTATAAATGGGAATGAGTGCCTAATACCTAGTAAACTTTTAATTTATTATACTCAGACCAAATAAAACGATCAACGGGCTTAGCATAAGGACCATAAAATAACTCTATCGACGTGTCAGAGCGTGACAGAGTTATGATGAAGTATATATCTGTCACCTTTGCACACGTCGGTAAACTCTTGTCGTGGTCTTGTATGCTAAGACTGCAGGACAGGACATCGTCGTCGTCGTGACCAGACAAGCGAGGCCAGTTTTTTATACATGACTGTGGTGAGTGCGTCGGTGTTGCGCCGCCATAGTTCGACTAACTAGCCAAGGCGTAGTTTCGTTGTACGTGTTTGTGTGTGTAATTGTGTCTGTACATGGCGAAGCGTAGTTTTGGCGGCTTTACTTGTTTGTTTCTCAACATTCTTTATTGATTTTTAGGGTTCCGTACCCAAAGGGAAAAACGGGACCCTATTACAAGACTTCGATGTCCGTCAGTCCGTCTGTGTCTGTCCGTCTGTCATCGGGCTGTATCTTATGAACCATGATAGCTAAGCTGCTGAAATTTTCACAGATGATGTATTTCTGTTGCCGCTATACCAACAAATACTAAAAACAAAATATAATAAATATTTAAGGGGGGCTCCCATACAACAAACCTGAATTTTTAGACGTTTTTCGCTCTATATTAATAAAGGTAACAGATAGAAGCCTGAAATTTTCACAGAATATTTAGTTTTATATTCGCTTCAATAAAAAATAATAATATTAAAATAAAATAAATATTTAAGGGGAGGGCTCCCATACAGTACGGAACCCTCCGTGCGCTAGTCCGACTCGTACTTGGCCGATTATTTTATATGGTCTGAGTTATTATACCTACTGCTGTGATTTTGATTAAGTAAGTAGGTATAGGCCGAATCATACAACTTGGCGGCTGTGAAGTTAGCAGCCACAAGCTGCAGGAAACGTGAGCTTCAGTCAGTTTATTTTTGTACCGAATACCTAAGTCCGCGTATATATATACCATATACCATACTATACCATCTCGCCAGATGGTAAGCGACATTGTGGTTGAAGATGAAGCACGCAGACCTGGAAGATACCTATTCACTCTGACCTTGAAAAGCTTTAGATTTGATCTCTTAGGAAACAGGAAAGCAGGAAGACTGTTCCATTCCCTGGCGGTACGAATCAGAAATGTTGAGTCAAACCGCTTCGTACCTACGTATCGAAGGAAAATCGACAGTGTTGGGGTGGTAATGTGGCATCTTCCTACTTGTCCTGTAGTAAAAAGGGGAAGGTAGGATAAGGTCGTGCATCTCAGATGCATACTCTCCGAAATGAATCCTATAGAAAATTGACAGACTCGCATCAGTCGCAACCCTACGGCGATGTTCTAGGGTATGTAGTTTTTGGGTTTTTGAATTATTGGGTCATCGAATCCGCAGCTTGTAGCTAACATCACATCACATCCGCCATTGTGATTGATGCGATCTATAATAAACATAATATATTATTATAATTATAAACAGTCGAAAGACAGCATTCATTCAAAACCATTTAATAGTTCTCGCTGAAGCTCCTGCTGAAAAAGTTTTAGCAACGCGCTTCGCTGGTCCCGTCAGAATTAATTAAACTTGCAAAGGCGGTATTTCCGAGACTGACTGCGGTGGAGTTATGAGTTTTATAAATCGTTGATGGCATTAAACCTGTACGCCGCCGGCGGATTAACTTCCGGCCCGAATAGTCGCGTGCTCTAGCTGATAGCTTTTATATCACCTCTTAATTACCGCTGCTAGCCTGGTAGGCGCCTACTTATTCTTATTTGCTCTTAAGCGAATAGTTCTGAGAAGCTGTGTTGACCTAGTGAGAGAATGCTCGCCTTACATGTGTGAAGCGTGAGTTAGAACCCGGTCCCGTGCCAACGAGTTCTTTGTAATTTATGTAGTAATTTACACACCTCTGGCTTTTCAGTGAAGGGAAACAATCGTGAGGATATTTGCATAAGTGCATACGTCCGTAGAAGAAATTCGACGGCGAACCTATGTGAATTCCTTGAGGTTGCCTGGAAGAAATCGCTTCCTGCGATAAGGCCGCCGTTTTTTAGTTAACTAGGTTAAGTGATAATTGTATTGTTTTTCTATTTTCTATTTTTAGTAAATTTTTTTGCTATTGTTTCAATAAAGAATTATTTATTTATTTATTATTCCTAAACCGCACTGAAATGGCCACTTGCAGTACAGACTTATATCGTGTATGAGATGTTCTGTGCTTTTGTCTTGTTGTTTTGTGTCTTGTCGCGTGTAGGGAATTATACCCGAGCTTAACGTGGCTTTGAATCACTGGCACAACACGACTGCTCTAAGTATGTAGGCACCCTGGATGATTTAAATACGGAATGTGACAAACTATTTACAAATAAAACTCCATGAAGTAGGTTAGTTAAAGTGACAATAAGTAGGTTACACAACAAGCAGAACCTATTGATATTGAGATATTTCAATGGAGGCGGCCTGTAGCGTCTTACATCTTGTAAAAGTATGCTCTGCAATATGCTTTCGATTGCGATTCCGATGCGTGATCTCCATCGAAGAATAATTTAAGTACTAATAATAATTGTAAATAAATGATCCACCACAGAACATAACACCATGCCTGAAGCCTACATTTTACATTTACCACTAGGCAGAATGTAGTTTATGAAAAATTTGTTTCTAACAAAATATAAAATCTCACATTCCATATAATGTCCTTAATAAATTATGTCAAGTTTTAGAGCAGATTAAAAACTCCAGCATTAGAACAAAACTCTAAGCCAGCTAAATCAATTGTGTCTAATCGGATCGATTAGTCTTATTCAATCGTTAGTAAAATAAAACTCAGATCCATCACCGCGAGCGACGTTATCATCAAATCAGCTCGTACAGCGGACAATCGTCTTAACAGCACTATTTTTATACTGCTCTTGGACGCGTGCCATACGCCGAGACCGCTTGCCAGTACACGCTAACCTTTGGAAATACACGCACCTATCCCGACTAAATATCTGCTCGCACTAACCCATAACCTAGACCGCGAACATCAATGAACTTCCACGGATTCAATGAGTGTTGGAAATAAACGCCAGGGACCGCCGCGACTCGACAGTTGAACGAGAATGGCGCGATGAGCGGCTAAAGCGTCCACGATGGCACGCAACCGATGGACGCTAGCTCTAATTATAATCTGCTTACCTATCTTAGCCACAGTGATAACCGCATTCCGTATACGCGACTTACCCAAATCCCACGACAGTACTAAGTTAGAAACGAAAACGCAACCATGTGAAAACTGTGATGTAAAGGTCGGTCAAAAAGTGCATAGTGTTAAATTACAAAGTGATAAACATAAATACGAAGACTTGAAGAAAACTGTTCGGGAAAAGCAACAGCTGATCAACGAAAAGACTTCCGAAACTAAAACGACTCACAAATTTATTGTCAAAAGTAATGAAGATGACGACGATGAAGATGATTTGGGGTTTCCTGAAATTCAAACCGGTTTCAGACACGAGAATATCAAAGATAACAAAATTAGTAAAAGTGAGTCGGCTATAAAACTTAAACTTAGTACTACAAAATCTAGCTCAGATACTCACGATAAAGATATTGCTAATAGCCATGACGACAGTTTTCTCAAGAGCAAAAAAACTCCAAAAATATCTGAATCAAACTCAAAAATTACTGAACCGAAGAAATATCCTGAGAAACTTAATATTGGCTTGAAACGTCTAGATATTAAAGTAACAAAATTGGATAAAAAATACAGTGTAGATAGTGATGATGATGATGACGATGACGAAGATGATGATGATGATGAACATGACAAAGGCAAAGTAAAACTTCCAGATACTTCAAAAATAATATTAACTAAAAGTTCGCATGCAAAGATGTCGGAAATTAAAAAAACCAAAACAGATATTCATGCTAATGATGACAGTGATGGTGACGATGATGATGACGATGATGACGATTACAAAGGCTTAGACAACATTGATGAGCTGTTTAAAATACTTGATATGAAACCTGGTTCAAAATTAAAAACAGAATCGAGTAATGCGAAACAAAAAGCTACGAATGAGATAAAAACTAAAACAGAAGGTAAAAAGAAAAACGACGCTGATAGTGATGCTGACGATGACGACGACGATGATGATGAAGATAATAAAAAAGATAATAAGATAAACAAAGCCCAGTATTCAATATCTAAGAAAACTTCTGATCAAATGGGTGAATTAAATATCAAAAAGTCTGAAGAGGCTCCCATAGTAGATAAAAATGCTAAGAAACTAGAAAAAAAGAATGAACCTTCGCCAAAAATTGCGTCAAAAGGAGTACTAGATAAAAAGGAACCAATAATTAAGGAATCACTTCAAAAAGAGTCTGAACAAACTGAAAAGGGAGAAAAAGATTTAAAATCAAAACCAACGTTTGACAGCAAAAAAACAGAGACAACACCAAAAAACGAAAAGCTTATAAATAAAACCAAATCCTATGAACAGATAACAAAATCAGACGAAAAGAAAAAACATGATCTTAAAGACAAATCATCAGTTATAAAAAAAGAAGACGAAAAAGATAAAAAAGTTAAGATATCTGCTGACAGCAAGCCAAAATCAGTTCCAGAACAAAAAACAAAAGAAACAGAAAAAGAAGCAGTTAAACAGGTTAAATCTCAAGAAAAAGATGTTAAACGCTCAAGTCATGAAGACAAAACACATAGTACTGAGTCTAAAAAAGAGCAAAGTGACCATAAAGATATTTTTAAAAGTCCCGACCACAAAAAAAACATAAAATATGATTTTGAAAAACCAAATGCATATAAAGAAAGTCACAAGTCGTTTGACTATAGTGAGTTTGAAAAAATGCAGGTCACTAAAAGTGATCATAAAGAGAAGAAAAAAGCAAAAGCTTCCGTTGAAATAGTTTCTGATAGTCGAGAAGAGAGATACTTAAAACACGTAACAGACGCTTTGAATCGACGTAACTTGTTAAAAAGTGAATTTGAGGATTTCTATGCATTTTTCCCGACGTTCGCGCCGAATTTTTCGCGTATTCATAATCCGGAATGCAGGCGACACGGCCAGATTCTGCTGCGGCAATTGCGTGGAACGAAATTATGGGCTCTAAATAGTAAGTACCAACTGTTATGATTTGTCATTTTTATGAAATTACTGTTTGCTTTGTCGTGTATCTGAGATTTTTATACAAACTCCGATATGTCGTACCAAAATGATTACTCCACGTTGCCACTATTTATTTACATTGGCACCGATTCAGAGATTTCGACAACAGATGTGCAAAAAACATAAATAACTAAAATATCAGGTCTTTAATCAGGACTTCATATTATTTCAATTTGCAGCTATGAAAATACTTATCTTAATAAGTACGTGAATTGTATTTGAATACAGAAACTTGTACACATACATATTATATGTACAAAATAAAAAAACTTCTTTGACCGACTAAACGGAGGAGGTACTCGACTCGTAAATGCATAAATATATTTTTATGTATAACCGCATAACTTTTTACATAGTGGTCCGATTTTGATAATTCTTTTTTTATTGGAAAGAGTATACTTTAAAATGGGTCCCCTTAAAATTTTATCGAAATCGGCTCAGCCATTTTTGATAAATATACAATAATGTGAAAAATGCTGCATCGATCCGTGCGAAATATTCGCGAATTCTGTACACGGTTGAAGTCGGTCATGTTATTTTTTGCGAAAAACAATTATTTTTGAGAGAGTACAAAGTTATATCTTAAAATAAACCAACTTAGTCAGTAATAAAACTGTAACTGCAGAGAAATGCGTGAATTTACGCATTGTAAGTTTTTATTTCACACAAAGGAATAAAGCTGAATCAACTCGTGAACTCACATCGCGTGCTGCTTTTAAATGTTCCCATGCGACATGCGACCCTGTTTGTAGTTGAACGAATGTTGAATTTTTGATTGCAGTGCTTGACGCCACGGCGAAGATTCCCTCGGGGGTTCTTCAAGGGAATGGGATACAGTTGGGCGACTTTGACCAGTGTCTGGGGAGTCGTGCGCGCGTGCAGTTGGACACGGGAAGCGTGGTGAAGGTCCAGGGGAAGTATTGCTTGGCCAGGCTGGACGTAAAGGCGGAACACGCGGAGCTGGAGGCCGCCGTGTACCTGGCTCAGGCCAAGAGCTTGATCAGGAGTAGGATCGATGATGTGAGTTTTGGGAACACGTTTGTTTATCCTCTTGACCTTCTAGCTTTCCAGGTTGTGAAAAAAATCTGGTATTTCAAGAGATTTTTTGAGCTTCACAAATACTTCATGATATTTCTTTCATCTATTCTTTCATTTATCACTACATAGTACATATAAAACAAAGTCTTTTTCCGCTGTCTGTCCCCATGTATGCATATATCTTTAAAACTACGCAACGGATTTTGATGCGGTTTTTTTAATAGATAAGGTGAATCAAAAGAAAGGTTTATATGTAAAATACACCTGTGCGAAGCTGGGTCGGGTCGCTAGTTTCATAGGTAAGGCAAAGAATCAGTTTGTAGTTATTTCCTATATTGTTTTTACATTTATGGGTTTCCGAACATTGTTGTTGCTCATAATAGATTTTCTGTTAACAATAATATCTGCAAATCATTATTTTTACGAGTCATAATTGAATTAAAACACTACATTATTATTGCAAATAATAGGCTAAAATAGAAACAACCAATCTCTTCGTTTATAAATAATCAGTTATACTCGTAATTAATACTATGTTATTGCATCGGTACATTGAAAAATGGATGGTTATTTTGTAATAATTAATGCAAATCAATGCTTTCCAAGAAGATCTAACTACAAAACTAACATCAACTTAATATAACTTCGATGTAATAAACATAAACATATAGGGATTTCAATCGCGTAGTTTCCAACTAGACAAATTGCTTCGCTATTACCTAGTTGGTTGAACTATTAATCCAAATTTCGCAAACTTAAAAATAACAGCTAAACTCTCTGAAGTCATTGTAAATAATTCACTAATAAAGTTAATTGTAAGGCTTGGGTCCGGAAGTCGTTGAATCGACTCCGGACCCAAGTTGGCCGCTGCAAGTTTAACATGGCCAAATGGGGTTTCTCTGACGTAACCTCAGTGGAGTGCGACTGTGGAGCTGTGCAGACAATGCAACACCTATTGTCCTGTCCTCAGTGCCCAAATACTTGCACATTGAGCGACCTAGTGGAAGCCAACCCTCCTGGAGTAGCAGTCGCTAACCACTGGGCGAAGCTTATCTAGATAGATCATCACCATATAGATCTATCACCTTAGAACCATCGACACGAAGAAGAAGAAGAAGAACTAATAAAGTGGCAAAAACGCTTCCAATCCAGATGCAAAAGTCAAACACGTACCTACATCCTGTACACTCATTATAGGCTGATGCTAGACAGAATTGTAAATCTATTTACGGCTCAAACATTCATCAAGATTCGACGTGTGCTTAAAATAATTACCTACACCAACAATCATCTACCTCTGGAATAATGCTGACGATAGATTTTTAGGGGATGTATCGGGCGATATGAGGTCGGGAAGGCTAAGAGGGGGCGAGTCAAAGGTTAAAAAACGGTTTATCTCGATTTCCGGCAAAACTACAAGTTCTAGGGAAATAAGTTGTAGGTATGGTAAAGTTGTTGGTAATAAAAAGATCAACAAGTTGGTCTTGACACTTTTTTCACATAACCGAGATTAAAAAAAATATGCGAAAAAAGTGTGACTACAAAATGTTGTAGATTTTTTAATACCTAGTTTTATTTTTAATATTTTTTCGGGAATTGAGATAAACTGTTTTTAATCTTTATCTCGCTCCCCTTAACCTTCTCTACCTCAGATCGCCTGTAATTTACATTTCCTATCATTTTTGTTATTTTCTCTTACTTTTCCAATGGGTTTCATCCTACTATTTTTTTTTTTTCACTTTTTACCATTTTCTAAGGCTTCTGAACTGGTCTATTAGCCCCATTAACAAATAATAATTGGCCATGCGAGTCATAATTGCGCAAGAAGGGTTCCATTAACAATCTATGGAATCATGGTGAAGATAGATTCTTAGGGGAGGCGTATTGCGAGTCGGACTCGCGGACGAAAGGTTCCGTACCATTATCGCTATACGTTTAATGGAAGCCCTATTTAATTTATTTTTGAAGTGAATATCTAAATTTACTGTGAATATTTCAACATGTTGCCGTTATCGAACAACAAACGGCAAAAATACGTTTTTTGTTTGGGAAAATAGTAATATTCAAAGGGATTCCTTTGAATACATGTATTTCTATTTTATCTGTTTGTAGTGTCTGTATGTTGTTATAGTGGCAATAGAATTACCATCATCTGTGAAAATATTAACTGTCTAGCTATCACGGTTCATGAGACAGACAGACGAACAGTGGATTCTTAGTAATGGCACCCTATTACTAATTGGCACCCTTTTTGCCCTTTGGGTACGGAACCCTAAAAAGTATCTTCTATAAATTTCCTGTAACACCGGTTGGAAGCGACTTGCATTATTAGTCAGATTGTTTACCTATTGTGTTCAGAGGATAATCCTACGCTGCGCTAAGTCTTCATTTGAGACCTTTACGGCCTTATCAGTCAATAGGTCCAATTATGAAGGCGCCATCGTAATTATAATAGCTAATTAGCATATTTCTGCTTCGATTTCACTTTAACAAAGAAGATATACCTAATTGATTTTAGGCATTCGATAGAGAGAACACTTTTTACGTTGCTATTAAATTTACGATGGTGCCTTCATAATTGGGACTTGTGATCTTCTAATAAGCTCTAAGCCGTCAGTTCTACAGGGTTACTGGTAATCAATTAGGATCCTTTTAGAGACTTATTCTGTACATCAAAACTAACAACTTTTGTCAAGACTAAAACTAAAACTATGACTAAAAACAGCTGTTCCATAAGCCCATTATTCGACGGTGAACGATATTTTTCAATGGAACAGCTGATTTATTTTTGAGATTTGATAAAAGTTGTTGAACAAAAGTTGTTAGTTTTGTACAGAATAAGCCCCTAAAAAGATGCTAATTGATTGCCAGGAACCCTGTATATCTATTCCCTGCTCGTCGTTTCAGCCATAAGACGTCCACTGCTGGACATAGGCCTCCTCTAAAGATCTCCAATTAGACCGGTTGGTAGCGGCTTGCATCCAGCGCGATCTTGCGGTCTTAATGAGGTCATCCATCCAACTTGTGGGTGGACGTGCTACGCTGCGCTTGCCGGTACGTGGTCTCCACTCGAGAACTTTTCGACCCCATCGCTCACCAGTTCTCCGTGCTATGTGCTCTGCCTACTGCCACTTCACTACCAATCAGCTGGGCTATGTCGGTAACTTTGGTTCTTCTACGAATCTTCTCATTTTTGATTCAATCTCGTAGAGAAACTCCAAGCATAGCCCTCTCCATAGCTCTTTGGGCTACTTGGAGCTTACTAATAAGACTCATAGTGAGAGACCACGTTTATCTTTTTTCACGTTTATACTCTGCTCACTGCTACGAGTACTTTAACATTGTCTTCACAAAATTGTAATTATTGACAAGCAGTGTAATAAATCTGTTTAGCCAGGTCACTTCGTGCCGCGCTTCTCCACGCTGAGCTGGGGGGTGTGCGTGCCGTCCGCCTGCGACCGCGAGGACGTCGAGGTCATTGTGAAAGATGCCCTCAAGCACTACCAGCACAAGAGCGGGCTTGCTCTTAAGGTCAGGGTGGATGAGGAGGACTGCCATACGGACGAGGGGGACGACTGGGAGGAGTGGCTTGAATTGCCTACTGTCTTGACACTGTGAGTTCTATAATTCCAGTTAAATATAATAATCCATTGTATATTAGAGACGTTGAGGTCATTGTGAAAGATGCCCTCAAGCACTCCAGCACAAGAGCGGGCTTAGTCTTAAAGTCAGGGTGGATGAGGAGGACTGCCATACGGACGAGGGGGACGACTGGGAGGAGTGGCTTGAATTGCCTACCGTTTTAACATTGTTAGTTCTATAATTCCAGTTAGAAATATATTGTATATTAGAGACGTTGAGGTCATCGTGAAATATGCCCTCAAGCACTACCAGCACAAGAGCGGGCTTGCTCTTAAGGTCAGGGTGGATGAAGAGGACTGCCATACGGACGAGGGAGACGACTGGGAGGAGTGGCTTGAATTGCTTACTGTCTTGACACTGTGAGTTCAATAATTCCAGTTAAATATAACAATATATTGTATATAAGAGACGTTGAGGTCATCGTGAAAGATGCCTTCAAGCACTCCAGCACAAGAGTGGACTTGCCCTCAAGGTCAGGGTTGAGAGGAGGACTGTCATGCGGACGAAATGACGTGTCTGTCATTTACGATTCTTGAAGCGTCTGAACATGGGCATTTAAAAAGCATTGCTACCGTCAAACGAATCGTGAAAAAAAAAACGTTCCGTCAAAAAAACTCGAATCGTCCTCGTGTGAATGGGTTTAATTATTATTTTTTATTTTTAACGGATTAATTTTAATGTTGTTTCAGGTTCATTGATATTTTTTTAACACACCTAAGCCTAACCTAACATTTTTTTCCATGACCTAACCTAACCTAAACCATAGCCGAACCATGATACAGTTTGATGGTTAATAACTAATTTTGTTTGTGATTTAATTTGGTTTTGAATGGCACCCTTAACTTATATGACTACGACAGAGCGGAAATACACTAAATATTTATTCAAAACAAGAATTAGATGAACTTCCGCAAAGTACCGCCTGATTCAATAAACTACGTAATGGGCTCTTCTTCTCTAATCTTTTTTCTTGACGGTACTTGGCAATGCTTTTTAAATGCCCATGTTCGTACGGTTCACGAATCGTAAAAAATGACAGACACGTCATTTTTACTGTATCGTCTTTTAAAAATCACGTACGTTAAAAAAACTAATCGTGAATATTTTGTGAGGGATTGTGTATTTAGTACATCTTTTTTCTGTGGCGCGTAGCCTCGTATGGAGCACATTCACCGATGTTGGAATCTAGATTTACAAACACATTTTGACACAAGAAATATTTGTTGCCAGGTCCTTCTACGGTGTCGTACTTCTGCTGGTACTTGTGGCAACTGTTCAAGACTTTATTGCTAAAAGACAGCCAGAAGAGGGCGAAGAAAAATCCGACGAGCAGACAAAAACCGATCATAAAGACGAAGTAAATAATGAAGATTTAAAGAAGCAATCAGGTATGAAAGAACGAAATTAATGCACTCACAATGTTATTTTCATATTTTTTTTTTTTTTTTTTTTTTTTTTTTTTTTTTTTTTTTTTTTTTATAATTTAAATTATTGATCCACAGACTCCAGGGTCTGTGCCCTTTGTTGAGTAGTTACATTTTAAAGAATTCGACTGTACAATAGAGAGAGGTTAGTTTAAATCTTAGTCTAAGTTAGTAGTTCCAGTGCTTTGCGTGAATGCCGCGAGCAAACCGGCGACCCGCATGCAGCACCCGATCACGAGTGTGACGCATGTGCCAGCCATCGCTCTCCTCGACCATATTTGAGGGAAGAGAACGACCCGACACACGACGCCGCCGCAAGAAGGAGCCTTCGATGGCGAGCATGAATGCTCAGGGCATGCACACAATGCACACAATTTCTATACATTACATTACACAATTACGTACACACTTATTATGATTTAATTTGTGAAAGCGATCACTAGCAGAGTCCGAGGCTACGTTTACCTACTCTGCTTGTGATCGCTCCCTTTCCCTTTGTTACAATTGTATTGCCTCCTCCCGGCCCAGAGCCTCCATCACCTCCGCATTCCGATCTCCGATTTATTTTTCATGTTTTCTCACTTAGTATTTTATTCATTCATATGAGTTATCAACGTAAATATGGAATTTTATAAAATTAATCCACCTTAACAATAAGTCAGAAACTTTTTATTCTCTAAAGAGATAATGTAATCGGTGTGTGTAAATGTGTGTAGTGTGTTGTAAATGTTTTAAAAAAACTACAGTGTTTCTTTTTCACTACAATAGCGAACATATAGGAGTGCGCGTAGACGCGTCTACCTCCATCTACTTGTAGTTATAAATATAATGCGCGCATTATATTTATAACTACAAGTAGATGGAGGAATTTTGGTTTTTTTTTTTATTTTTAGGGTTCCGTACCCAAAGGGAAAAACGGAACACTACTACTAAGACTTCGATGTCCGTCTGTCCGTCTGTCCGTCTGTCCGTCTATCTGTCCGTCTGTCACCGGGCTGTATCTCATGAATCATGATAGCAAGGCAGCTGAAATTTTCACAGATGATGTATTTCTGTTGCCGCTATAACAACAAATACTAAAAATAAAATAAATATTTAAGGGGGGCTCCCATACAACAAACCTGAATTTTTAGGCGTTAAATCGCTCTATATTAATAATGGCATCAGGTAGATGCTTCTAATTTTCACAGAATATTTAGTTTTATATCCACTTCTATAATAAAATTAAAATAAAATAAATATTTAAGAGGGGCTCCCATACAGTACGGAACCATCCGTGCGCGAGTCCGACTCGTACTTGGCCGATTACTTATTTTTGGGGTGATACGTACCGGCAAGCGCAGCGTAGGACGTCCACCCATAAGGTGGACGGATGACCTCATTAAGACCGCTGGATGCAAGCAGCTTCAAACCGGTCGTATTGGAGATCCATATGGGAGGCCTATGTCTAGGAGTGGACTTCTTATGGCTGATGGATGGATGGATGGAAGGACTCTTATGTGAAAATCTATTGTCAGGCCTTCTAAAAAAATATGTCATCATTGCTCTATCCCGATATATTTTTATAAAACAGTGGTTTTTACCTGCGGCTTTGCCCCGTGATATCACTACATAGTATAAAACAAAGTCGCTTCCGCTGTCCCCATATCCCCATGTCCCCATGTATGCTTATATCTTTAAAGCTACGCAAGGGATATTGATGTGTTTTTTTTAAATAGATAGAGTGATTCAAGAGGAAGGTTTACATGTATAATACACCTGTGCGAAGCCAGGGCGGGTCGCTAGTTTCATACATTTTTGTGTCATCTCGTAGGAACATATAGTTATTTCGGAATAAAAAGTAGTCAATGACACGCTCTTTAAAGTAAGTATACTTAACCACGCCAAGGCAAGCCGTCTCTCCATTGTAGTCAGAAAAAGTAACAAACAAACAAAAAGGTAAAAACATAGTTACCCATTTAGAATTTAATACATAAGTAAGAATTTTATTTATCCTTTTGTCAACAGATGGTATCCTAGCCCCGTTCTCCCTATACCGAACGATCAGCAAGCTGGTAGCTCCGGGGACCACCGACGAGATCGCCTGCATCCACGGCGTCCGGGGCATCGCCACGATAGCACTTCTGGTGGCGCACAAATTCATGCCAGTTGCTTCCATGCCTTACACCAACAGGCTTAAGATTACCGAGGTATTGTCAACAGATGGTATCCTAGCTCTATTCACTCTATGCCTACCAAACGATCAGCAAGCTGATAGCTCTAGGCACAACTGACAAGATCGGTTGCACCCACGGCGTCCGAGGCATCGCAACGATAGCACTGCTGGTGGCGCATAAGTTCATGCCGGTTGCTTCCATGCCTTACACCAACAGGCTTAAGATTACCGAGGTATTGTCAACATATAGTATCCTAGCTCCATTCTCTCTATACGTAGGTATAGAGCAAACGACCAGCAAGCTGATAGCTCCGGGCACAACTGACAAGATCGGTGGCATCCACGGCGTCCGAGACATTGCCACGATAGCACTGTTGGTGGCACATAATTTCATGCCTGTTGCTTCCATGCCTTACAACAACAGGCTTAAGATTACCGAGGTAATGCCAAAAGATGCTATCCTAGCACTATTCTCTCTGTACCGAACGATCAGCAAGCTGATAGCGCCTGGCACTACTGACGAGATCGCCTGCATCCACGGCGTCCAGGGCATCGCCACGACATCACTGCTGGTGACACACAAGTTCATGCCAGTCGCATCCATGCCTCACTAACAGGCTGAAGATTACCGAGGCTAGGATAGATAAGAATATTCGTAAAGGCCGGGCTAGCCATTGTGTCAGAGTTTATAAACTGCCTGAAGGTGTTTGACATGTTAAAACAACCACAATATTAAAATAGATAGATAAACATAATTATTAACGACTCTTTGAAAGTTTTAAACCCTGTGTTTAAAAAAAAAAACAAATTATTTTTTTGTTTTTATTCCGAGCGTATGTTAGTGGAAATTTAAAGTTGACAACCACTTCTCAAAATTGAAAAAAAAAAGTCTTATACCATCTACTGGAACAACTTTATTTACAAAACGAACTATATTTACATACATTTATACTATATACTATACTTTTATCTTTCTTCATTCTTTCTACGTATGAAAACACCTATCTAGTAAGCTAAGTTTATCTTCGTAGGTAGTTATTTCATGCTTAGAACTTTACATACTTAAATTGTACAGTACATATACTGCAAAGTTCTAGACTCTATGTTACATCGTTTAATTTCAGTAGTTTCAACTTAGATTCAAGGAGCCAGCTAGCTTTGTCAGTGTGTTCGTACTTGCTTAAGTTTATGAAGTGAATAGGTAAGTAAGTAATTAATGGCCGGGCCAAACCGACCATAAGATGTATGAGTAAATACCTACCACTGTTTAACCTCAAGATTCAGCGTGAACCCGGTACATTTAGTTAAATTAATTAAATTGGCTGCCCCTAGCTTTAGCTTAAATAAACCAAAGTTATTTATCTTTCCCTAGTAAGCAGTTCTGAACTGTTAGACAGAGTCACAAAGTGAAAGAAAACTTAAAGCTTTCAACTTTAGCACTAAAACTTGTAGACAGGAGTGAAGTTATTGCCAATTTTATAATGTAAGTTGTGTCGGCAACTTTGTGGGAAGCGTCTAACTTTTTCAAATTTTTGTGAGGCGATTTAGTTACTTACTTTGGCGCAAGATGTTTAGGGTTCCGTAGCAAACAAGATGTTTAGGGCGCCCGCTTCTTTTATCTGACAGAATTTAAACGGTCGTATATTTCATATTGTCTACATTTTGTGAGAAAGATTTTGTAGAGACATAGTAGGTTTTGTACTTAGGGACGTATTATTGCTTCGCACCGGGGACGAACCAAGAGATTTTAAATCTATTAACGATCCGAAATAAATATCCTAAGATGTAGTGACACAATATGTTGTATAGTTTAGAGGTACTAAGCAGATACATAGAAATACCCATGTGAATAGCGAGTTTTTTAGGCTGAGAGGAAAAGAGATATGACGTGGTAACAAATAATCGGCCAAGTGAGAGTCGGACTCGCACACATAGGGTTCCGTACAGCATGGAAGCCCCCTTTAATACATTTTATTTAATTAATTATTTTTGAAGAGAATATACGATTTAATATTCTGTGAATATTTCAAGCATCTTCCTGTTGCCGTTACTAATATCGAGCGAAAAAATCACGTTTTTTGTATGGGAGCCCTTGAATATTTTTTATTTTAATTTAATTATTTATTTTTGAAGCGAATATTCAACTAAATATTCAGTGCACATTTCAAGCATCTACCTGTTACTGTTATTAATATCGAGCGGAAAACGGTTAAAAATTCAGGGTCGTTGTATGGGAGCCCCCCCCGATTTTTTTTCTGTTTTTAATATTTGTTGTTATAGCGACAAAAGAAACACTTCATCTGTGAAAATTCCAACGTTCTAGCTACCACCGTTCATGAGATACAGCCTTGTGACAGACAGACAAACAGACGGACAGTGGAATCTTAGTAATAGGGTCCCGTTTTTACTCTTTGGGACGGATCCCTAAAAATGAAACATTTGAATTGTTAAAGGCTTCTCAAATAACTCTTATCATACGATTGTTTGATAGGTTGTTTATTGTTTACACAGTTTCCATAAAAAACTTTTATCCGTTGCACAAAACAATTATTCATATAAATGTATCTCAATGCGAGGGGGTGGTACTTCTTAACCGTAAAATTTTGCCGTCATCACTAAACTTAAATCAGAATTAAAATCACGTCATGATAATAAGTACAACGATGTACCTGCTCCTTCGAGCAAATATCTAGAGAGCCACAGTCCCTAAGTGAAAGTAGTGAAAAAAATGTCCGACCGTCACATACCGACACATACCGAATTAGATACATATTTACATTAAATAATTCACAATGTCCCGTTTTCTTGAATCTCGACGTCACGTCACCTAATTAGTGCTTGTAACCGAGCACTTTGGCAACACGCGGTTTTGTAGTTGGCTTGCAATCGCCTTACGACTAACTAAAAAGCCTCCCACAACCACAGCCCGGACACTCCGCGATTTTTCATACAAAATCTGCTGTCTTACGCACACCTACACAGTACTTACTCACAGACAACACACGCACGGTCGCTACACGCGCATTTGTGTGCGGAACGTCTATGGCTGTCAGCGATCACTACAACGTGACGACATGCCGCGTGAGTGAGACAGTTGCGTACTTAATTTGCGAAAATGAATATTAACCTAGTGTATAACAATTACTTAATTTGGAAGCATTTTAACAAAAAGTAACCGATCTACTTCTTTTGTAAGATAATATCAAGAGGAAGTTACCAAATAATGTAAAATGAGTTCCTATTATTTATCCTTAGGGAAACATTAAAATTTCTTATTTTGTTACGTATCATTGATATTCAACCATACACAGTACAAGTGTTCCCTATTGTCACAGTCTAGGTAGTTGGCCGTGGGGTGCCAGCAGAGTAGAATAGCACCCCCCTCTTGTACCAGGTGTCGTAAGAGCCGACTGAGGTACTACGGAACCGATAGATGGCGGTATACCCATCCGAAAAAGCGTAGCTCAAGTGCAACAGGGCGGAGATGGGCAGCAGCATCCCCGCCGCGAGAGCTATGCACTGCGATTGCCAACACGCCTGCCCAGCGCGGCAATTACGGGCAAAATCCCCCTAAATGACTGTACGCAATAAAACCAGGCCCCCAGTCCCCGGCAGCTCCGCTAGTCCTGGTTACGGCAGCGACCACGGTAACGGCGGAGCAAGGGGTGCTAAGAATCTCCGGCAGAGATCCGGCTGCCACCCCAACCGACGACGACTGGCCCTGGCAACATATAACGTGCGCACGATGAGGGCTGATGAGAAGATTGCTGAACTGGAAGAAGAGTTGAGTAGGTTGCGATGGGATATTATGGGGTTGTCTGAAGTCCGTAGAGAGGGCGAGGACACGATAACCCTGAAATCTGGCAACCTACTTTACTACCGGGAAGGTGACCAACGGTCCCAAGGTGGTGTCGGCTTTCTCGTTCACAAGTCTATCGTTAACAACATTATTACCATCGAAAGTGTGTCGAGCAGGGTTGTATACCTAATACTCAGAATATCCAAACGATATTCGTTGAAGGTCATTCAGGTATACGCACCGACATCGGCACACCCAGATGATGAAGTGGAGGCTATGTATGAGGACGTAAGTCGGGCCATACGTACGTATAAGACCCGCTTCACGGTTGTTATGGGAGACTTCAACGCAAAGTTGGGCAAAAAAAGCGATGATGAGTTGAGAGTGGGGCAATTTGGATATGGGCAACGGAACCCCAGGGGCCAAAGGCTGGCAGACTTTCTGGAAAAAGAGGGACTCTTCATGATGAACTCTTTCTTCCAGAAGCCACCTCACAGGAAATGGACCTGGATGAGCCCCGATGGTTCTACGAGAAATGAGATAGACTTCATCATGACTAGCGAGAAACAGATATTTAACGATGTCTCCGTGATCCACAGGATAAAAACCGGTAGTGATCACAGAATCGTGCGAGGCAAACTGAATATTAACGTTAAACTCGAAAGGTCCCGTCTGATGAAGTCTACGCTCCGACCTACTCATGCTCATATACAAAACCCCGAGAACTTTCAGCTCGAGCTTTCAAATCGCTTTGCTTGCCTGGAGAATTTTGCGTCGGTGGACGAGATCAATAACGGGCTCGTAGAAGCTGTCCAAACGGTGGGTTCTAAGTTCTTTAGACCCCGCCGTTCAGATAGACCTCAGAAATTTTCCGATCATACTCAAAATCTCATGGCCGAACGACGCTCGCTAAGACTGCAGTCTTCCGATGATGCAAAGTCATACAGGCGGCTCAATAGACAAATTTCGAAATCTGTGCGGTGCGACATTCGTCTCTTTAATACCAAACATATTAAGGAGACGATAGAGCGGAACAAAGGCTCAAAAGTGTTCGCAAGGCATTTCTCTATTGGGCAAAGCCAGTTGACAAAGCTGAAGAGAGAAGATGGCAGTATAACGTCGACCAAGGCAGAGGTATTGGAGGAGATCGAAAAGTTCTACGGACAGTTATACGCCTCGGTAGCAAAGCCTGTAAACAGCACGGCTAAAGACCCAAGAGCCAAGCTGACCCGACACTTCACCGAAGACATCCCGGACATCAGTCTGTACGAGATTAGAATGGCTCTGAACCAACTTAAGAACAACAAGGCGCCGGGTGACGACGGAATCACTTCAGAGCTTCTGAAAGCGGGTGGTAAACCGGTACTTAAAGTCCTTCAGAAGCTTTTCAATACCGTCGTCCTCGAGGGCATAACGCCTGAAGCATGGAACAGAAGCGTGGTGGTGCTATTCTTTAAAAAAGGTGACAACACCTTATTGAAGAATTACAGACCCATCTCGCTTCTGAGCCATGTTTATAAGTTGTTTTCAAGAGTCATTACGAATCGTCTCGAACGCAGGCTTGATGACTTCCAGCCTTCCGAACAAGCCGGTTTCCGAAAAGGCTTTAGTACCATGGATCACATACATACGCTGCGGCAGGTTATACAGAAGACCGAGGAGTATAACCAGCCACTTTGCTTAGCGTTTGTGGACTATGAGAAAGCCTTTGATTCGGTCGAGACATGGGCTGTGCTTGAGTCTCTTCAACGATGCCGTATTGACTATCGGTATATCGAAGTGTTGAAGTGTTTGTATAATAACGCCACCATGTCGGTCCGAGTACAGGAAGAGAGCTCGAAGGCGATCCCTTTGAAAAGAGGCGTCAGACAGGGAGATGTGATATCTCCGAAACTGTTTACTGCCACTTTGGAGAACGCCTTTAAGCTCCTGGAATGGAAAGGATTTGGCATCAACATCAATGGCGAATACCTCACTCATCTTCGGTTTGCCGACGATATCGTGGTCATGGCAAAGTCGATGGAGGAACTCAGTACGATGCTCGAAGGCCTAAATCGAGTCTCTCAACAGGTGGGTCTTAAAATGAACATGGACAAGACAAAGCTCATGTGTAATTCCCATGTTGTACCCACCCCTATTTCAGTTGGGAACTCGGTTCTTGAAGTCGTTGACTCGTACGTCTACCTAGGACAAGTAGTCCAGTTAGGTAGGTCCGACTTCAAGAAAGAGGCCAATCGCCGAATCCAACTCGGCTGGGCAGCGTTCGGAAAATTGCGTAGCGTCTTCTCGTCCGACATACCTCAGTGCCTCAAGTCGAAAGTTTTCGACCAGTGTGTGTTGCCAGTGATGACTTATGGCACAGAAACGTGGTCTCTAACTATGGGCCTAATTGGTAAGCTTCAAGTAGCCCAACGAGCCATGGAGAGGGCTATGCTCGGAGTTTCTCTGCGAGATCGAATCAGGAATGAGGAGATCCGTAGAAGAACCAAGGTTACCGACATAGCCCAGCGGATTGGCAGGTTGAAGTGGCAATGGGCAGGGCACATAGCGCGGAGGACTGATGACCGATGGAGTCGAAAAGTCCTCGAGTGGAGACCACGTACCGGCAAGCGCAGCGTAGGACGTCCACCCACAAGGTGGACGGACGACCTCATTAAGACCGCAGGATCGCGCTGGATGCAAGCCGCTACCAACCGGTCTTATTGGAGGTCTTTAGGGGAGGCCTATGTTCAGCAGTGGACGTCCAATGGCTGAAAAGAAGAAAGAAGAAGAAGAAGGTAGTTTTTATTAGAAAATCCACCGGCCAGTGCAGCCCGCGCGCAGAGTACACGATGCGGTACGTAGCGCGGGGTGGAAGTGAGGAAGACTCAAACGGGTGGGGGGTTACGAGTGGCCGTTCTATACGTAGTATTATTATATATTCTTTGCCACAACGTAGCTTGGGCAGAGTTTTGGCTCGGACACTTTTTTGCACGATTGCGACTCTATAGATATTTGCTCGAAGACGTACTCTGATTAAGTCACAGAAATATGTACACCTATCTACAGCTCTCATCTCATTTATTATGGGACAGTAAAATTATGAACATCTGTGCGCGGACGGGAGCCGTTAACCTCATCCGGGGTTATTGCGGGGACTACCCCTAAATTATTGCCTCAACTTATGGGAAAATCTCCTCTTGTTTTACCCTTTTTGTGAGGAAAACATGAACAACACTGAATGGTCGCTCTTTGAAGTAGCTTCTATTAGAATCTTTATAGGTACCACAATTAAGCCCAGTCTTTACGGGTAGTTGGTATTACCTACGTATTCGTGCTGTCCAAGTGTCCACTTCTCTGTCCAATAGCTTACATAAATTGTCTCCTTATTGTCTTACTCCTGTATTATTGACTTGAATGAGACAGTAGACATAAATAATCGGTCAAGTGGGAGTTAGACTCGCGCACGAAGGTTCCGTACCGTTATGGTAGCCCCCCCTTGGTAAATTTTATTTTAATTATTTATTTTTGAAGGGAATATAAAACTCAATATATTGTAAAATTTTCAAACATCTTCCTGTTGCCGTCATTAATATCGGCCAAAAAGCCAAAAAGTCATGTTTCTTGGATGCTTTAATATTTATTTTATTTAGATAGATAGATGGATAAATTCTTTATTGTTCACACCATAAAATATAAACAAAGAAAGAACAACTTAAAAAAACTAGTGGCAACAGCAGGCGGCCTTATCACTAAAAGCGATTTCTTCCAGGCAACCAAAAAAAGGCAAAATTATTTAACTAATTATTTTAAAAGTAAATGTTTAAACTAAATATTCTTGTGAAAATTTGAAGCATCTACCTGTCACCGTTATTAACAGCAAGCGAATAACGGCTTAAAATTCAGGTATGTTGTATGGGAGCCTCCCCAATCTAATTTTTTTTCTGTTTTTAGTAATTACTTATTTGTTGTTACAGCGGCAACAGAAATACAGCATACCTATGTGATTATTTCAACGGTATAGCTATCACTGTTCCTGAAATAAGAATAGTACTAGGAACGGTGATAAGGTAATCCTACAGCCTGGTGACAGACGGACAGACGGACGGACCGCGGAGTCTTAGTAATAGGGTCCCGTTTTTACCCTTTGGGTATGGAACCCTAAAAAGAGCTATTATGCATTACAATCTAACAAGTCCTAAAATCCGCTACAGCTAAGTAATTAATAATATCACTTATTACCTTCACTCGAATCAATGACTTCTATAAAATGGATTTATAAGTAATTTCAGACCTTAGTATAAAGTAAACTGATTACTTACTCATAAAACTATTTTATGAGTAATCGGTTTACCATTAAGTAGCAGCTATATTTCAATGTAAACACGTTTATCCAAGAATATCCTTCACCTTGTTTCTAAACCATTATTTTCCATTACAAATAAGACAGTGACAAAATATACGCGCACCATAAAATGTGACGAAAGAGGTTTTTCCCATGTACAATAGTCAAAATCTATGAAACTCATCATCAGTAAACTTCGCATAAAATTAAAACTAGGAAACAGTTCAACCGCAACTGAATATCAATTTTAACTGAACCTTGAAAAATCTCCATAGCACAGTTAGAATTAAACCGCGTATTTAATCTAAATACCTAAATATTTGTCAAAGGTCAGAACTGGGTAATGAACTTAATGTGTAAAGGTTTAAAGTTTATTTTGCAATGTGTTTCCATTGGCGCGTTGCCATGACGTCGGCTGGCGGTCAGTAGTGTTGCCAACTCGGATTTTTAAAACAAACTTAGACGAGGTTAGAAAAATACGTTGAGTTTTGTAAAATTTACGAAAAGTTCGTAGATCTACGTACTTTCCTTTTTAAAGTAAAATGATTAAATTACCTTCGCTTGGCGATATTGAATAAAAAATACTATCATCGTAATTAACTGATATATTGGAGAGAAAGAAAATAAATTTGATGATCGACATTTACTACGAGTATGTATCATTGTGATTTTTTGTGCAAACTAGACCAATAGGTAAGTATTCGTAAGGGGTTGTAGAGAAGAATTTGAAACTTTGAGAATCTTAAATACTAACAATTTTCTTCAAACGTACTTACTGGAAGTAATAGCTTTTCAGCTTAATAAGACATGTTCAAAATTTAAAAAAAAAAACATAGATTTTGAGTTCGTTCGTACACTGAACTCAAAATCTAACATATCTATTAATAACATCTACGTCAAAATATGTAGAGATGGCAACGCTGGTGCGCGCAGCCAAATGACTCATTCTGATAGCTTTCGTATTGAACCGCGTATAACGATTGATGACGAGCTAAAAGTTAGAGTATGTCAGACTCAGGGTCTTTTCTCATTTGCTTAATTGACTTTGACAAATATCAGCTATTTTGTAATTGATTGGAAGACCATGATATGTCTAGATTGTTTAATGCAGAAGTTCTAGGTTGGTATCCCAAGATACGGATATTTTCAAAAGAAGAGACGTGTTAAATTATTAATGACTTAATTTGATTAGTCAATTATTCTTTGTTTGTATTATTCTTTGTGGAATATAAAACTGTATTAATTATTGCTTATTTAGTGTCTCCTAAAATTTTATGTCCAATGCTATAGCTTCAAACTTTTCAAATAAATTTTGAGATTAGTCAAGTCTCAAATTAACAAATTGCATGTTTGTTAGGACAAACGGTTGTGACTTTAAATGCCTACCATATATTGTATCACCTCTATGTACACAGTTCGAAGCAATAAACGTATTATATCTTTATCTTTTATCTTGGCTTTGTCTTCAGGGGATGTAAAACACACGTAGATATTGATGCTCATTTGTTGGTGGGTGTTCATTTTTTTTTTTCAAATAAATAGACAGGATGATTTATATGTTTTTGTGATGTCCACCAATTGTGTGCCTGTGCAAACAGATGTAGGATTGTCCTTTTTCTTGCTGTCGAAGTGGCCTTAAAACTAAAAATCTCGAACTAAACAAGAATGTTTCGATTCGGTTCACAATTGGCGAAATTGTCGATGTGCATCGTGTACAAAATTTGGATATTTTGCTCAAATTGCTTACAATATTGTTGGTTTTTTTCAAAAACGGCTCAGCCGATTTCTGTAAAATTTAAATGGAACTACCTCGGGAGTATACGCTTTTGAACTAAAAAATAATTTTTCGATTCGGTTCACAATTGGCGCAATTATCGATGAACATACACAAAAAAAAACACAAAGACGTACATATGTAGAACCTCCTCCTTTTTGGAAGTTGGTTAAAAAGACATTATTTGTACAACTTGTAAATAGTATATTCTATGTTTGTGTATCACGATTAATCATGAAGACAAAATGTCGCTACAACAAGTTGTTTACTTCACCTAATTGGCAATGAAACGATCCTGAATTCAGTCCTTTACAAATGTAAACATTCCACTTGTAATGGAATTTGAAACAAAGAGGATCAGACCAAATTACAGAAATATATCCTTTGTGTTAGTATTTAGGTTGGTAAATAAATTCAGTGAACGCAACTTAGCATTAAAATGTTTTAGATTTATTTCAGACATCAACTATTGTTGTAAACAAAGCCACGGTACAGAGAACTTTCAGCACAACTTTGGATTTCTTGCCAAACCAATAATTGCCAAAGAAGTGGAATTATCATTCTGAAACTGAATCATCTCGTAATTTAACATTTTATAATCGCCCTGGGATTTAAAGAGATCTTCGGAATTCAAAATGTTGAGTGGCATTGAACTTATGTAAAAGCCAGCATGACGATTTCGATCAAAGTCATTCAGGGTGTAATTTCGTTTGTGAATCCACCAATCTGAACTGGGCCAGCGTGGTGTAAGTACATGGCCCAATCACCCTTCGTGGATAGGCCTATGTTCAGAAGTGAACTATTAAAAGGCTCGTAGAGAGCAGTAAAGTGAGACAACATAATCTACATAAACCATACACGAAACCGCTCAGATAGCTGCATAGTTCAATACCAGTCACATCTTCAGCTCAAGCGGCCTTTGCTGGATCCAGTGTCATATAGCATTTTTATTAGAAATTAATTCCACATCTCATAATCAGGTGAAAGATGGACCGATGCTTATTTTTTATCTAACAGCCAAACTATGGAAATATAAATATGGAACGATTTCCATGAATTTGTGTATCCAGTAATGAAAAATCAAATATTCAATTCCAGGGTAAACAGTAATTAGGTAAATATAAAAAAAATCTTGTAAGAAAGCGTGCTATAAAAAGGACCGCAACTTTGCTTAACATCAGGCAAGATGTGGTCAAACACTTGCCTATCTTCTCTATGATATAAAAATAATCACTGAATGTGTTGCTAAGCGGAAATCTCGAGAACAGCTGAACCGATTTCGTTAATTATTTTTTTAGAATATTCCTTTAAGTACGAGAATCGTTCTAACGCAGAGAAAAATTTAAAAAAGTCTTGAAAAAGTCTAAAAGCAACACTTTTCTATCCTCCCATACAAACGATTCGTCATAATACTTAAAAGTCAATTTGAACTTTAATAACACACGATAAAGTTCAAGTGTTAGGGGAGAGGTTCCAGGAAGGCAAAACAATTGAGCGACGTCCTTCTTCTTCTTTTATGTTTTGGCGTCTCATTGTTGTGCATTTGCCAGTGTCAAGTATTAAGATTTAATAATTTTTGAAGTTCTTGAACAACATGATACATGACAAATCTTCAATAAGTACATCAAAAATTAAACAATCGACTGTTAGGCGGTAGTCGCTAGTCAGCTAGTCATGAATAAAAAAATACCAATCTTTTCTGTTACAGACGGCGAGCTCCCCGCTCTGGTCGTGGTGCCGCGCCGGGTGGATCTTCACCGACTGCTTCCTCCTGCTCAGTGGAGCTCTCACCTCCCACCGCATCGCCAGCGACGACACTGGAGCTGTTAGACGACTCTTCTCCAGATACTTGAGGTACGAGTTCCTCTCATCCGAATATTCAGTGCCCGACAGGGTCTGTACTGTACTTTCTACCTAAACTTTGTACTACTACTAAAATGTTGTATACGAGTAGACCGAATTAAAGTTCTTGCCGGCTGTGAACACGAGGTGAGTAGTTACGCAGTAGAAATATACTAATATGTTAGCGGCGCAAGCTTCGAGCAAATATCTATAGAGTCATAATCGTGCAAAAAAGTGTCCCAAACTCTGCCCAAGTTATGTAGTGGGCAGGCTTTTTAGTTAGTCGTAAGGCGATTGCAAGCCGACTACAACGCCGCGCGATGCCAAAGTGCTCGGTTACAAGCACAAATTAGGTGAAATAACGTCGAGATTCGAGAAAACGGGTCATTGTGAATTCTTTAATGTACATATCTAAGTCGGTTTGTACGACGGCGCTCGGACATTTTTTTACTACTTTCACTTAGGGACTATGGCTCTGTAGATATTTGCTCGAAGGGCGCAAGAGCAGGAATGTGCGCTTCCCAGACGCCAAGAAGTTTAATTCTCCCTATACTGTACTCGTATTAGGGATCACTACATTGTATAAAACAAAGTCGCTTCCCGCTGTCTGTCTGTCCCTATCTATGCTTATATCTTTAAAACTATGCAACGGATTTTGATACGGTTTAATTGTAATAGAAAGAGTGATCCAAAAGGAAGATTTATATTATAAGACACCTGTGCGAAGCCGGGGCGGGTCGCTACTACGCGGGTACTAAAAAATTAAATGAAACTATTATGATGGGATCACGACGCATGATCTGCCAGCACTATCCCGGCACCTTTAGCGTGGAAAAGTAATTAAACTAAATTAAAAATTGGTGCAAATAAAATAAATTGGTGAAAGACAATAAAGGTACCTACGTACTCGTACCTACCCAAACTGCTATTTCAATATCCCGTGATATGACTATATGTCACGAGTGTCACGACTCACGGGTGAACAAGATCCTTAATTTTAGCTATAAATATTGCACGCTATTGAACAACGATAAAATTATGAAGAGCATTAATAATTGGGATAAAGATGATCGTAAATTGACCAGTGTTTTCGCGTTTTCTGTAGATCAACGAGAAAATTTTCGGTATATTTTTGATTAAATTTACGTTTCAGGAGAAAACTCTTTCCATCCCTTAAATTGTAACAAAATGTTGTGATTTTGGTGTCAATCGCTTGAGTACCTAAGAAATACAGGTATTAGTATTACAGCTTTGTACCTACGTCTTATTTTTTCAGAAAAGTTAAATTTTACAGCCAAGTTTATGCGTAAAAATATGACTTTTTAGGGGCTTTTAACTTTAAAGTCATTTAAAAAACTGTAAAAACTAGTATGTAGGTATAATCCTAGCAATTGAACTGCTCATTAATTACCTACTTACATGAAAAAACAATCACTCAAATCAGATAATATTTAGAGGTAGATAAAAGCTTATTGTTTTTGTATGGCCCTTAGGTACGCCTCAGTTGGCGCCTCACGATTACCTTAAGATCATGAATTACTTAGTAAAAAAATTACATTTAACATAAGCTGTTATTTTTTTCATTAAAAAAATCATCGCGCCTGATCTATTATGCTGCAAAAGAAGATGCAGACTTGTTGCTCACGTAACTACTTGTTTTGTAGGCGCTTTTAAAAAAGGTTCAGATTCACGTAAAGTAGTAATTTCAAATTTAACTTTACAGTTACACCCTTTATATCCTTTATTAATATTAATGAGACAGCTCATGGAAAATCTAACCGCATGAGGGAAAATTTGCATATTTACCAAATTTGTGGTTTAAACGTTACTGTTGCTTTAATTCCGTCACCGGATTAGCTAAAATAAAACTTGTCAGGGAATTCTGACTTGTCTGACTGAATTAGTAGAATTGGTGACAGATGTTTAGTTAGCTACTATGATGCTACTGTATTTGGGGATCCTAGAAAAGCCTCGTTTGTATAGGATGCTATGATTTTCAATTAGCGTCTCGGTAGGAAAGTAAACATAATCGGTGTGTCTCACGTTAGTCAGATATTTCGATGTAAATATGCGGGCTAGGTACCTATAGTTGTAAGAAAGGTGTAGCATGATTTCTTACTTGCTGATGATGAATAAAACGAGGATTAGTAAATTAAAGTGGCAATACGCAGGACACATAGTTCGAAGAACGGATGAGACGGAGACCACGGACGCGCAGGAACGCGCTGGATACAGGCCGCTTCCAACCGTCCTTATTGGAAATCCATGGGGGAGGCCCACGTCCAGCAGTGGACGTCCTTCGGCTGATAGATAGATAGATGATGAATAAGTGTTATGTACCTAATTTTAATTTCCTATTTCGCCAACCAATACGGGGTATTCCTTTGGTGCAGGGACTTTTAAAATAGGTGCACCTAAGTGATGAACATTATGACCAACTTTTACTACACAGGGTCATAGGTATTAAACGCAAAACCTTTTAGGGGCGGGGATCTAGTCACACAACTTTTGTACAATACTACGACTTTAGAAAATCCGCAAAAAAAAAAACAATTCTCCATACCTACATTTTGCCGCGCGTTGACGAACTTTTTGTATGAAAAAACTGATGTTTTCTTTGTCATTTTCCAAAACTCCTAGAACAGTAGTTGTTTGTCTAGATAAACTACTAGACCCGGCTTTGAAAGGTTTTGCGTTTATTACCTATGACCCTTTATAATTATGGGGTCTCCTGAAAAATCGTAAAAAAATATCTGTTTCATACAAACAAATGAAACATGAAAATGGAACAGCTTTTTTTTCTCGATTTTGCATTTGGTCCCTTATGGAGAGTTGTTTATAAAGAGCATAAAAGTAGGTACAATTATACAGCTCTAAACTTACTTTCATGCACTTTGCAAAAGAACAATTTATAGTACTTAGGTATAGGTACGCGTATTGCTAGCATGTTGTGAAATCTCACAAAAGGGTTATTTAGAGATGAGTAATTTTTGGTCAAAAACCTGCGTAATTAATTCAAATCCACGATAAAACATCAATCCAATTAATCATTGGAATTTTTAGAGCTAATTTGGAAAATTACACCGAATAATCGGCAAAGTCGGACTCGCGATCGTAGGGTTCCGTACTGTATGGGAGGATACTGAAATACTTATTTTATTTTCGTTATTTATTAATGAAGCGAATAAACAACTTAATATTCTGTGAAAATTTCAAGCATCTACCTGATACCATTTTTAATATCGAGCGAAAAAAGGCTAAAAATCAAGTTTGTTATATGGGAGCCTCCCTTTTATGGATATAAGTAAATTTTATTCTGTTTTAGTATTTGTTGTTGTAGCGGCAACAGAAATACATCATCTGTGAAAATTTCAGCTTTGTACCTATAACGATTCTTGAGATACAGCCTGGTGACAGACAGACAGACTGACAGTGGAGTCTTAGTAATAGGGTCCTGTTTTTACCCTTTGGGTACGGAACCTTAAAAATGTTTAGCAAAAAAGAAAGAAAGTGTTAATAAAACAAAAACGTTTATAAATTATGTTTGCTAAGTTAAGGCACCACTTTGGCCATTGTTATAGGTATATTATTGAGATGCATATTTTATCGAGAATATTTACATCGTTAAGTACAATGCAAACGGGGAAAAAAACTGAGATATACGAAATGACGTAAACATAAAAAAGCATAATCATGATGAAAAGCATTATAAACTTGTCGCTAGCAAATAAGCGGATCCGTATCCTTCAAATTCAAAAAACTTTTACGTCATCAATTAATAAGTACAAAGTGTTAACTTGCATTTTACCCTGATTTACCTACAGGGGTAGATAATACATATTATACTAATTAATAATTATGACCATTGATTAGGTACGATGAAACCAAACTTGAACGAACTCGTAAAGATTTTTTTTCGGTACAATAAGTTATCGACTTTCAATACATTGTATACGTCTTATTAGTAAAAAGAGTGTATAAAAGTCGGCAGTTCCATTGTTGACATTTTATTCCATTTCACAGCAGTGGTTCCATTGTTTAGTGTAGCTATTCAGAATCACGAGTTATTTATGTAAATTTTGGGGTGCAAAAGGGAATGCAATATATATCTATGTGATGTTATGCATTCTTTTTTGCAAATTAAATTTAGAAAATGTTAAATATCTCGAAAACCGTGGCATTTTTACAAAACACAATTTCTGTGTATTTGGTTAGTAGTGAGCCCCGCCGCCCGCCAGTGAAGTATTAACCACTATTTACTGAACATCCTGTATTTATCATCATACCAGCGGAAAGACGTTTACTCCTCTGAGAAGACGTTTACCGCAGAACAAAGCCTCCGACAGATTTTCAAGCGGTGTTGTTCTTGCTTATTGATCAACTTTTTATGTTATACCATTTTCATTGTCCTCCAGGTTAACCCCAGCTTTACTAGCCGTTGTCCTGTTCTACGCTTACATATGGGACAAGCTGTCCACCGGCCCGATGTGGGGGACTTTCGTTACCAAGAACGCCGAGATCTGTGAACAGAACTGGTGGTGGAACCTTCTCTATCTGCAGAATTATTTTGGTCTGGAGAATATGGTAAGTAAGTTGGTAAGTATAAATGAAATGAAATCATTTATTGTCAAAATAGTAACACTGATAACAAATAATTAAATTTTAGCATCGATGTTCCTATTTATGGACTCGTCCAACATGATTTCATATTAAAACAAAACATAACAATTAATAACATTATTTACAATTATTTAATTAAATAAAAACTAAATAAAACCATGCTCCAAAACGAAAGCAACAAATATTTTGAATGTAGGAGCTTTTATAATCTACCCGCTAATTTTCTACTGCTCTAAATTAATAATCGGCCAAGTACGAGTCGGACTCGCGCACGGAGGGCTCCGTACTGTATGGGAGCCCCCCTTAAATATTTATTTTATTTTAATTTTATTATTTATTATTGAAGGGAATATAAAACTAAATATTCTGTGAAAATTTCAAGCATCTACCTGGTACCATTATTAATATAGAGCGAAAAACGTTTAAAAATTCAGGTTTATTGTATGGGAGCCCCCCTTGAATATTTATTTTATTTTGTTTTTAGTATTTGTTGTTTTAGCAGCAACCGAAATACATCATCTGTGAAAATTTCAGCTGCCTAGCTATCAAGGTTCATGAGATACAGCCCAGTGACAGAAAGACAGACGGACAGACGGACATCGAAGTCTTAGTAATAGGGTACCGTTTTTCCCTTTGGGTACGGAACCCTAAAAACGTAGCGTCGTCGTCGATCAGCACTACTGTCAAGTCATACCTAAACAAAGTAAACAACTATGTTTTCAAAGTAATATTTGTAATAAAATTTTTAATCCGCTGTATAGGGGCTTCGTTACTAAACAATATCAGCAAATCACTCACATCATATTAAAATACGAGTATATTAATTAAAAATTAAAAAAGATAGACCGGGTGGCTAGCCCTGTCAGAGTTCGTAAGCCGTCTGAAGGCCTCTGATTCGTCTAAACGGTTAAAACAACCAGGACTTACAATTTAACGTGTCACCCGGTCCACGATAGCGGTCAGTTGTAAATGCAACCCGTCCGAAGACAGACCGTGACGAACGTTGCATCGCCGTTTGTCTATGTAGTCAAACTACCTTCTAACCTAGCCAAACTACCGTCTTGAGTAAGTCCTAGCGAGTGGGACTCGGTATACAGGATAATTAGAAAGGGTGCAGTAAGTTAATAAGGGATGATTCAGACCAACATCATCAACAACTTTGACCAAATAATCAATTCAGAATTTGAGAAAAAACAACTGTTCTTTTTTGCATTTATAATTTCGAATTGCAATTTTGTAAAAAATAAAATTGGTTCGTAATGACTGTCAGAACCATGCTCTGTCGGCTTACGCCTTTTCTGAATAACCATGCCTTTGTTGATGAGTAAAATAAGAAATGAATATTATAAAAGAGCCGAGAATTCGGATCATAAACTACTCGTACTACAGCAATAATGTACTCGTACCTACGTTAATAAGTATGTCTTTGTCTTTGATCAGGATTAAGTTGTAGCATTGTACGAGTAGAACAGAAACAAATAACCATGTAAACAGCTATATTACGTAATCTAAATAGCAGATATGGAAACTTCTCATACACAAATGGATTAAATGGATACAAATTACAACAGTTGTATTGTAGCAATAATGAATACTCAAGATTAATGTACAAGTAATAATTCTGTTAGTTTCCTAGACATACTTAGATTTATGGCGATGAGCTCTGTGGAACAACGTAAGGTTAAGCAGCCATTTATATGTGTGATAGGTTCTATTTAGGTGGTATGTAGACGAGCGTTAAACGCGGTAATATCTACGTTGCTCTCGTTTTAAAGTTTAAATTATTCTTTGTAATGTTTGACAGAATACTTCGGCTATTTAAGATGCGGTCGATTAAAAAACGCTCGTTTGGTGGAACCCAAAATACTTTATTCCGTAAACTATATTGTCACAGTGACTCTTAAGCTATTTATAGAATATTTTATTAATGTATCTAATACCTTGAAAAAACCTACCACATAGATAATAATAAACCGCAGAATTTAATTTTAGTGTGGTTTATGCTAAATTATGTTTTCGAGCTCACAAATATTTTTTTAGGTAAATGATTTCCTTAATGCGTGTTACATATCTATCCAATGAAACTTAAAGTTCTGTAAAATATCGCACGTTTCTAAATGAAATGAATATTTCAGCGGGCGATTTTCGGAAAATTGTTCAGTGCTGGCGTAAAGGTGCGCTTACACGGGCAATTAAAATTGCTCAATTCCAGTCAATACTTGTCAACTATGACGTCACGACTACATCAAGCAATTTACGGCAACGGCAACAAGTATCAATGCTGCGCAATACAATATTGAGCGATACGGCGCAACTTCATCTACTACTTCCACCCGACCTCTCGCTCTCCCCGCGGAAGCAAGACGGCAAGCCGCAAAACAAACAAGTGCGAATGAGATATATACAAAAATTGCTAGGAATTTCCAAGCCCATTGGATATTCGTCAATTCGTATCTGCGACATTGAGCGATATGAAATATCTGGAGCAATTAGAAGCAATATCGCCGAAATAATTGCCGCAATTTATTGAAATTGCTCCATTTATTGCTCCAGATCGGTCCATTCATGTCGTCGAGCAATTATTGCCCTCGTGTAAGCGTACCTTAACAGATGAAATTCAATCAGCACAAAACAAAAGAGTACAAAAATCTGGAAAAACATTTGCAGAGCAAGTTAGAATTGGACTTTATTCCGATACCAAAATACAAACAAGGAAGCAGCAAACAAAAACTGATTCGATTTGAGTATTGTAGTTGCACTCAACAATGTCTATCGTCTAGCGAGTGGTTCCGACCAGATCGGATTCCCATTGGGTCTTGTTTGTTTAGGTTCGAGGTAAAACTACCTATGCTATGCTCCTATTGTTAGAGAAATAAGCACTCCATCTTCACGTGAACTTTATTTCAACGAAATAGGGACCAAAATCGGGAAGGAATTGACAACGAGTTGACTCTTACGGGAGCGGTATATCGGTTAGATTGTTTCGCTTTGAATAGAGCCTGGGGTAGGTTCGGTTGGTGATTGTGGTGGAAGCTAAATGTTGAATCGTTAGCTAATGGAAAGGATTAATGAATGGATAACTTGATAGATAATAATTCTAGCTAGTTGAGATTGTTACTAAGGGAATATACGTTTTTATACTCATAACAATTATTTCTTTTCTTATGAGATTTAATATAGAGTCCAGCGCGGTCTAGTTAGATATCTTTCGATTACCAATGAGAGTCGTGAAAAATTCATGAAATAGTTACCTACCCTTAGTATGACTTCGTTAATTTATTTATTTTCGCCCAGTAAACTCAGTAACTAAATGATTTTTATGTAGTAAAGTTAATAAAGGCACTTTTGCCAAGAAAAAAAGATAAACTCAGTAAAGTTGGCATTAAGTAAAATTTTTATGGATTGTTTTCAATGCCATACCAAATGTATCGAGATAATCAAAACGAGATAAATTATTATTTTAATATGGCACGGGTTGAAAAGAGACATGAGAGATAATCTCGATTCGACGGATAAGGCCAGAATTTTCTTATAGAAACGTAAAATTTCAAAGCAAATTTGATAATTTTTAACCGAATTCCAAAAAGGAGGAGGTACTATGTTCGTCTGTATGTATTTTTTTGTGTATGTTCATCGATAATTCCGCCAATCGTGAACCGAATCGAAAAATTATTTTTTAGTTCGAAAGGGTATATACTCCCGAGGTGGTCCCATTTAAATTTTACAGAAATCGACTAAGCTGTTTTTGAAATATCAACAAATTATTGTAAACAATTCGAGTGAAATATTCGAATCTTGTACACGATGGAAGGCGGTTTTACCATTTTTTGCGAAAAATAATTATTTCTTTGGGTATCAATCATAATTTACAATTATATTTCGCAGTGCGCACCTCAAACTCACCAGCTCGCATTAGATATGCAGCTGACTATCCTGGGAGGCATCATAGTGTGGGCCATACAGTCAGAGCTGGGTTTCGCCAAGCTTCTCCTACCAGCGGCACATCTGGTGTCGGCGTACTTCCGGTACACCACCGTGAGGGACCATCGGCTGACGCTGCTGGCTTATCATGGAGTCAGGTATGTCCTCTTCAACTAACTCTTTTCAATTTAAAACATACAGTGATGACTTATGGCACTTAAACGTGGTCTTTCACTATGGGCCTTATTTGTAAGCTCCATGTAGCCCAACCTGCCATGGAGAGGGCTATGCTCGGAGTTTATCTGCGAGATCGAATCAGAAATGACGATATCCGTAGAAGAACCAATGTTACCGACATAGCCCAGCGGATTGGCAGGTTGAAGTAGAAATGGGCAGGGCACATAGCGCGGAGGACTGATGACCGATGGGGCCGAAAAGTTATCGAGTGGAGACGACGTACCAGCAAGCGCAGCTTTCGTTAATTAGGGCATCCGTCCACCTTGTGGGTGGACGGATGACCTAATTAAGACCGCAGGATCACGCTGGATGCAAGCCGCTTCCAAACGTCTTTATTGGAGATCTTTAGGGGAGGCATATGTCTAGCAGTGGACATTCTATGGCTGAAACGAACGAACGTAAGAATATAAAACAAAAAAAAAAAAAAGAAAATCACTTCATTTCCTGTTACAGAGATATAGTAAATAATGATTGTATCTCATGAGCACGGCAGTGACTCCACCACGACAATCCAAGCGAAGAGAAGTGCATCATTTTTTCTTCATCTATCAAAATAATGCTATATGGGCAAGTTAATGATCAGATGACGTATGCTAGACTAGAGTGATGTGGAGAAAGAAGACATGCTGTGCCATCCGCACCTAGTGGGATAAAGACAATTAATGGTGACATTAAAAGAGTATACTTTTCTTGGTTTCACCGAGTAACACATGCCATTTAACATCAATGTAATATTTGATATTTCAGTGTAAGCCAACTGTACCGGACAGCTCGGCTGAGCTACACCTCCACGCTGCACCGATGTTCCCCGTACTTGATCGGCTTAAGTTTGGGACTCGCTTTGCAGAAACCATCGAAACATGGAAAAGTAAGTAAACGTAACAAATTTTTGCAAGATATTTGCTAAAATTGAAAGGTTTTTTAAGCTGTAACTCACTAACTTATAGTAGACAGATAGATAAATGAACCAACAACAGAGTGATAGTGATCAAAGAGTTACTTTTTATGATAAACATTTTAAAATTCGTCGCGGATGCAGGATTCGAACCTTGCGTCTTCGGATCACTAGCCCGACGCTCTGCACCACTGAGCTAACCCGCTGTATTGACTCGCGACGAATTTTGTGAAGTGTTTATCATTTTTAACCAACTTATAGCGTTGGCGGCGCCACCTGTGATACCCGTATTAGACAGGTTATCACTCAATTGAAGTTATAAGAACTTCTGTATTGACGAGAGATGGCGCACTGCTAAATACTAGAGTCAATACAGTGGGTTAGCTCAGTGGTCCAGAGCGTCGGGCTAGTGATCCGAAGACGCAAGGTTCGAATCCTGCATCCGCGACGAATTTTTGAAATGTTTATCATAAAAAGTAACTCTTTAAGATAAACCTAGTTTGGGATGCACTATAAAATAAAATCATTTCAGAGTGATAGTGATGTTTTTTTTTTCGGTACTGGATTTTAACACTACTAAAATTAGCAAGTACCTAAACAAAATATAAGTATAGGCAACCTACGTTTTTAGTTGATGCGGTTTTGTGCATATACTGACCACTATTTTGTTGTTTTGGTGTATGTATAATGGTAGAGGCATTTTTTTCACGATATGAAATGTATATTTCACTCGAAGAAGATTACTTTTTAAAAAACAATATAAAAAATATCGTCTTAACACAAAAAAAATATTTACGCACGCTTTAGACAATGTTTACCAGTACAAATTTGGTCGGTTAAACAGCGTGTTTAAATCTCTTGTGGTAAGGCGGATATAGTTTTTAGGGTTCCGTACCCAAAGGGAAAAACGGGACCCTATTACTAAGACTTCGATGTCCGTCTGTCCGTCTGTCTGTCTGTCTGTCACCGGGCTGTATCTCATGAACCGTGATAGCTAGGCAGCTGAAATTTTCACAGATGATGTATTTCTGTTGCCGCTATAAAAGCAAATACTAAAAATAAAATAATAAAAATATTTAAGTGGAGCTCCCTTACAACAAACCTGATTTTTTAGACGTTTTTCGCTCTATATTAATAATGGTAACAGGTAGATGCTTGAAAGTTTTATAGAATATTTAATTTTATATTCACTTCAATATCAAATAATAAAATTAAAATAAAATAAATATTTAAGGGGGCTCCCATACAGTACGGAACCCTCCGTGCGCGAGTCCGACTCGTACTTGGCCGATTATTTTTCTTGAAGTACCTTAGGCCGCGGATTTATCAGCCGCCTCTCGTATCTTGTAGACACTTTCCTACCTATTTATAGCCACAAAATTAATTTTCGCAAACTTACGATGTATTATTATACAATATGTATAAGTGTAGTAGAATGGCATAAAACCAAGGAAAATTTAAATAACGCTTGCTGACCGAGAACGTTGCTGTCCTTACATTATAATTACATAAGACAAAACTAGAAATAATAAAATTATGATAAAATAGCAATTCTCAGGTAGATACAGCTTTTATCGATGACAGCATTAGAAGTTTATTCATCCAACCAGTTAAACCACTAGCTGTGCCGCCGAAATTTTCAAATTAAAATTACACGTGCAAAATTTTACAACCAGGAACTGAGATTTTTATTTAATACTTCGAGTTTTTGTGAAATTATATTTGGTATTTTATAGTCATTATAGGTCCTAACACAAAAAAATAAGACATGCTGTTGTTTACGATAGAATCTACTAATTATAATTATGGGATTTTACAGTTTCCCATGTTAACAGAAACTTTGGAACCTCAATTAAACTAAATAGCTTGTTTTTGCAAACTAGAAACATGAGAAATAAACGAGGTGGGTTAAAAACAAAAAAAAAAATCTAGCGATAACCCTGTATGGCCTCAATGGACAGTGAACTATTTAAGTTTGCATTACTAATATTGTGAATGGTAAACTGTGTTTGTTGGTTTAGTTGTTACCCTTTCAAGTGGCAAAGGAGCCACGAATTAATTAATTTTTTTGCAGGGAAAAAGTTTAAAGATCGCGAGATAAAACTAATCCTTACATAGTATAAAATAAAGTCGCTATTTTCGTTTGTTTGTTTGTTTGTTTTTCTGTATGCTTAAATCTTTAAAACTAAGCAAAGGATTTTGATGCGGTTTTTTTAATGGATAGAGTGATTCAAGAGGAAGGTTTATATGTATAAAAATTCCCGAAATTCCCACGGGAACGGGCACAACGCGGGTAAAACCGCGGGGCGCTGCTAGTAGTTAATATAAATGTGACAAAATACTTATGATCAGTACTTATTAGCAGCATTTATCAATATTAGAGAGAATTTCGGTGTTCTAAAGATATATTGTTTGTGCAATTCATTATCTATGTCAGTTAAGGTGGGCATACACGATGCCATGAACTGATCAGTTTTTTGCATCACTCCAACTGGGATCTCATTCAGTTAATTACTACTGTTATCTGGCGGATGGCATTGCTATTCCAAAACACAGAATAGTTCCTAGCTTGGATGGCAATGTTTCTCAACTTGCTAAATTACCTACTGTGTTCATGACTAGTGTTAATATTATTGATAAGAAAAGTTTGTTAAAGCCAATGAATTTCATTTTCATTTTCAATTAAAAGGTAAGAATTGGCGGCCCAATATTTAAACCACTAGCTGAAGCTGGGCACACAAGATACGATGATCGAATCAGTTCATCTGATCAGATAAGCCGGAGCCTAATTTAGTTAACTATTGCCGGTAGGAAATTAATGAAGGAAAAAATGACACCCCTATCTTATTCGAAAAATATCGATCCTACAAAAAGTTGATGGGAATCAAAGTTGTAGGAAATCAAATTCCGGATAACTTTGGTACCGATAATTTCTCATAAAAAATTGAAATTACACAAGTTACTGAAGATACAGTTAATCATCGAGGTGGTCCAAACATGCGAACCATCGCAGTACCTTCCGGTAATAGTTAACTACATTAGGGCCCCGCTGCTCGGATTTGATGAACTGATGCGATCATTTCATCTTCAGGTAGTGGTTTAAATATGGAACCACCAATTCCTACCTTTTAATTAACTGAATGAGCTCCCAGTTAGAGTTATGCGAAGAACTGATCAGTTTAACTGACCGTGTATGCTCACCTTTAGAGATCACGGTCATAAATGTAGGTAGGTATTTGTATCTTAATGTTCTTAAATGTATGAAATGAAAAACATGATTATTAGTACTTTTCCGAAAATAATACTAGGTATTGCGTTAGTAGAAACTTTGACAAGTAGGATGATGGTGAGTCTGACAGGTGTAAAGAACAAAATTTTGAAAACGTGCGATTTTAATCCAAAACTTTTGATGCAAATAAAAATTTACAGTCAATTGGTTTTACGAGCAAGAATCATTATTTTACGACCACGCTATTTTTAGGGTTCCGTAGTAAAACGACGAACCCTTATAACTTTGTTATATCCATCCGTCCATCCGTCCGTCCGTCCGTCCGTCCGTCCGAATGTTGCCAAGCATTATAACTTCCACATTTATAAACCAAATGAGTTGAAATTTCACAATCACAGTATGATAGCATAAATATATATCTCAATTTAAAATATTTAAAAGATTCCAAACTGTGTATTTAAGGGGTGCCTCCAATTCATGTAAAGTGGGGATAAAAAATCTTTTTACGAGAATCGGAAAATCGAATAGGAATATTGAAATAGAAATAGGAGATGAAATAGTACATTATGATAAAAGTGCGGTAAGTTGAAAATTACAGCCGAGGCGATATTGCAAGCCCGAGCCGTAGGCGAGGGCTATAAGGAAGCAGAGTAATTTTGAAAGCGCACGTATGTCATACGACGTTTTATAACATATTTGCGAGGAAATATTAAAACTCTGACTTTGAGTGAAAGTCGTGCATCAGTCGAAGCAGCGTGCGTTTTACATTACCATAATGCACAAGTGCCGTAATGTCTCTCACTCTCTTGAGTGAAAGTAGGAGAAACGAGACCACAGAGTTCTTCAGTCGGTGGCGGCGTGCGTTTTACATTACAATAAAGCACAAGTGCGTAATGAAATACGTTACGTTATTGAAATTGGTGTAATTACAGCCACTTTACGAGCAAATATGTTAAAAAATCTTTTCCAACCCCACACCCTCATGTGGTTATAGTTAAATAGGGTTGGTTTTGAAAATGAGTGTAAGATTGTCACATGTACCATTTGTGAGATATAGGTCACTGAAATTGAAAAAAGAGCGTCCCCTCCCTCTTAATTTCTAAAATATACAAGATAGAATGTTCAAATTTCCTGAGTTAACAGACCACATTAAAATCTTTCTCTATTCCTTCTCTACAAACATATTTCTTATTCAACCATGTTTTTCTATTATTCCACCATCTAATGACATCATAAAAAATGGTTTTTATCATAATCATAGTCACCGTCTACGGAACAGTCAGACTTGACAATTGATTTTGTCCTCGCTTAACCTTCGTTGTCCTCGTCTCGTAAACGCCATAATTAAATTATAACTAAAGTTGACGCCAAATCTTTATTTTGATCTTGTCATCGTGGTTTTAGCAAGTATTTTTGACACCCCTAAATTTTCCGCCAACTTGCTAATGCAAAATTAGTCTGTTTCCAAACTTTAGACTAACAAATCAGTAACATTAATACAAACAAATAGAATACAAAATAACTTTATTTGCCTTAAAACACTTTTAACCATATTCACTTGTCCATTGACTCTGAACTAGTTAATAACTGTATCTCAGAGCCAATGGCTTCTCCCGTTATAAAATCTAGCAACAAAAGTTATACAAACAAAAGTAAAAATAAATTTAGAAAAACAATTTAGATTATTAAATTTAGAAAAACAATTTAGATTATTAAATTTAGAAAAACAATTTAGATAATATTCGAAAACATGTAAGAAATATATATATATTTATATGTATACTATAATAAAGCATAAATTACAGAGATACATACTTAATACGAACTACACAATTTTACAACTCAAAACCCAAAACATTCATTTTTATCAACAAACATGTACGTGTGTGTGTGTGTGTGTGTGTGTGTGTGTAACGCTGCAATACTCGAGATCTCATGAGAGTCAAGGTTTGCAGCGTTACACATGTGTGTGTGTGTGTGTGTGCGTGTGTATATTTAACTTATGTAAAAGTCAGATAACATATCTTCAATCCCATCGTAGTCATAATTACTGAGCCATGAACATACAATTTTCTTAACCTCATTGTTGCTGTGTTTTCTAATTTTATGCGTTTTGTTTATTTTATTGTACAAAAGTGGAACAATAAATTCATATTTTCTTTGTTTGAACCTAGTTTTTATGCTGGGGACTGGACATCGTTCCACTCTTCTAGATGTACCACTATGTAACATTGTAACATTGAAACAGAATTTACCGAAATTCAATGCACTTTTCTTCTTGATATAGGCATCTGTGTTTTTTAAATATTATTTCATCTATTGTCAACGCATTTCCTGACTAGGAGTTTTCTAAAGGTCCCCCACTGACTATACTTTCCAATGTGCGTTTTCAATAGACGGTGTCTATTCAATGTTGACAATTTAGTATGAAACTTTGCCGCTGAAAGTTATGACTTTTTATACAAATAAAGTTTTAGTGACAAAAATATTTAGTTTTATAACTCATCCGATTAACTTGGAACTGCAACATGGTGGATTTATCTATAAGTACCTACACTGGTGTTTATTTGGCTCAACGCATAAGCATTGCCATTCAGCGTGGCAATGCTGCCAGCATGCTGGGCACGCTGCCAACTGGCAGTGGGCTTGAGCATTTGGATTATCTTTAGACCTTCAAAGGTCTGAGGATGATCCAATGCTTTTTGTGTAATATAGTAGTGTAGTTTTGTTGTAGTTAATAAAGGCACTTTTGCCCGATAAAAAAAAAGTACCTACACTGTATCTACGAAGCCGTTGTGGCCTAAAGGTAGCCTAAAGGTAGTATTCACTTCACAATCGTGTGAAGGGTTCAAATCCCAGTCCCGTAACAATGACTTCTCTAGAATGTATGTACGGGATTTCACACCACTGGCTATTCGGTGAAGAAAAAAACGTTAGGCAACCTGCGTCTGTTTAGAAAAAAACCGATGGCGTATGTGAATCCACTTAAGGGCACTGGCCAGCGTGATGGATATGGCTCAATCTTCCCTCGTGGGTAGGCCTATGTATAGGACCGTCAGAAAAGGTTAGTACAGTACAGTACACTGTATTATTTATAAGCTACCTATATATATTTTTACAATGTTTGTGTAAAATATGAAATCAAAACTAGACTTCACTGTATTGACAACATTTAATTGACGCAGTAAATTAGGAAGCATCGTCTGTAGACACCTTAATAAATTTTAACTTGGATTTTGTGATGGTACAGCCTCAGTCGTGATCGTCTTCTATTTATTTATGTATGTGTGTATCGACAAAGTTTCTAATAGCCTCAGGAGTCTTGACGTGGTGGAGAGTATGAGTATTGCGCATCAACAAACTCGCGAATTTTGTGCATAATTACATCAGTACATTGGACCGAATGAACTGGAGGAATCACCTAGCCATTCTACCTAGGCTTACTTTGTTTATGACAGTTCCCTTAGCTCTTAAGGAGTTTAACAAAACGCTGACCTTTATGTAGGACTGTATGAATTTGTTCTAATTTGATGCTAGTGCGTCATTCATTTAAGTACAGGTCTGTCATAGTAAGTGCTAGGAGCGTGGTTTGGTGCAGTTGACTCCAGTGTGGACCATTTGTGTCCACCCGTCAGAAACCAGACCGGATCGGCCGTCGTGAGGGAATTCCTAAGGCTGGACTTACAGCTCGATTTACATCGATTATAGGGGGGCAACCGTCCGTTATTTACCCTAACGCTGCGAAGCGTATATAATTATATCAGATTTCGTCGTACAACGCTCTCAATAGCGTTCTTCCCCCGGGGTAGGTACCATTTGTTATATTCAATTTCGAACAGAATTGTATGATTAGTTTGGCCAAACTAAGAAGCAATGGATCGGTTGGAGAGGACATTTGTGTTAACGAAGCCCAGGCCTGCCGCTTCCCGCCACGGTCATGTACTGATTCTATCAATAAAATTAGTAACTGAAATTACTAAACAGTGGTTTCTTAACTCGCTGCACACATACTCATCGCGCCAACACTACAAGCCCTTAAGCACCTACATGTATATACGAGGGTCAAACTGAAAGTTCTTAGAAAATCAAAAACTGATTACATTAGCCAGTTATTAGTTTTATTATATCTTTTCAAAATATTGTCCATTCACGTCAATACACCGCTGCATGCGATGGAACCACTGGGAAAAGCACTTTGCCCACTCGTCCTTAGGGGTCTCTTCAATGGCATCGCGATACGCAGCCACCGCTTCTTCAGCATTCATAAACCGCTTTCCTTTAAGTTTTTCTTTAATTTTTGAAAATAAATAAAAATCACAAGGCGCGAGGTCGGGGCTATACGGCGGGTGACCCAGTAATTCAACGTTTGATGTCGCCAAATAGTCGATCGTTCGCTTGGCGGTGTGCGATGAGGCGTTGTCGTGGTGAAGGAGGATCCTACTGCGAGGTCGTTTCTCTCGAACTTTTTCCAAGACAAGTGGCAAACAATTGGTAGTGTACCATTCTGCAGTAACTGTTTTTTGATCCTCTAACACAATTGTCGCGAAATGACCTATCCTTCCAAAGAACGAGGCCACCATTTTTTTCCCCGCACTTCGATCTCTCTTCACTTTAGTTGGCAACTCCTCGAAAGGAAACACCCACTGAGCAGATTGTCTTTTGGTTTCAGGATCATAACAGTAAATCCAGCTTTCGTCACCTGTTAGTATGTCGAACACAGCATTTGAGTCACCTCCGTTAAATCTTTCAATCATTTTACGGCACCAATCCACACGATGGAGTTTTTGAGCCTCAGTCAAATTATGAGGTATCCACCGGGCGCAAAGCTTCCTGACCGCTAAATGTTCGTGTAGGATTTTGTGCACTTGACTCATACCGATGCCTAAGCTTGTCCGAATCTGCTGATAGGTCACTCTTTTGTCAGTCTCTATCATACGCCGCACAACACAGATGTTATCTTCAGTCGTCGCCGTAGAAGGCCGTCCCTCACGTAAATCATCAGTGAGATTAGTGCGACCACGTTTAAACTCATTAAACCAGTTGTAAACAGTCGCACGAGATGGGGCTTCATCGTGAAAGGCCAATCGTAGTCTATCATAACTTTCTTGTTGACTTAAATGACATCGAAAGTCATAAAAAATCATTGCACGAAAATTTTCTCGTGTTAAATTCATGTTGACGTGACACAGACAATTTTCAATTTGCCGCCAAATCGTAAAACAAATGACAAATGAATGAAGTATATACTCAGTAATATTGGCAAAGAGTTCTATTTTCAAATTATAGAATTATTTTTTTATTATATTGTTTATAAGTGGCCAGTTCTAAGAACTTTCAGTTTGACCCTCGTATGTATACATATCCTACACCCTAAGCGTCCCTATGTACTTAGTGCTGATTGTATATACTTAACCACTTACGTTGTATACTCTCGACGATCCCATGTCCAGGCTGCACTCGGGTTCTGCTTTCTATATCTAATAAACTATCTAAGTTCGGTTCGAATGATAGTAAGAATTTCTCTACGTGCGCTAACCTCTTATCTACTCATTTGTATTTAAAGTTCGATTCAGTGATCACTGAAGGTGATCATCTATCTATGTTTACTTAAGGTCGAACTTCGTATTAGGATTAATTTCATGAATCAAATTTCCTGTCCTCCAAATGTATTTACTGATATGTTCGATTATCTATTATCAGGTATCGAGTGAATAAGTTACATAGAGATCAGCAGAGACTACATGCCCAAACTCCTATATTTAATTCTATTGGAATCCAATGTAACTAGACAAAGTCACTTAGGCCGTCTGGCATTTGTTATCTCTGTTGCTCCCTTGAAATTAGGTAAAAGGTCTTAAAACTAAAGGAATGAAACTAAGCAAATAGTAGATCAAATCATTTAATTTTGTGATCTACATAAAATGTTCATGACGAATAATACATATAACCTCTTCGGTAGAATTGGGTCGACTTTATTGTATTAAATTGTTAATCGACCAGCATTTTCAGTTGCTACGGCATCAAATTCATGAGGAAAACGAAATGCCAGAAATAAAAAACCTCATAGCCGGCCTACAATAGACTTAAATTACTTAAGGCTATAACACAATACATATTTACACATTGCCTAATCCACATATAATTCTACACTTTAGTATAAATTGTTCCATATTCCCCCTTAGATTTGTGAAACCTTCATCATCCCCATTATGTACAAAGCGTTCGCAAATCACAACAGTTTATAACCTAGGTTGGAACACGAATTTATATCTACGTTCTGTCGTTGATTTCCCGCAGACATTCACGGAAAGCTAATAACTTTCATGGTATCGTATTATTATTGATATCTAAATCTAATTTTATATAATTACATTATCTCTGGTTTTCCGACTCGAGTTTCTATGTGGCTATTGAACTAGACACATTTTGTACGTCAGCCTAGATACTCCAGGCACTTCATGATTTAAAATTATAGCAATTGTGCTTACTATGATTGTAAGTTGCAACAAATATCGCTGAAAATTTAATTAAGATAGCTGGGATCAAAGTTTCCTCCAATCTTAAAACGAATCTATTACTCGACACAATTACTCACTATTACCATTTTTTTCCTTGTTTTGAATAAATATTTAGTGTATTTCCGCTCTGTCGTAGTCATATAAGTTAAGGGTACTATTCAAAATCCAAATTAAATCACAAACAAAATTAGTAATTAATCATCAAACTGTATCATGGTTCGACTATGGTTAGGTCAGGTTAGAAAAGTTAGGCTTAGGTATGTTTACAAAATATGAATGAACCTGAAACAAAATTTTTAATTAATCCGTTTAAAATAATAAAAAATAATTAAACCTGTAACAAAAATAGTGATTAGTAATCTATTTAAAAAATGTAGTAAACCTGAAAATAATATTTAATTAATATGTTAAAATTACAAATATAATTTATTTATAAAAAATGGTATAAAATAATTGAAAAAATGCTTAGTCAATAAATAGCACCCCTATTCTTACTGTACTCTATTCGACACGTGTTTCGCCTCTAAACGAGGCATCTTCAGGACGTGTTGACTCTTCGAGCTCACTCGCAAGAAACTTCTTGCGAGTGAGCTCACTCGCAAGAAACTTTCAGGTTTACTACATTTTTTAAATAGATTACTAATCACTATTTTTGTTACAGGTTTAATTATTTTTTATTATTTTAAACGGATTAATTAAAAATTTTGTTTCAGGTTCATTCATATTTTGTAAACATACCTAAGCCTAACTTTTCTAACCTGACCTAACCATAGTCGAACCATGATACAGTTTGATGATTAATTACTAATTTTGTTTGTGATTTAATTTGGATTTTGAATAGTACCCTTAACTTATATGACTACGACAGAGCGGAAATACACTAAATATTTATTCAAAACAAGAATTTGAAGATGAACTTCCGCAAAGTAACGCCTGATTCAATAAACCATTTTTTTGTTATTAAATCACCGTGAATGACGTTCCGAACACAACAAAATTTACACAATTCAGCGAGATATGAACTTTACTATCTCGGGTAAGTAAGGAAAGATTACGTTACCAAGTTACGAGTACTCGATGTTCCCGTCGCCTCATCAACGATATCACACCACTTCGAATTAGATACTACGTTTAACAATTAAGTTCTAGATCTAATAACTTTGCAAGATTCACTGACTCTAATTTTACAATTTCTGAGGGCTGAAAGACCCGCAAACTTTGACAGAACTACCGGAGTGTTCTACCGCTGTTCCCAGAGTGTCCTCGTCTCTCCTTTCAAGATATCAGGTCGGTTCGCAGCACCAAAAGGCCCCGCCCCATCTGAAACTCAAACAACCACGAAAGTATGTCTTCATTGGTGAATCCCTAATACAAAAAACCAGGACTCGCCCCCGTCATACCAAGAAATGGTCAACTACAGTTCTTTCCACATTTTTTACTCTTAAAATTTATAACTCCAGCATGCCTCTCAGCATGCGGATGAACTTTGAAGATTTACGAGGATTGTAAATTCCCTATTCCTTTTGTTTATCTCGGAAGCGTTTTTAAGAAATTAGTTTTCGTTTCGTCACGTGAAAGTAATTTAAGTTGATTCATGTTTTGTTTTATGACTTTACTGCACTTGGTCAATTTATCTTTATTTTATGAATAGCGACCCTTTTTTCTTGCAGTTTTTATTTTAAGATACATGTTTCAACTGTCGTCTTCATCCGACCGTGGGAACAAAAAATCTAGCATGCGGTAACCACCTCAATTTTTTCAATGAATTAAATGGCAGATCGCCAAAGGCCGTAGCTAAGGCAACATTGTCACTTTTCATATTTGGTTAAGTTAGTTTATCCAGTTAAGTGTTTTATTATATTATGTTCTGTACTGTACTGTATTAGCCTTTAATAGTCCACTGCAGGACGTAGGCCTACCCACAAAGGGTGATTGGGTCATTTCCACCACGCTGGCCCAGTGCGGGTTGGTGGATTCTATGTGTTCTGAAATTATAAAAAATTTAATTATTTAATTGATCGCATTTTCCGATAGTCACATCACATATAAATCTGGACAAAACTGTACATTAAACATTTTAAAAGTGTTTCGATTGATTTTAAATAGCTTCATTTCGAATGACTTGGCACCTTGGGTTACAAATCTTTTTCGATCCCAAATGCTGGAAGACTTTCTTTTAGTTGAGTTCAATTCAATTCAATTGGGTTTAGGCTAGACTAGATTTTCTTTTTTTCTCTCATGTAACAGCGACAATATGATAAAAAAATAATTCTCTGTTTGTTTATCCTTCCTTCCTTCCTTTCAGCCATAGGACGTCCACTGCTGGACATAGGCCTCCCCTAAAGATCTCCAATAAGACAGGTTGGTAGCGGCTTGCATCCAGCGTGATCCTGCGGTCTTAATGAGGTCGTCCGTCCACCTTGTAGGTGGACTTCCTACGCTGCGCTTGCCGGTACGTGGTCTCCACTCGAGGACTTTTCGTCCCCATCGGTCATCAGTCCTCCGTGCTATGTGCCCTGCCCATTGCCACTTCAACCTGCCAATCCGCTGGGCTATGTCGGTAACCTTGGTTCTTCTACGGATCTCCTCATTTCTGATTCGATCGCGTAGAGAAACTCCGAGCATAGCCCTCTCCATGGCTCGTTGGGCTACTTGAAGCTTACTAATAAGGCCCATAGTGAGAGACCACGTTTCTGTGCCGTAAGTCATCACTGGCAACACACACTGGTCGAAAACTTTCGACTTGAGGCACTGAGGTACGTCGGACGAGAAGACGCTACGCAATTTTCCGAACGCTGCCCAGCCGAGTTGGATTCGGCGATTGGCCTCTTTCTTGAAGTCGGACCTACCTAACTGGACTACTTGTCCTAGGTAGACGAACGAGTCAACGACTTCAAGAACCGAGTTCCCAACTGAAATGGGGGTGGGTACAACATTGGAATTACACATGACCTTTGTCTTGTCCATGTTCATTTTAAGACCCACCTGTTGAGATACTCGATTGAGGCCTTCAAGCATCGTACTGAGGTCCTCCATCGACTTTGCCATTACCACGATATCGTCGGCAAACCGAAGGTGAGTGAGGTATTCGCCATTAATGATGATGCCGAATCCTTTGCATTCCAGGAGCTTAAAGGCGTTCTCCAGAGTAGCAGTAAACAGTTTCGGAGATATAACATCTCCCTGTCTTACGCCTCTCTTCAAAGTTTGTTTATCCTACTGTTTCTATAACAATTACACAATCATCTAACTTGCCTTTCGATGCATCTGTGTTATGCACATCGGAGTATTTGTGACGATATCTACTCCATATTTCAACCCTTATTCTTGATGCAAAGAAAATGTGTGCATTTTTGCTGCTCGTCTGTGGCAGCTGCCAAACAAACAGATCAATTTTGTATTAAATATTTTTTTATCCTGATAAATGTCTGTTGTCGAGGGAAAATTGTGATTAATGTAGTTATCTTAATTTCCAGTTCCTTTTAACTCTGGGATGGATGACGAGCATAGGCCTCTCCGTGCTTGTGGCGTGGTCTGGCCTGGACTCGGGCTCGACTCAGTACAGATACAACGTCACATTTGCAGCCCAGTATGCCACGATAGCACCCGTGGCATCTGCTATGGCCATAGCTTGGGTCATATACGCCGTGCATTGTGGGACTTGTGGTAAGTTTCATCCTTTAATCATTTTTAGGGTTCCGTGCCCAAAGGGTAAAAACGGGATCCTCTTACTAAGACTTCGATGTCCGTCTGTCCGGCTGTCCGTCTGTCCGTCTGTCTATCTGTCTGTCACTGGGTTGTATCAACAGTGCTGTGACAGAAGTCGCAGAACAATAGTTGGAACAAAACAGACAGAGGGGTCTGTCTGTCACCGGGCTGTATCTTATGAACCATGATAGCTAGGCAGATGATGATGATGTATTTATGTTGCCGCTATAACAACAAATACTAATAACAGAATAAAATAAATATTTAAGGGGGGCTCCCAAACAACACCCATACGGTACGGAACCCTTCGTGCAAGAGTCCGACTCGCAATTGGCTGATTTTTAGTGTTTTTTGTGGTCACAACATTGCGGTAAGCCTGCATAAGTGTCAGGTAAAAAAATCGCACGTATGCGAATATACTTTCTGGCGACCCAGTGTGTGGTGGATGTAGCCCAATACCTTGATTAGGCCCTGACCCTGAAGTATAAGTACGATACTTACCTACTTATACAGGGTTACTGGTTATTGAACCTATTCCTTCTAGTGGGTTATAGAGGGGGTTATTATCAACAAATTTGATCCCATAAACCTCCATTCAAAAGTTAACAGTTTCTAAAAAAAATGAATTAAAGTTTATTTTTCATTTATCGAAAAAAACTATGTATAAAAATACTCTTAACTATAGCGTGGAATAAAGCATTTAATGCGCGGTATTAGGTACAAAAAATATCATTTCGATAGTAAATCGATGGTAAGCTTCATTAATTCAATAATAAAATTGCTCTATGGCAGAATTTGAAGAAATTAAAACATCTTTTTATATAGAATGGTAGTACAAGAAAAAAAATAACAAAAGCTATTGATTTTTTTTATCCCAATATGATGAATACATCTACAGATACTACATCTACGATATATTTTTTATCTCACTACCGAATCTACGGATTAATTTTAAAAATGGTACCTACTAAATCACACATGTGTGTTAAGTATATGGTTTCATTTAGGTATGTTTTCTAACAAAAAATATTTGAATAGGCATTGAGATGAATGCTATTTTTTATTGGGTTGAAATTTAATGATTGAATAATTGGCGATTCTGGTATAACCACATCCCTTAATAATGACACCATTCTTTAAACAACATTGTAGGTATCTTTTGTGCCTCTACACAGTCAAGGAAATAAGTTTGGTTTTGTTGATCACTCAAACATTTTTCTATAGGCCAAATGGTAATAATGTTTTCTTAATCTTTTTACTGGACTCTCCAAAAAAGGACAATATTTTAGTTGAGATTTTTTTCTTATATTCTATTTATTATTCCTCAAAACTAGCCAAATAGATCTTGCTGAAGATTTCATCGCAATTATCATTATGAAGTAAGCATTATTAATTGACCGACTTCCAAAAAGGAGGAGGTTCTATGTTGGTCTAAATGTTTTTTTGGTGTGTGTTCATCGATATTTTCGCCAATCGAGGACCAAATCCCAAAAAATCTTTTTCAGTTCGAAACAATATACTTTCGAGGTGGCGGTTGAATTTTAGCGAAATCGGATAAGCCGTTTTTGAAAAATCAAGGTTAATGTAAAAAATGTATAGATCAATTCGAGCGAACTATTCGAAACTTGTAAATGATGGAAGTCAGTTTTTCCATTTTTGCAAAAAATAATTAATTGCTGCTAATTTTCTGTTTTCAGACTTCTTGTCTCGCGTGCTCTGCTGGCGCCCTCTGGTATTCATCAGCCGTCTCTCCTACGCTCTCTATCTGTGCCAGTTCATCATTTTCATCACTAACATCGCCACAGTTAGAACTGCGAAAGAATTCACGCTAATGTCTTTGGTAAGCATTTTTCTCTCTGTAAAGAAGAAGTGGGGTCTAGTGATAGTAACACCCGTTTTACAATCGTGACGTCGTGGGCTCAAATACCAATTACCTATAAGCTCTTTGGAACTTATGTACGGATTATCATCCCACTGGCTTTTCGGTGAAGGAAAACATCGTGAGGCATACCGAAAAAGACATTCGATAGCGCATAGCCCAATCGCCCTTCGACGGAAGGCCTTCAGCCTTAAGGTTCAGCAGTGGACTATCAAAAGGCTGGTGCAGTATTTTTTTGGTGGCTTGGGAAGTCGATTACAACAACTACGTCTTTACTCTCCATCTTTGGTTTCTTAGTGTTTAGTACACCATTGCGATATTCTACCCCTCTTCACCTCGAGCTTGATTTCTGAAATGAGCTGCTAGTAGGGCTAGTTTTACTGGTGCTACTGGGAGACATCGGCGCATCGGTACTGAACCTCAGAAACAAGCAATGGTATAAAACTTATATCTTAAACGAATCTGTAAAATATTTAAACGATCTGGCCCCTGGAATATTGAAGCGTTATCATATACTACTATCAAAAACTTTTACTGCAAATTCAATCCTAAAATTAAGAAAAAATGGCTGTACAGTAGACTAATCCTATAACTTTAGTCAAAATTCAATGAAACTGGTATTTATACAAATTTGATCTTTTAGCGAACGTTGATTTTTTATTTAATAATATTAATAATATGCGAGCACACTAATAGGACAATTTATTTGGGTTGTGGTTCTCAGTGTTCACTATATTCAATGAATCATAGGCAAAAAGTTTTAATGTTAGTTAATATATCATGTTTTTTTTACAGATTGACGTTCAAGAAATATCAGCTATACTATTGTCGTCAGTGATATTAACCGTGACATTTGTTATACCAATGCAGTCTCTACACAAAGTTTTCTCATTTCAATGGAAATCTGAATCTAAAGAATCAAATGGGAAGAAAAAAGAAGAGACAGAACAGAAAACTGCAGATGAACAAAAATTAGAAGAAAAGAAAGAAACACCACCTTCATTGAAAAGCCGCCATAACTTGGTAGCACATAGAGAGCCGTTAGAGGAAATACCTGAAATGGAAGTTGAATATGAAACTCAAAGAGAAAGCACTGAAGGCTTAGACGAAATTATTGAAGAAGAAGAAGAAGGCACCATTGGCGAAGAAGATCAAATTGATGATTTAGAAATTATTGAAGAAGAAGAGGCTGGGGAGGAAGAAGCTTGGCTAGAAAGGGAAGGAGAGAGATCGTGTTCGAGACAAGATGACCAAGAGTTAGATGAATGGGAATGGACGGCACGTGGCAGTGGTAGAAGCGGGGCTCAATATTATCGCTATGCAAGATAGCCATATTATATCGTTACAATAAATTTTTGATCGTTTTTGGCATTTTTTTCTTGTTTTACCTATCTAACGTCTATAATGGCGGCTCCGCATTAGTGGCACGCGCGAATTCACCCTATCACGGGATGCCAATAGTCGTTCGACTCGCCGTGAAACGGACGCGAGTCTTTTGCATCCCACAGAGCATTTTCAGAATGTAATGCTGTAAAAAGAGCATTTCAGTTTCGTTATTCCAACGTTCATGCGCGACTCCATTTTAGTGCGTGCGCGAGGACTGCACAGCACATGCCTCTACGCCTTTAAGTCAGAAGTAAACTGAAACGGGGCCGTGAATATGTAGATAGATGTGACGTACGCGTGAACGCCACGCGAAGGAGGTGCGAACCCTTTGTCGCGGGACCAAATACCGACACCGATCAGGGAACAAGCGAGAACCCGCGAGCCCGCGAAAAACGTCCATATTCTCGTTCATGCCAAATCACGGAGCTTCACGGCACTAATGTGTGGCCGGCGTAACAAGTATATAGCAAACAGTAAGTAAAATAGAAAAAATAGATAATAATAGTACAAGCCTACAAACACTTTAACTGTCACTGAGATATTGATTGATAAATATGTAAAAATCATCTATCAAGTCAATACAATGGTAATATTATGCACATGCTAATAACTACTTATTTTAAAATTGTCATCATTCAATGTGGTCAGAACGTCTAAGTTTTCAACAATAAATATTTTAAGATTAGGAATTTATTAGTGTGGGTATTTATTACGTAGTAATAAACTACCGATATTGTATCATCCGAACTACAGTAGCACACAGTTGACGGACTGTGTGCTACTGTAGTTCGGATGATACAATATCGGTAGTTTAAAAGCCTGGCGACCTGGCAGATAAAGCTGGCCACCCAGCCTTACTTTACTAGTTTGGTATCAATTGGGGTATTAATAGTTTTTCACGCAGCAACAAAGCACCGGATAGACTTGATTTTTAGGGTTCCGTACCCAAAGGGTAAACTCTGCTGTCCTTCCGTCTCTCCGTCTCCGTACAAAAACCAGAATTTTTAGACGTTTTTCGCGCGATATTAATAACGGTGACAGGTACTTAGATGCTTGAAATATTCACACAATATGTAGTTGAAGGCTACTTTTAAAATAAACGGTTCATATGGGAAAGCAGAAAAAATAAAGATTATGCTAGCGAAGCCACAGACAAAAGGCAGGTAAGTATAAAAGTCTGCTGAAACATGGTAAAAGGATATCTGGACATGAAAACTGGACTGATGTGTGCATTGTCTAATGATGATGTCTAGTAAATGGTTCAACAGGTACCTACCAGCGTGCCCTGTGTAATAGGGCCTATTCTGTGGTACCTACCTATGAGGACTTAAGTATCTCGAAGATTATAGGTGCATGCCTCAAATTGTTTATCCCTCCGATTTAAAAAAAATAATTTCAAATGTCTTAGGATAATTACACTGTGTAATTATCTTATTAAGTTACAGGGTTATTCCTAATCAATTAGCATCCTTCTAGGGGCTTATTCTGTATATCAAAACTAACAACTATTGTTCTGCGACTTCTGTCACAGCACTGTTGATACAGCCCAGTGACAGACAGACAGACAGACAGACGGACAGACGGTCAGACGGACAGACGGACATCGCAGTCTTAGTAATAGGGTCCCGTTTTTACCCTTTGGGTACGGAACCCTAAAAAATTAAAGCTGTGTTTCCATTTTCATACAATTTATTTTCATCAATAAAAAAAGGAGTGATGAAAAAAATATAAATTAAATATTTTTGATAAACTCATAAACCAAGATTTCAAAATATGATGTAGGTATAATTATGTATACGAGTAAATCATCTTGGTTAGATTTTTCTCTGAATAATATACCTTTTGTAGACGTCTCTTTTCTTGTCATGGTATGCATGTACCTACGTAAGCCTATATAACACGCCACTTTCGGATTACTTTCGGATATTTTGTGCTGTAAATTCGCATGACCCTAATGTCTATTGTTATTGTCTATTGACTCCCGTAGAAAAAATTGATGCCACCTATTAATGATTATAAATTATACCAATCAATAGATACAGCATCAGCATTTTTTTTTACAGAACCGTGTTTTTTCTAGATTGAGTGACAGCCATTTTTTATTTGTGGTCACCTGCGGTTAATCAGCGTAGAATATTTATAATGAAACAAGTTTTTTATAAATCCGTTACTGATTGAGAACCTTCTAGAGTGGTGGTTAAAATTTCGGGTTTGCCCAGCGGCAACAATGACGCTATTACCATAGCGCAATGGCCAGGCATATAATGGCGAAGGCATCATTGACCAAGTTATAGATCAGTCTGCTTGAAAGAGCGGCGCGCGCGCACGCCTGCTCGTCATGATTACGATCACGACAGTTTTCGCGATCGCGGCGATCGCGTTCGCCGCGAACGAAACTAACGTAAACATCACATACGACACACTCAGCAAATTAGCTGCAAATAGACTTGCAAATGATGATCTTGCACTCATCAACGCTACAGTCAAAAACTTAGAAGTTAGCGATGAGTTGGTAGCTAAAATTTCTGGGCTAGTGAATAAGACATTGACGAAACCAGAGTCGATTAAGGTTCCCGCTTATAACGCTTATGATGATGGTAATGGGGGGCCTAAGCTTGGGGTTGTGGAGGAGTCCCCAGATTATGCCTCGTCTGTGGTGCTGGCAAGTGACCTTCTTTCCCTCTCGAGTGCTGTGGCTGCCGTCACTGAGAAGACCTGCAGGGAACAGGGATACAAGTTTCTCGATGGCTTGCTTATGAATCGAAGATGGGCCTTGAAGAGTGAGTACCTTTTAAACGTATTTTTATGTTACATAAAAAGACGGAATAGAAAACATATTATCAAAATAGCACATTGATAAATCTTTACAAAAATAAAATATTAGTACGTTTATCCGCAGCTTGTAGCTAACATCACAACCGTCAACTTGTATGATTCGGACTACCTATATGAAAGATATTGTTTTTTACCCAGAAATGTCAGCACATTTAATGGGACATGTCTTTTACAAGCTTTTATTCTACCTCCAACCACCTATGTATGTAAGTAAATTCGGGTGGAATCTTGCAAGTTAAATTTGACCAACTTCCCGGTTTCCGGTTATGCTGAAATTTTGCGGGCATATGTATATCGCGTGACAATGCAATAATATTATGGTACCATAGAGCTGTTCTGATGATGGAGTCGGAAGATGGCCATAGGAACTTCTGTACTAAACCAGATAGACCCGTCGTGTTTGGGCTCGTTTTACTTGTCTTGGCTAGCGCTCTGCTGCTACATGATACCCAGGATCTCAAAAACTTGTATTTAAAAAGTTATGTTTTTAAATATTTTTTTTAGATGGTAAACAATTCGAACTCGTTACTCGTTTTGATTTAAACAAGGCGTGCAGTTAACTAAATTAAAATGTAAACAACCGTAGACAAAACATTTTACTGTTGAATGGTTCATAGCTTTAACTAGCATAGAAGCAATATTCACGACTTTTAAATATGCATGCTGGCATTGGGTAAATTTAAATAATCTGGGTACAATATTTTTGTTACTCTTATCTTATTCTATCTATTTTTAATGTACTCGTACCTTGTTGCGTGTTACTTTATCTGACCGGTGGGTGTTTCTGGATGAAAACAAGCACGAAACGCGCTCCTTATTTTAAGAAAATAGTGTAAAAATATTAATTTTTCAAATACCATAACTTAAACTCGGTTTATTATTTAGTTTAACGTAACTTTACATTTATCATTTTTCCAAACGTAATTGACGGAAATAAAATAAAAAACCTATTACGGCGTTACGTTATGTTTTGTCGATTGAAAATCAGGCCCCAGCAAGAGACAGGTTCAGTTGAGTTTGGGACCCATGAAAAGGCACAGACCACGTTATCGCATTAAATAAAATTTAATTTAAAAAAATGAAAAACTACCTAACTAGGAACATTTCCGCTCATATTATCCATAAGAAACTCATTATTTTAAGAGCTACGATGATAGACATAACTTATTTTGCATTAAAAATACACGACGTGAAGTTTGCCTTGAATCCTTGATGCCTATGATTATTTGTATCTGTCCCTGATCAAAGCCTTCACGCCTTAAAAATACACGAAGCCCTGATTATTGTACAAAAATTGTAATATTTTTTACCGATTCAAATTTCTTTTCACCTCTATTGTTATTCAATAATATTTGTAATTATACTTTTATTGTGGATTTATCGACAAAAGGCAAATATTGAGGCTTTTAATTTTCTGTTAACCTGTTTATACTCGTAAGTCTTGTTTATTTAGGACACCTTGATTATTTGTTAAATGATTTATTTTTTATTTTGAGCTCCTTCCACCACAAATGGCTCCCATAGCAGTTTTTTTGAGGAGAATCATGAGTGCTTCATAGTGGCTTTTGTTTAAACCCGACGACAGCTCAAGAAGAGTAAGGCGTTTCTAATGTACATAGGCATATATCTGCGTCAATGTATGGACATACACGGGCAGTGTTACACACTACACAAATTATTACTACTATTTCTATGCGATCAACTAGCATATAAATGGTTAGATTTTTGTTGTTGTATTGTACCAGTATTTAAATTCAGAGAGTCGTAGTCTATTCAGTGTAATCAGGTTTTTGTTCGAATAATAATTTCTACTATTTATGACTTCTAATTTCGCATTTTAAGTTACCTGATGGGTTCGCAAGTGGTCAAACTTCAAGGGCGAACTACCATATCTGCTACCAACGCTATAATTATATTTACACCATGACCTAATCTGTCGTAATGTAGCTAAAGACTCATTGAAAAATCATGTGATCATGTATCGTATGGATAGGCTACATAGTTACACGTCTACGAAAAATAAATTTATTTGAAAAATTAGGTAATTGCGTCAAGTTTGTCATATCGTTGTAGCGGAAGTGTGCGCAAGCATTCCTGCAATACCAACGCAGATGCTCAGAGAAGGTTTTTAGTGGGTACACCGCCAAGGTGGGATTCTTACTTAACCACCCTGCCTCCCTCGGGGTGGGGTGGTATCCATAAAGGATTTCCCCTGGGAAAAAAAAAAGTTTGTTATATCGATGAATATACATTCAGAGTTATCTGCTTGTCCTGTACTAAGTCGAAAGGGATTAAGACCATCATTATAAACAACCTTTTCTATGGATCCAACCCGGAATTCGAGAAAAAATAATCAACTGTTCCATACAAAATTGCAACTCGATATCGACAAAATGTATGGAACAGATGATTGTTTTTTTTTGAATTGATGATCTCGAATTCCGGTTGAGCCCATACAAAGTTGTTCGTAATGACGGTCTGAATGACCTCCTATCGGCTTAGTACTACAGTTCTGGATAACCCTATACAGTAGTTTTTATATATTGGGTGAGACCTGAAGCAATTTTATGAAAAATTCTGGCTTTACGATTTCAGTCTAGGACACATACCTATCTATAACATCTCTTGTCATAGCAAATGCACGTAACTTTGCATATTTTTGAAAAAAAATTTTTTATTTTCAACCAGTTCAGTCCAAATATTGTGTCACTAAATAACATGGCAATTAGGTCCTTGCTTTATTTAGTTACTTCAAAACCGATGTGCGATTATAAACACATATAAAAATACAGGTTTATTTTTGGCGACATTTGAAATATTTCAAAAGGGTTCATTGTACCCGTCATAAACATATTCATAAATATCTTTTATGATTTAAGGATTTCGTATCATCAGAAGTAATTCATATTGTGAATCATTTTCTTACACTGAAATGTTTCTGTGTAAATGCACAATAGTTTAGAGTTCCATCTTAAAAGACGGCGAAGATGACTAATTATTATTATCTGTTTATATGCTGTAGGTATGCGGATTTATCTTTAGGTGAAGGACATACGAGTAGGTACCCTAGGATATATTTATACCTACTCATTATTCAGACAAACTTCTACTATGTAACCAACCTTCATATCGCGAAAAAGTAATAGTTGTTTCATCCATTTTGTTAAAAGTTAAAGAGTTTTTGAAGGAACATCTGATTATTTGGCGATTTCTAGGTTGGTCCCATAGTAAAATTTAGTCATAATGATGAGTACTAAGAAATACTAGAATATGTCTTTCGTTTGAAAGTGCATCCCGCGTGGAGTACACGGAGAGACAATACAACAACAATTTAAAATTATATCCCAGAATATGTTTGTCGGTTGGTGTAGTTAAGTACTAGAATTTTTCAAAGCGATTAAAAAGTCACGTAATGCAGAGTCATCTGTGTCAGAAAGACGAATACATACCATACTGCACTTACAAGACACATAGGTAGGTGAATAAAAGCCGGCTAACAAAAGTGAAATCACGTGAGAATCATTATTATTTTTCACCAAAAATGACAACCGACTTCCACTGCGTACGGAATTCGAATAGTTCGCACGAATCGATGTATCTATCATCCATGTAATAATTTCACATGATTGATGACTAGTTTTTGCTCGCGGCTCCACCCGCATAATACCTTGATTTTTGTGCTATCTCATAGGCACCTTTATTTTTCCGGGATAAAAAATAGCCTGTCTCATTCCGTCTTTCAAACATGTCCATGCCAAAAATCAAGTCAATCCGTTGCTGTGTGAAAGAGGAACAAACCAATAAAACAACCATTAGATATACAATATTAGTAAGGATAAGGATTTTTCAATAATGACTCAGCCCATTTCAAATAAGGGGATACTTTTGAAATAAAAAAGATTTTTTTCAATCGGTTCACAATTGGTGAATATATCTAAGAACATACTCAAAAAATACATACAGGCGAACAGAGGAGGTTCTATGTTCGCCTATATGTATTTTTAGGGTTCTGTACTCAAAGGGTAAAAACGGGACCCTATTACTAAGACTCCGCTGTCCGTCTGTCTGTCTGTCTCCAAGCTGTATCTCATGAACTGTTATACTTAGGTAGAAAGCTGAAATTTCACTGATGATGTATTTCACTTCAATAATAAATAATAAACTTAAAATAAAATAAATATTTAAGGGGAGTTCCCATACAGTACAGAACCCTCCGTGCGCGAGTCCGACTCGTACTTGGCCGATTATTTGATTTTGATATCTTTATTGTAAATCGGTAAAAATGCTAGAAAATTGTAATGCAATTAAGTACGAAGAATATTAGACCGGCAAACTAAAATGGGCCCAGGTTGGAAATAAGCCGGCAAATTTAATTGGTCTTTTTTTTGTAATAAATGAAAAAATAATTTAATACGGAATCAATTTTGTAGTAGAACTTTGTAATTATAAAGAAAAAAAATAATTATAAAAATAGTTAAGTATGGGAACTTATAGTGTTTCATAGTGGACATGCTACGCCTGATAACGATGACTTAAATAAAATCAAACAATGAAGACGAGGTCACAATTATTTACGATCTATTTTGTGTGTATGAATTTTACCGGGTGTATTACTTCTGGTATATTAAATAATATTAAGAATCGATAACTCCAAAACACCATAAACACAAGGCTACATTAAAATTTATAAATATGGTACAAATGAATTATGCCAACCTTCAAAGTCAATATTTATACTCAATACCTACTATAAAATATCCTTATGGTACTAACATATTGCTGACCGTTGTGGGTATTAATGAAGTTGTAGGTATAGTAGATTCATTCAATCATCTACAATTATGTTTGAAATAGAGTGGTTAATATACTTGATTTTCAATTTTTTTTGGTCATTTGAAATGAGTGAAAGTTTTAGGGAAATTATAACCAATTAAATCTACGAGGCATTGTTGTACCTAAAGTAAATAGATAAACCTATATCTCAATCTTCGGTCTTCTAATTTTCTTATTAAAATCATCGGTTTTTCTATAAAAGAAAGAGAAACTTATGCGATAAACATGCTAATAATATCATTTGCCAAAAATACACAACCAACTTCATAAATCAATCGACGCGACGACGTACAATATTCGAATAGTTTGCTCGAATCGATGAATGTATTTTTAGATTATTGTAGATTCCAAAACCAACCAACATTGATAAAACTTACAGGCAAACCATTTTCGGGTTATACTTTTTTCATTAAAAAAAATTTTTTTAAAATATAACTATTCTGTAAAAAATTAAACGTGATCAGACGTGAAGAAATATACATACTCGTACGCGTCGACTTGAGAGTGTCATCCGTGTTTTCATCAATTAAAAATGACCGAATGAAATCTTTAATTACTACAAACACGCTGTAATTCTCAATCCCAGGCTAAATGCCTTGCAATAGAGCATAGGTAAATTTTCGGACGAGACACATGCACCTAACTTGAATTACGTGCTTAATATTAGAACCATTTGTTCAAAAGCTTCTTACTGAATAAGGCATTGTATTAGAAATGTTTCATATTGTTGTTATTGACTACGAAATGTAGCACCAAGATTGAAGATCGTGGATAAAAAACGTAGCTCTTTTTACGAGTGACTAATTAGTATATAGCCCAATTTGGAACAAAATGACCTCAAACTAATTTTGCGCATACATTTGCAACCAGATCCTTTCCAGCTAATCTCTAATTAACTTAAGAATGTAACCTTAGCTTTCGTGAACACTTTGACTATTAATGACACATTATGCAAACATAATCAGCAGGAAGTGTTGTATTTATTTTTTAATCTTAATCTATTTTGTTTATAATTATGAACTCATGAAATTCTAATGAGGAGCAAACATCGTTATCGATCTATATAAAGGCCATTAGGAAGTTCACACGGTCAACCAAGTTCATAATACAAGGTAACAAAAGGTATATTTGTCTCTTGTCAATCATGCTGTTGAACGTAAGTGTGAAAGAGACGGAAGTAACGGTTGTTCTAGTTGTATCTAGAATGACGATCAAATTATAGAGCTAATTTTAGAAAATTATAACTGTATTGTAAGTACAGTTCCGCGCCTAGATGGCAAAAAACTGTGCGGGCTGTGTAAACATGTTACTAAAAAAAGACAAAAGTACTTAAATTAAGTTACTCAATCTTCATACATTCGTTCCGAGGAAAAAAATATATGGATTCACTAGGTATAATATAGGGCAAAAAAAATTGGCGAATTGAAACGGCAGTGAGCAGGGCACATAGCACGGAAGACTGATGACTAATGGGGTCGTAAAGTTATCGACTGAAGCTAACGTCCCGGCAAGTGATACTACCAACTGGTAATATATCGACGATCTATATGGGAGGCTTATGCGCTATAGTAAGCGACGTTCTTTGGTTGAGAAGTTGTATTAAAGAATATTGAAAAATTATAACCAGGTAAATACATATAGACACTAGAGTCGCTAACGGCTTGCATGATGCTTCTGCTTAGTCACTAGCAATGTCATCCACATCGCAGTATCATACATTCACTTCGCAATCTCATACACCATCCAAGCCACCGGAGCAGTTACCCAATAAGAACGTTTAATAGATATCGTGCCTATAAAATAACATTCGATTGAACTTACGTAATGATTGCCGTTATCTATCTATCTATTTATATAAAAATGAATCGTGGTTGTTAGTCTCGCTAAAACTCGAGAACGGCTGGACCGATTGGGCTAATTTTGGTCTTGAAATGTCCGTGGAAGCTAAGGGAAGGTTTAAACGGTGAGAAAATTTAAAATATAGTGAGTAAAATAATAAAGACATTCATTGAATTTTCCCATACAAAATAAAAGTTGTCATCAAGTTCACCGGGGCAGCTAGTAATAATATGTAAATAAATATGCTGAGAATTTCAGGCAAAAACTCGGTCATAATTGCACTTAACGAACTTATTCTTGGAGCTACCTAATACCTGTAACAAGACAAGTGTAACTATGAGTAGTTAAGAAGTGAATTGAGATAAGTAATTAAAGAAAAAAAAATGAAAGATAGAAAATAGACTTACAATCAATAGCCTACCTATTTATTTATATTCGTGTAAGTAAAAATAACAAGTCGCTATATTGAGTGATAATTAAGTGAGCCTTAAACTAAGCACTAAGTATAGGCTTGTATTCTTAGAGAACTGGATTTTTTGCACTCGTTGCTGTAGGTACACGCATGGAAGAGAATAATCGGCCAAGTACGAGTCGGACTCGCGCACGGAGGGTTCCATACTGTATGGGAGCCCCCCTTAAATATTTATTTTGTTTTAATTTTATTATTTATTATTGAAGGGAATATAAAACTCAATATTCTGAGAAAATTTCAAGCATCTACCTGGTACCATTATTAATATAGAGCGAAAAACCTCTAAAAATTCAGGTTTGTTGTATGGGAGCCCCCCTTAATATTTATTTTATTTTGTTTTTAGTATTTGTTGTTATAGCGGCAACCGAAATACATCATCTGTGAAAATTTCAGCTGCCTAGCTATCATGGTTCATGAGATACAGCCCGGTGAGAGACAGACAGACAGACAGACGGACAGACGGACATCGAAGTCTTAGTAATAGGGTCCCGTTTTTCCCTTTGGGTACGGAACCCTAAAAAACAGAGCTGCGTTTTGATTATGACAAATGATGTAGATGAATGGAATAAGTCTAGCTCCTGTATTGACCATACAACTCCACATAGGTAAATAAGTCGGAGCAAAGTAGACAGATAAAATTATAACATGGTTATTTATATCTTAAATCACAGTGAAAGTGTACATTAGCATTTTTTGTACATCGTAGAAGTTTGTTGATGCAGATGCATTTGTTTTCCCTCAATTGGAGCTAAAATTAAGGAAAGTTTTATGTTCGAGCATGTCAATCAATTTAACATCACTTTTAATAACACCTTTTTCAGTGTGTCATTTTCACAGATGTGAAAAGTTATTTACTTAAAACATGTGTGATTTGTTTTAGTGTGTATCCGTATTTGTTTGTTTAATTCACTAAGTGCGAAGTTTTTGCTATATCCGCTATTGAAAACATACTTTAAATGGATACGAAATTGATCACGTTTTTTGACACGTTTTCGTATAGATGTGTGAGATGGTAAGTTTAACACATTTTTATTCTGTAAACAGTACTTTTATTGCGTGCAAGCAAAGTAAACAAAAGAAATAATGAATGTAGGCAAAATTATTTTTCGCAAAAAATCGCAACACTGACTTCCACCGTGTACAGAATTCTAATACTAGTAGTATGCACGAATCGATGTGACATCCATCCATGTCATTATTGTTGATTTATTTCGAAAAAATATAAATGGAACCACCTCGGGGGTTTACTCTTTTAAACTAAAAAATATTTTTTAAATAGGTTCACAATTGGCGAAAATATCGATGAAAATACACAAAAAATACATAAAGACGAACATAGCACCTCCTCCTTTTTGGAATTCGATAAAAAGTACTTGAACTTTGTACCTACTGTCTCAGAATCTTTCAATGATTTTACTATTGTTATTCTGCTTTTTAGGGCGGAGACATAAAAATCAGACATCGTAGTCCTATATCCTTCTATTCTACAATGAGATATATTATACCTACCTACAAAATACATTGAATTCCATTGCCATTCAACGTGGCAATGCAGCCAAGCATGCTGGGCACGCTGCCTACTGGCAGTGGGCTTGAGTATTTGGATTATCTTTAGACCATCAAGGGTCTGTGGATGATCCAATTAAATTGCTTTTTATGTAGTAGTAGTGTTTGTAGTTTTAGCTTATAAAGTAGTATTGTATTTTGTCGTATTTGAAAAAGGCACTTTTGCTTGTAAAAAAATATACATTGTAAATCATCCCATATTCTATTTATCCTGATAGTATGGTATGACCAAACCTGAAAATGGAAAAAATCTGCTATAGCACGCACGTTGGGGATAACTTGTTCTATGGAATAGTAGATTTTTTGGCGATTAGTTTAAGTTTTAGATTTTAATAGTTTCATAGTAAAAGTTGAATATTGGTGTACTTAACTCGTTTTTAGGAGGATGTGCGTAAGTGCGTATATAACCTACCACAAGTTCTGTTCGTAGTGGTAGATTTACATCCAAGTAGATACTAATTACTTATTAGAGACCATTACTGTATGCTTGTGGTCATACTAAAGCAACGGAGAAGTATTGTATCCCGGCAGACAACAAATGCAAATATTTTGCCATATAAGTGTGTCTCTACATCATGCATCTATTCCTCATTTGACCTCCTACCTCCTAAATGGCTCGACCAATTTCGGAATACGAGACGTCCTTAGATTTGTTTTTGCTTCCGGAGTGTCGTATGCTGTTTTATTTTGCGGCCAGGTTTTGAGATTGTCATTATTGTTTAATATTATTTATTGGAACTTATTTTAATATGTCATAGGCCTATAAATTTGCACTTATCTACTTAGACACTGATAAGACATAGTTAAATATTAGAGGTCAATTTTTATGTCCACCCCATTTCAAAATTAATCGAATGGACAATACTGGATCAATTTTGTTTATGTGGTGTAGGTTATGGACTATTTGAATATTTATGAATGCCCTTTGAAGGCTAACAACTACACAACATCGACAAAAATGGTTAATAAACGTAGTAAGGAACTAAAAATCTAAATTAATTTGTTGAGAATACCGATAATTTTCTATTAAAATTCATATCGTTAGCTAAATTGATTGTTCTAACAACAAAATAGAAAAATGTTATCTTTAAACTTTCGCGATTTGAACACATTATCATACTACTACACAGTGCTTCGAGGCATATGCCTCATGCTAGCGGCTACATACTGTCTTCAATTCCCCGTGCAACATGATCATCTACGCTTTCCTCAAGAACAGAGAGCTGATATCTAACAGTGGATTTTATATGATAAGAATGAGTAATAGGTAAATAATTTATTTTGTTCATGTTTATTTTTGATTGTTGCAATGGAAGAACTGATAATTAATATGTTGAAATAAAATTGGTCGTGACCACGACCAATGCAACTTGGTCGAAACGTCGGGAGAAGAAAAAAAAGAGGTACTTAATTAGCTCATATCTCAAGTTTTATTGCGCGATAAGTCCCGTGTAGTAGTATGATAAAATAGAAAAAATCTGAAATACATCTTTTTTTTTAATTTTATGTAATTCTGAAATGTAATTTGGCTTTATAGAGCCTATGGGCTAAATAAAATGTATATTGCAATATTTGCAACAAAACTTAAAAACATTTCATAAACTAAACCATATATTACCTACCACTACTATTCTATATTTACAAACCTAAAAAAAAAAAAAACTTAATTTACTTAGCCTATGAGCTTAATTGTTATCCTATAAATGTGTGGATTCCGTGAATCAAGTAGGTACACTTTTCAAACTGAAAATGCAAGACTAAACCTGTGGAAGGTCAGAAAAAGCAAATGGCGACAACGAAATCAATCTTGGAAATTATACCTACAACATCATTGGTCCTACATCAGTGATGTCACTAAGCTTTAGGATGTAATTATGACTACCAATCTAATTAAGTGTCCGTAAATGCCATGGTAGATAGATAGATAGATAAACTTTTTAATGCACACCAAGTACGACACAAAAAAAAGAAACAAAGATACATAAGTAGTGTAACAATGGGCGGCCTTATCGTTGATCATCTCTGCCAGGCAACCTTAGGATGGAGAGGACAGAAAGCGTATAAATAATGAACGGGGTAGATAGTAAAAATGTAAGCGTTATTCTAACACCACAAATTTACAACTTGTGGTGTTAGAATAACGCGCGTAGTGTAATTTAATGTAATTTACTTGGTTTACTCGATCACCGAAATTAAGCAACGTTCGCCATGTTCATTCTTCGTATTATTGAGTGTGGATGGACTTTACTACTGAGTGCTACCGTGGGCCCGATGGCACGTTGTTTTTCAGGCTCTAATGTTATTACTGTTTACAATAAAATACAATACAATACAATACATTACAATACAATACAATACAATACAATACAATACAATACAATACAATACAATACAATACAATACAATACAATACAATACAATACAATACGATACGATACAATGCAATACAATACAATAAAATAACACTTTATTGAAACCACAAGAAATAAAACATAACAGAAGAAGAAAAAACGACAGAAGAAAGATACAAAAGGCGGTCTTATCGCTTAAAGCGATTTCTTCAAGACAACCTCTACATCTATGTTTACGCGAGTCGGAGGCCTTCATGTGGTTTGGCAGTTGGTAGCACATATTATTAACTCTTTTGGACGTTCTTGTTTTTATCACAAAAACTTATAAACAAATATCGAACATCAATTCAAATGCACTCGACATCGTTGAACAAACGATTGAGTTGTAAACACACAGCTCTATCAATATTAGTGTACCATTACGACTTGTATAATTAATCAAATAATCATCATAGAGTTGAGAATGAACCTGCATTTTTACTCAATGATTAGCACTCTACCAGGTCAATAAATTAGTGTGAATAATTAACGACATAATAGATATTAATATGTATTTTTCAAGGTGTTAAAGTCGTAATAGTTACTTATTTATATTTAGGCTATAAAATTGTTGTAAACTTAACATGTTGTTGTAATCTTTTATTGATTGGTTGTAAATTTGGATCTAAATAGAATAACAAAGAGAATGTAAAAAAACAGGACAAGTGCAAGTAAGGCTCGCCCATCAAGTTCCCGAGATGAAAGGTCGTGGAAGACGGACGGACAGACGGACAACAAAGTGATGATTTCAGGGTTCCCTTTTTGCATTTTGACGTACGGAACCCTAAAAATTATAATCTTCATTAATCATCATCATCGTCTCATTATTTAGACATCTACAGCTAGACATACGTAATGTTCTTATATCTCCGGTTGAATATCCGGAATATCGGACCCGTAGGATGGACGTTACGTTAGACCGGATATTTTCCTTCAATTTTGCGCAATTTCAGAAAGGAACAGCTGTTAGGTTATTTCTTAGCGTGACTCTTCACAGTGGCATTCAAATTTAGATTGTTTATTTCCTGCAACAATAGCATTGTGGCAGTACCAGTGGTGATTATAGCCAATTATATCACAATGGGTGGCATTGACACTGGATGGGTTACTGTTCAACTCAGCTGTCTTTTAGTTCTGATCTTTTGATAAGGTGGTAGACGTTAAAAAATTAAAAACAAAAAAAAATATTTTAAATATATTTTAGCCATAATTATAGACAAAATGATGAGTAGGCGTTTTACTGTTAGGTAAGTTAAGTGACAAGGCGTCGCAGATTGCGAAAACGTTTTCGAATTATTCTTAAGGAAGATGTAGCGCTGCTACGGACAAAAACTTCTTAAATAGTTTAATAAATACCTTGTTTAGATACGCTGTCGCTAAGTTAGATTATTTAATGGATAGTAATCCTTTAAAATATTATTTACTTAAACTAAAAATAAGTCTAAAAATAAGATCCCTATTGCGATTTAATCAAAGTTACTTACTTATTTGTAGTCAAAATTAGGTTGATATTTTGTGTACCTACATAAAATATCATCATCAGATCTAAATTACAACGTTGCATTATCTATTCGTAGCGGCATGGTATTTCCGCATAAGTTTTATGTTTAAAAAAAGTTACGATACCTAGCAAAATTTAACTAAATAAATCATTATAATTTTATGCCCTACCGCACGCCATTTGACGTCTTTTATGATTTATTTAATACTCTCAGGTTTCATATCACAAACCACACTTCATGATAGACTTACATTTCGTTATAATTTATTGTTAAAATTACTATCGAGAGAACCCACGCTATGCTATTTAAGGCATTGTAGTTAATTTCAGGCTCCAGTTTCCGGGTGTCTAGCACTAAAATAGTATGACGGCATACAAATGATTGTGAAGTTGAAGAATTATTTTGATACTAGACACTTTATTTATTACGAATTAATATTGAAGTAGATATCATCATGATGAGTAGGTATAATCATTGGCATGAGAACAATACTTTTCTCCACCGGAGAATATAATGAATTGACCTTTAGGTTTCCTGGTATGGGTAAGGAAGTTTCAAAACCGTCCGAAAAGTACGAAAGAGTCTTAGATCTCTTTGTTTACCATACAAAAATCTCAATAAGTAATTTTGTTTTTTTTGGCAAAGTTTATATTTATATTCGAGTTTACTAATTCCTGTGCTACTCATTTATTCATTACTTATTGCTGCAAACTGGTTAATGAAGCTAAAATCGTTGCTTGACTGTTGCGAAACATTAAATTGTATTATTTTATCATTTGATCATATGATTCTAGTTTAAAAATTCAGGGTTAATTACGAATCTAATGTCAATTCAGATGTAATGAACAAAATTATTCAAAGTATGTGAACCTCGCCTCACTTATTAGATAGATAAGATAAAGATATTTATTTACTAAAATTGAAATACACGAATACATGAATAACAGTTGAAATTTGACAAGATAATTAGATTCAGGATTCACAAGCGAAGTATCCTTTGGTCCCACACTAGGCTCGAGGCCCGTGTTGTGGGTACCATGCAGAAAGTTGTCTAGTGGTGACATTCTGGAGTAGTCCTAAATTTTATAAAGAAATACTGATTTATCGAATATCTGAATCGAATACTTATTACACCGCTAGTTTAAATTATTAATTATATCATGTAAAATTGCCAGTCTCAATCGACTTGCGCTTTTGACTTTTCTATGCTATTAGTAGTAGTACCTATAGTTCTGGTTTTACAGATTTCATTTGTACCACTTGCCCTAGATGGCAGCCATCACATTTGTCTCGTATAAAATACTGGTTGATGAACATAAAGATCACGTTAAACAAAATAATCTTCATAGACATACCTTGTCGTGACGATAAGATCGGTGTTGCCCCTGTAATTATTTGTATCATTTTTTAATGTAGTATATTGTGGACATAATATATCTATTGTTTTGTTAGATATACTTCTGTATTTCTGATTTGCAATGATACTAGTTGAAAATTAATGCAGTTTTGACCTAGAACAGAGTTTCAGGAAATACCCATTCGCTTAGTAGCCTAGACCTCTTTATAAACCTGATCTATGACGAAATACAGTAGTAGTGGGAGTATAAGGAATGAGGGTAGACAGAGAGATGGTTTGGGCGATGGGCTGGAGTGCCAGTCTGTGATAGTGATCAGTGGTGTATGGGTAAATGTGAAACAACTTTGATAAGCCAGTAGTTGGAGCAAGCCTTGTAAACTTTGAGTTTTATAATGACTGCAGAGATATTGGAGGTCCGTATTATTGTCCAATGGTGTGTCATCTGAGTGTCCTACAAGAATCTTAGTGATGCTGTTGGAGCACTATGGCCAATCAGCTAACACGAGTGGGTTTGTGTATCAATACTCGTATGTTTATAATATCCTACTAATATTATAAACGTGAAAGTTTTTAAGGATGGATGGATGGATGGATTTTTGTTAATCTTTCACGCAAAAACTACTGAACGGATTGAGATGAAACTTTGCAATTATATATTATAGCGTGCGCTCCTCGAAATATCATGCGGCAAAATGCGGCCGCGGGCAAAAACTAGTGTAGCATAATTTATGTCATAACTGTACAAAAATGTCATTACTTACAAGTTTTGTTGATCAAGCGAACGAAGTGTGATGATAGTGTTTTTTTGTGTTGTTTGACATTGTTAAGTGCTCACAATATGTCAGATTACAGAGGCGCCAGTGTAAATTTAATAGCAACGTAAAAAGCGTTCTCTCTATCGAATGCCTAAAGTGAAAAAGAAACAGAACTATGCTATTTAGCTAATATAATTACGATGGCGCCTCTGTAATCGGGCTTATTGTGTTCCTCTGACAAATAAATGAATTATATTGAATTGAAGTGAGAGAGATCTCCGTTTGAATACGGCAATTTAGCTTTTGCCTGTCCAGGTGTTCTGCAGGGCACATTTTTCAATGAATATTAATAATATTACATAAAAAAATAACCATCCTAATAATAGGTAATTCCGTCAAAAATCAGAAAAAATCAATGTAGTATTTATCAGCTGATTTTGATGATATTTGGGAAGATTTTTAGTAACTAAATTTTAGCAAGATGAGCGAGTATGAACCAAGTCGGTCAAGAGCGCGTCGAGATAGTAGATAATAGGCTCATGAATATTCAATTAAAGAGATGTGTCAGCAGATCTACTGTTAGTATGTACTTTGTTGAACTAGTTCAATAGTGGGAACTTACAAAGCGCACATAACATCAAAAATTTCGAATTTCAAAAGTCTTGGGATTTTAACTCAGGACCTCCGGAAGAAATTCCGACTCCAACAGAGCTACTATCACTTCCGATAAAATATACAATACGCAAAAATACAATAAATACGGAAATCTATGCATGCCATTTCTGGCGTGAACAATAAAGATATATCGATAGCGTGGCGTGATTGAACACAATAAGTATGACAGCTCTCTGCTGCTCTACCAATACAGGAAATAACATCGTGGGCGCATCGTGGCCTACGAATTCCTCTGTTTCCTTCCGCGGGCGACAAACGGCCATCCGATGGCATCTTGGCGGAATATTTACTGCTGTCAATGGGTTATTTACCTTTAGATTGCTTTGATTGTAATGACCTTTAAGAATATTTGGCCGCGTTTGATTTTTACCTGGCTGTTTGAGTGTAATTGTTTTCGCATTTATTCAGGTTGTTTTTTTAAACAACAAACGTAGTCTTGAATATCGGCAAGCATAATTAAAAAACAATATAAAATAATACTAATAATATTATCATTTCGAAAGTGGCTTGATCATCTTTCAGCAGCAAAAGACGGAATGTGACATATTATGGGCTACTTTTTATCCCAGAAAAATAAAATGTTTCCATGGGATAGCATAAAATTTAAATACCACGCGGGCGAAGCCGCGGGCAAAAGCTAGTCACTCATATTTAAGTATGAATAAAATGTTAATGTAAAGTACCAGCTGACTGCTATAAGCTACACAAGCTGTGAGATTAGTTCAGAAATCCGAACTACATGATACTCGTAAGCATAATAGCAAATTAATATCTCATCGACACCCTTATATGCTAAGATGTTTTAAATCATTAATTTTGAATTTAAAAGGATCAATTCTAGCCTTTTTAATAGTGAAGACTGAATTATAATGATTAATAAATTTCAAATCTTAATAATGTTTTGATTCAAATTTTATTTGATTAATTGTACGATTTTAAGAAGCGTGCAGTTTTATGTTATTAATATTATAGTTACCTATGTCCGTATATATTAACCTTTATAACACAATAATTCTAATGCATCTTAGATCATAAATCTAGATATCACGAAGTAATTATACGTCGCGAGAATTTCAAAACACATATTTAGGTATATGATACAGTGTTGGTGCATTCGGAGTTTAGGGTTCGAACTCTTCTTTCAGTAAGACTACTACTGTAAATGTTGATGAGGAAAAGATTCATCATCAGCTCTTTTCAGGCCTCATTTTTAGACCTTTAAAAAAGACTAAGCTCGCGTTTAATGTACTTAAAATAGTTTTCATTGTTAAAATAATATAAAATGGCTACAGAAGATGTTGAAAATGTGTAATTCAAATTAAAAATTACAAGTTTAGTACAGAAACATCGAAGCAAGAATACACTTGCTCTTGAATTGCGTATATTAAGATTAGATTTACTTTTGACCACACCCCAACAACTGCAAAAACTGGCTTTGAATGAAATTTGGACTCTCGATGCAGGGAATCCCCACTATGTAATTTAATTAAACAATGTTAATGACTTAATAACACTAGAATTAGAGTTAATATTTATTTTGTTTTTGATTTATAAAAATGAATACCTTTTTAATTAACAAATATTCGAAGTATATTTAAAAAAAAACCTTGCAACCAGTTCTTTTGTAAATCTTCGGAAGGCTAGTTGAAACAGATAATTTTAAAAGATCTATTTTAAACGTTAAAGTGCGAAATCGATTAGAATAATTCCACTTGTAATGGCTCCCAAGAGACCGGCCTAGCCGAGTTTGGGACCAACTTGCTGTTAATTTCACTGTATAGTTGGGTAAAATACTGGTACGAGTATTAGGGAATTTTATTGTAATTGTTAATTTAATCATATTTTGGTAAAAACAATTTTCTTTCTTTCTTTCTTTCACCATTCGTGGGTAGGCCTATGTTTAGTAGTGGGATAATAAAACGGCCGGTACAAACAATTGACTGCCTCGGTGACTCAGTGTACCAGTGGACTCAGTGACCCTGACTACTGGATCAAAGCGGGGCGGGTTCGATTCCCACCCAGGAAAATTAGTATTTATATGATGAACATAACTGGGTGTTATCTAGGTAGATTATCTACATAAGTATGTATTTAAATATATGTATGTGTGTGTAGTATACATATAGTCTGCCAGCCATATGACAAGCTAAACAAGTATTGCTTAGTTTGGTGTCAGAGACCGTGTGTAAAAAAATGTCTCCTAATACTTATTTATTAATTAATTGTTTTTATATTTGACTAGCGACCCGTCTCGGCTTCGCACAGGTGTATTACACACATAAACCTTTATCTTGAATTACTCCATGTATTAAAAAATCGCATCAAAATCCGTTGCGTAGTTTTAAAAATATAAGCATACAGATAGCGGGAAGCGACTTTGTTTTTTTATACTATGTAGTGATAGTGATAGTGTTAACTTGAGAGAGGGACAAAGGACTTCCAATACTCAATAACGTAGTACAATTTTTGATGTGTCCTGTCTGAGGCCGACTAACTTCCTGTTCAAATAAGATGCTCTTCGAATAATCTATGAGGTATTGACTTTATGCATACCTAAATGTCAACGTCCACGTATCGCTATCAGACCGAAATGTGGTTTGCCTTGAAAATATTTGATCCGATCCAGTTTTTACGTAACAGAAGGCTTAAGCTTATTATGTAACTTCTGTTGTGGGGTTTTCGAATGATTAGTTTAAATAATTATGACCTTTACCTCAAGGACATTGTTATACAGGGCTATTCCTAATCAATTAACATCCTTTCAGGGGCTTATTCTGTACATCAAAACTGACAACTTTTGTTCAGCAACTTTTTTCAGAAATAAAAAAAAATAGCTGTTCCATACATTTTGTCGCAGGTGTTTGGACATTTTTCTATGGAACAACATTTTTTTTGAGTTTTGACAAAAGTCGCATAACAAAAGTTGTTAGTTTTGATGTACAGAATTAGCCACTAAAAGGATGCTAATTGATTAGAAATAACCCTGTATATTGTAATACTCATTTTTAAAAGTTTTATATGCCATTTACGTTACATGAGCATGTAAAGAGCATTTTTATTTTTTGGCTTGTTTTAATGATAACACTAAATGTGCTATGTTATTAAATTTATTATTTTTTCAATTTTTTTGGGTTATGATCACGTAAGTAAATCATTTTCAAATGATTGTTATGAATAAGTAATTCTTCTTTTTTGCATTTTGATACTGCACGTATTATCAGTTCATAGGATAACAGCAGCATAATATTAAACGAACAAAAATACTTCTTACTCTAATACCAAAAAATAGACATATGCTTTTCATTGACTACTTAAAATTAAATTGATTAAATATGCAGTTAAGTAAATCAAATCATCCATTTAATATTCAAAACACTATCAAATGCATATGCAGAATGCGCGTCAATTTATTCCAAATTGTTAAATGTTCACAGCTTTTGTCATTTTGTTTTATTTTTATTTGTTTTGTTTGATTCAAAAAGTCGCTTGACACGTGTGGGTAGGCAGCAATTCGGTGTTTGTTCTGTTTTTGCAGTTTCGCTTCAATTAAAGTTAACTGTTGCTATTTGACTCTTTCCAACTCAATAATCTGAACAATTTCTACGAGAGAATTTCATGAATAATGTTAGCATGTCTCTAACATACAAGCCTGTTTGCTTTGCAAAGTGCCAGTGACTTTCAGAGGTAAATATAATTATATTACTTATGCTCATCGTTATGAATATTTTTTACAATAAGACCTTATGCAAAATTGCGAAAGAAAACAGCTTTTCTACCAAGAAGATCTTTGTGCAAAAAAATGTCTGAGCCAAAACCCTGCCCAGGCTACGTAGTGGGCTGGCTTTTTAGTTAGTCGTAAGGCGATTGCAAGCCGACTACAACGCCGCGCGAAGTCAAAGTGCTCGGTTACAAGCACAAATTTTATTAGATGACTTAACGTCGAGATTCGAGAAAACGGGTAATTGTGAATTATTTAATGTAAATATCGAAGTCGGTATGTATAACGGCGTTCGGACATTTCTTTACTACTTTCACTTAGGGACTGTGGCTCTGTAGATATTTGCTCGAAGTTGACTCTCGAAAAAGTGTATGATCAATGGGATTAATAGGGTTTTTAGAAATTTAATGCTTTTTAATTTTTTCAAATTTGTAAAAGTGCGAGTGAGACAGCTGTGGCCTGGTTGAATAGCCGTTAAGTGTGTTATGTGCTTTGTTAATTAATACTTGAGATTAGAAAACAAAGCTGAAGTGGAATAATTAGTGAACTTTAGAAACACAGATTTTTCATTTAAGCATTTTTCTTTTTATTGTCTCAACCACAGAACTTACCTTGTTTGTCAGTCGGCGAGAAGTCTGTGTTTACTATAAATTATTTACAATGAATATACAGCCATAGAATAATAATTAAAACTCGTATGTAATTAGCTTCCTTGTTCGGAGTATCTTGTGCCTGCAACGGCATGTTTTAATTATTAAGGATACCTATATTAACATAACAGGTGTTTAAAATATTGTCTAAGAACTGCAGTGTAACGCCATAAATTGTACTAGTTTGTATTGTACGAAACATAAAATATACCGAGATAATATAATAAGACATACTTATAATCATTGTAATGATCAATTTTTTCCTCAAGAGGATCTCAGAAATCGTAAAAAAAATTCAACTGTTACATAAAAAAGTTTCAACAAAATGTTTGCGAATATTATTTTTTTATACCAAAGTTTATAGGACCCTATAATAAAAGTCATAATCACGAGCAATTTAATAGATTCTAGAATGTATCAAATGTTTAAAAACAAGCATTCAGTAGATTGATGGTTCCATTTTTAGTACTCATGTACTTCCGTTTCCAGCATAGATTACGTGAGATAGGACATGTCGTTTCAATCTAGCTAATACCTAATTTGCATGAAACTACCAAAAATGACAACTATACGTAACTTCAATAATTATACAATCATTAGACACAAAGCTCTACAAATCACTTATTCATATGCGCTCCCACAACAATGTATCCTCCGATGTATGTACCTATGTTTTGTACACATGCATTTTGTACTGTATGTGTAATTGTGTACATATTTCCATTAAAATGTCCCGCGCACCAGGTAAAGAGAAGGCTTCGCTCTAGCTCTCTCTGGTCTTTAAGAAAAAATCTGTTACTAAGCAAAACAAGGTGTGTGCCAACTTGCCAAGCCTAAAAAGGAGCCGCTACGACAATAAATCATAACCAAAATCTTCAATCGTTTCAATAAAATGCTTTACAACTGGAATTTCCACGAGTCAACGCAATACTTTTGAATACCAATGAGTCATCAGAAACGATTGTGTTGTAATCATAATTTCAGTCACCGATCGTCGTACGCAAATCGTCATGTACTTGGACACTTAAATAGGAAGTTAGGTGACGTCATTTTGCACTAAACATTTTTATCACCAGTTTTGCTTTTATTATCATTTAATGACTGCACAATACATTGTTAAGGGGATTCTATGTGGCAATTTCCCACCACCGAGAGAAATATTTGACAACTTTGGTGGGAATATTCTTGTAGGGTTTTATACCAACGTGGCTGTGCCTGCCTGGTGAGTACAGCCTACTTATAGGCCTAGTTTATCAGTGAAATATTAAAACGTTGAGTCAGTATAGATTGTACTATTAAGTACTAACATATTATGAAGTTCCTAAAAAAACAGAGTTCGTCACTTGATGACATTGACCCCGTTAAGACATAAGTAGAACGAAAGAAGGTACGTTAGATCTACTAAATATTAGTCTAATCTATCAATCATAATTATATTTCTATTCTACCATAAATATTGGTGCGAAGAAACGTTATATAAAGAAACACGAAAAAAAATTGGTTGCCTGTAAAGTCGGTATACGGGCGAAAGTTTTACGTGACAACGACTTTGAGACGAATGAGACGAATGAGAGCGAGTGAGAGGCACGTAAGTGCCTCTCACTCGCTCTCATTGTGAGCGCATGAAGTGTGAGCGGGGAGCGTAACGCAGTTTCTTGAAGTGTCACCCGGCAAACCAATTTATAAGACGTTGTCACGTCAAAAAGTTAAGAGCTTGATTTTTTTTATTTTAACAATATCCATTCAGGTACAATGCTGAAGTAATTTTTGATACGAGGAAGTAAACAAAGGAACCTGTGCTTCCTAAACATAGTCAAGGGCTAAGTAAGCCTGAGATTTTGTCAAGAACTTGTTTAAACACAGTTGAGGGCTTCGAATTATTGTTATGACTACATTAGATGTTAACGATGCACGATATATATCTATACTATTATGTTCGCGCTTGAGTTTTGTAGTAAATAGATAATGGCGATGTTTATTGTAGACTCCTTTCCAAAAAGATTCTAGACCAGTACCTACAACACAATACATTACAATAATATACAATATTACTTTGTTGTACACCAAAAGTAAACGAAAATACGAAGTATTTACAACTAACCTTAGATAGTACAAGGGCGGCCTTATCGCCTTGAGCGATTTCTGCCAATCAACCTTTGGGTGAACATAATCGGCAGCAGAATAATAATGTGGTACCTGCCAGTAGAAATTAGATCTCGCTACTCCTATTTAGCAAACATTACATTCATTATGTATGTACCAATATTTTAGTGCAATTTTTTACTAATTTGTAAATCAAGGTTTGGGTGTCTTTCGCTAAAACTAGTACTTTAAAAATGCTCCAAAACCATATCTCTCACAGCTAATACTTATAGAATTTATACAAATAACTGTTAATTTTAAGAATTTGATCCAATTTGAACAAAAAACATTCCGTACCGTACCGTACCGTACCAGCCTTTTTAATAGTCCACTGCAGAACGTAGGCCTACCCACGAAGGGTGATTGGGCCATATCCACCACGCTGGCCCAGTGCGGGTTGGTGGATTCACATACGCCATGGAATTTCTTCCTTGGACATATGCAGGTTGCCTCACGATGTTTTCCTTCACCGAAAAGCCAGTGGTGTGAAATTCCGTACATAAATTCCAAGGAACTCATTGGTACGGGACCGGGTTTGAACCCACGACCTCACGATTGTAAGGCAGGTGTCATTACCACTAGACCACTACGGCTTCTAAAAAAAACATTCAGTCCAAGTCTATGTACCTATATAGGTTGCTCGCTGCATTCTACAAGTCCCACCACAGTTTAACAGCTGTGCCTTTCCATCACAGATTAGTTTCAAAACGCTAGACTAGTTACAGCGCCGCGTGCTAAGTCGTTAATGTGTTGTCTCTAACACAAACGAGTAAACAAAGGCTTCACGTCCACACTTAGCTGCTCTACATTACTTCTACAGTATGGAATGTTTTTGTTTAAACTTGTAACTACTCATTATATAATCCGCGGCCCTATAAATTAATTAATTTTATTGATTATCAGACGAGATTTTAATCGCTTTTAGATATCATAAAAGTAATCAAATCCATGAGTGTGCAGTGTCGGCAATCCAGAGGTAGAAGATGGCAAATAGAAATAGAAATAGAAATAAACTTTATTGCGTTGCTGTGTACATACAATAAGATGTTATAAGACATATAAAAGTTCCAACAGCCTGCCCATTTCGAGCGTACAATAATGCACTTATAAAAATAAAAGTTAATTGCCTAATGCATCAAATTATCTTAAGCAAAATGGCAAATAAGAGTAGGTATTATTAATTTATAAATTAGGTAAGCCAAAAGCAATTACTTTGTGATTTTCAAAGTATTCTTTGGTTGAGTAAAATACCTTTGAGATTAGCCAAGACTTCAGAGTCTTTTTAAAGCTATGGCCTTCTAATATCTTTATATGAAATGGTAAACAATTGTAAACTTTGATGGCCATGGCATAAGCGCTATTTGAAAACATGCTGTTGTTAAATTGAGGTATACAGATGTCGTATTTGTGTCTGGACCTTTTAACATCAGCGCGGTTCGACTTTATGTCACTGAAATACATTTGATTATTTTTAACAAAAACACATGTTTCATAAATATATATACCGGTAAGGGTGAGGAAGTTATTAGTTTTAAAAACATCGCGGAGAGTATCGATGCTATCTAGCTTAAATATAGTTCGTAAGCATCGTTTTTGCATGATAAACGTTGAGTTAGACTCGACTGAATTGCCCCAAAATATAACGCCATAAGTCAACTGAGGATAAACATAACCATAATAGGCATTAGTAGCGATTTGTTTAGAGGAGATGCTGGTTAAAATACTAATAGCATAACAATACTGAGACAACCTATTGTTTACTTTGCTTACATGTGATTTCCAGTTCAGATGAGTGTCAATATTTACACCTAAGAAATTTGTATCCTGAACTGAGTTTATCGGTCTATTATTGTACGAGATGTTAAGTTTTATGAAGGGTTGTTTGTAGTTCCTAAATTGCAGTATTTTAGTCTTATCTACGTTTAAGTTTAAGTTTACATTGTCTAGCCAATCTCCTATATTTTTAATAGTGTTATTAATTTCTGTTTCGTATTCATGACAGCTCAAATTGTTTTTGGGAATAAAAATAGTAGCATCATCAGCAAACATTACACATAGATGATTAGTTGTTTGAGGCAAGTCATTAATATAGATAAGAAACAAAAGAGGGCCGATGATACTTCCTTGGGGAACACCTGTTACTAAATTTCTAGATTTGGAGACGACTTTTTGAACTGTTTTGGTGGATCTGTTATATACATCTAGGACTATGGATTGTTCTCTGTTATGTAAATACGATTTTATAAGTTTGAGGGCTAGACCTCGAATACCTACTTCTTCCAGTTTTTTCAGTAATATATGATGTTCAACACTGTCGAATGCTTTGGATAAGTCCAAAAACAGGGCAGCTCCTACCTCTTTTTTATTGACAGATTTGCCAACTTGTTTGAGCATTTTAAAAATAGCGAGAGTTGTATTTTTACCTTCTTGAAAGCCAAATTGGTTTTCGTTAATTATGTTAGCTTGGCAGAAGAACTTATAAAATCTCTTGTAAATTACTTTTTCAAGGATTTTAGAAAAGCAAGGAAGGAGTGCAATGGGTCTATAATTATTTGAATCTTCCTTAGGTCCTTTTTTATGTATCGGTTTAATGAGAGCTGTCTTTAGTTTTTGTGGGAAGGTGCCAGATGATAATGAAATATTTATAATATGAACTAGGGGTTCCAATATAAAAACAATGCTTTGTTTTATTACTTGCATTGGAATTTCATCGCAGCCTGTAGATTTTTTGTTCTTAAAGCCATTTACAATATTTAGTATTTCGGAGGTATCAGTAGGTGCTAAAAAAATAGAGCTGCAGTTTTGATAGTTAGATTTTTTTGTGTTCTGTGAGGTAGAGTTATTAGTGACATCAGTGGTAGAGTTATTAATTGTACAATTATTTGTTTTAATTTTTGTGAATTGATTTAGTAATATATCTGCAATTTGCAAAGGGTCAGAAACGTCTTCACTGTTTATCTTTAAACGATTGATTGTTGTGCGGATGCTATTATTAGGCGCGGTGTGTTGTTTAATGAGCCCCCATGTTGCTTTATTCTTGTTGGCGCTTTTATTAATATATTTAATGTTAGCCAATTTTTTTGAATGATTTACCACCTTCTTAAAAGTCTTTGAATAAGTTTTATAGGTCTTCATATTTTCATCATCACTATTTAGGTAAGTCTTGTTATACAGTTCTCTTTTTTTTTTACTAGATAAGAGAATACCCTTTGTTTTCCAGTTAGGTTTTTTTTTGTGGAATATTCTTATTCTTTCTACGGGAATGCATAGGTTAAAAATTAAGGAGTAAAGTTCGATGAAGGTATCGTATGCAGAATTTGGGTCATTTTGTTCATAAACTTGACAAAAATTTACTTGTGCCAAGTACTTTAGAAATACATCCATATATTTGTCAATGTTTCTTTTTTCAATGTACCAGTAGTTTTCATTATAGCTTAAGGTAGTTTTAACTTTCATTTTCAAAGCAGTGTGATCAGAAATACCAACATTTAAAATTTCTGCTTCGTATTTTTTTGTGTTAGTTAGAATATTGTCCAAACACGTTTGGCTGTGAGAGGTATACCTTGTAGGATCAGTGAAACTTGGATGAAATTTGTAAGATTTTAAAGTGGTGATAAATTGTTCGGTCCTCTTATTATTATCTAATATGTTTACATTGAAATCACCAAGGATGTATACTTTTTTAGTGTTATTCCGGCTTCTCATGAGTTTAATTAGTAATTTTTCAAGTGTATTGATAAAAAGATTAAAATTACTGTTTGGTGCTCTGTATAGTCCTATAATAATTGTGTTGAGTTCGGCTATAGCTATGCCGCAGCTTTCAAAATGACTTTCGATAGCCATTTCAGATATCCAATCTAATTTTGAATAGTTTATATTAGGGTTCACGTATATGCTAACGCCGCCATGTTTTTTATTTTTACGTGAATAGTGAACCGCTTTTTGGTAACCTTCAAGCTGAAGAATATCAGCCTGATCATCACGCAGGTGTGTTTCGGTAAAGCAACATACATCAAAATTGTGTTCATTATTTAGTTGTTCTAATTTACTTATTTTAGATTTAAGACTTCGAACGTTTAAGTGCATCATGCTAAAGAAGTTGTTTTTAGAGGTTGGTTGTGAGTTGTCTAAATTTTGATTAGATGTAGTTGTCGAGTCAGTTACGAAAAAGCTGTTTTTGACAATTATTTACATTTTTGAGCTTGTTAGTGTTTGATGTTTCCGAAACTTTGCTTTTATTAGATTTCTGGAAATAATAAGGTATTGTACCAGGCCTTATTAAAAAAGTCTTTTCGTTTTTGCTTATTTTTAAAATATTTTTGCCAAGGAAAATGTTTTTATAGTCTTCTGTGTCTATTATATCATTGACGAGTTTACAGAATGTTTTTTGATGTCGCGGTAATTTGTGCTTTCGTTTTTTGTGATTATGCATGGCAAAAACATGTAAGTAATGACATTTATCAAAGTTTTCGGAAATTGTCTTAAGGTTTAAGTTAAGTTTATCCTCGTTTAAATATGGGTTCAGAAGGACATTTGTAAGGATCACGTTAACTTTACAATAACGTTTTAGAAAGGCGAATATTTCAATAAGGAATTTAGTTGGGTTGGGGTCATTCAATCCTAGAGATAATATTATCCAGTCGTCTTCACCAAGATTCTTGTCTTGTAGATTAACATTTTTGAAGATATATTCAGCAGGAGCATCTGGATAGCTGTAAGTGACAATTTTGTAGTCTTTTGTATTAATCTTTTTCTCTCGTAGCTGGGCAAGCAAGTAAGATGTTCTCGAACAACTTTGGTCTCCAACAATTATAATTTTGGGTTGTTCTCTCTTGTTTACTGAAATCTGGCTATTTTTTGCTTCTTTTAGATGTAGTTTGACCTTGCTTTCAGTTTCTTTCGAAGTATCCAATTTTGAATCCATGACTTTCTTAGTTAGGTTTAATCTGTTCTTTGGTACCTTATTTCCCGTTGGCATAGTTCTTGACACTGTGGTTTCCTTGCATTTATTATATTCTGGAGTATTTATAATGCTGGCGGTTTCAATCAAATTTTTATGTTGTTTTGGTTTTCCTTTACAGTTTGTTTCGATTCCAGTAGGTATAGGTGTAGAGGTTTCTCTGAGTTCATAAAAAGTATTATTGCGCAAATGAGAATCATCACGGTGAAGAGATTTCTCAATGTTGTTTTCTTTAACTGCATGAATTTCTTGTTTTAGTTTCATATTCTCTTGAGTGAGGATGTTTATTTGTTCCGTTGCTTTTGCTAGTAGTTCAGTTATTTCTTTCATTTCACGCTGAAGCAATTCGTTACTAGATTTCTCACTAATTGGTTGAGTCGTGTCGGTGTAACAAAATGTTTTATTTTGTAGAAAGCTGCTATCGTCCATAGAGTCGATTGATAAGGACAAGACTTCTGGTTTATTTCTGGGTTTTCTTACAGTTACGTTTGCTTCATCGTGGAGATAATGGATGCCTACGGGAGTGTCGGAATTATCTTTTTTTGAACTATGGGTAAGTTTTGCTCCATATTTATTTAGAGTATGGTTGGCGTCATTTTGACGATAATGAATTCCAACAGGGGTATCTGTGTTGTCTTTTCGTGATTTTTTGGTGAGGCATGGCACGCATTTCCAGGCTAGCTTATGCTCATTTGTCATCCTGAGAAATCGGACTTCCGAAACATTACCACAAACCAAATCGTAAATGACTTCACATAGCGCACATTTTACGTATTCTCTATTTCTTATTTTGGTTAAGCAGCGACCACAGTTAACGGTAGGTTTAGGTGTTCTCACCATGATTGTAATACAAGTTAAGATCCAGGGAAATATTCAAAGTCCAAAAACTGGCCAAAGTACAATAGCGTCCACTGAGTACCGTTTGTAGTGAAGAAAAAATTCACAACTGTTAGTCACGAGAAAAAGGTCTCAAGCGCCGTGCGTTTCCGTGGCGCTTTCGCGTTCAGGTGAGATTTGTCGCTCGCAGGTCAATAAACACTCGATAATTTTAACAAAATTCTACAGTTATTATTAGAAAAGTCTATGAATACCATTTAACTGATGAGAGAGAGAAATGTATTTACTTTACTTGTAAGTTAGACGCCTGTACAGTATTGAGATGGTGTTTTAGTATACCTAGGCAAACATATCACAGTAATTGATGAAATGAATGAACATCTGATTGCCGAAAAATTAAGAGTAGGTACTTAGAAAAGGGTAAGGTACTAAGAGTAAAGTACTCATGAAATAATAGTCAAGACAGACTCCGAGATGTGAAGAAAATCAAAACTGCCAAATTTACTGTCTAATTTACTTAGGCTAAAACTTAAACTAATCCATATCTCTATTGTACAGTTGCATTCAATCAATTGTAAACTACTGCAACCACATAGTAATTTAAATTTAATAAAATTAACTGTCTTACAGTGGCGCGTATTTATACCTCGCGTCACCTAAAAAGAACGCTGGAGCTTCAAACTGCCCACAACGAAATTTTACTCCTATTGCTTACGTGACAGGAGTTAAATTTCCTTGCTACAAATAAAGTTGCGTACTAGGATATTTAACTCCTATTACGTATGTAATACGAGTTAAATTTCCTTGTGCGCAGTTTGAAGATCCAGCGTTCTTTTTAGGTGACGCGAGGTATACTGTATGAACAGGTATGAACTGTATCCTCATTGGATTGGAGCAATACTTTACGTAGACATTCTGAGAAATTAACCTTGTACTAACTATAAAGTAAATTCAGACTTTGCTCTCTGCCACTTAGAGCTCATCATGTCAAGTCTAACTTAGTATCATAATAAGCTAGATAACTAAACTGATATAATTAGTCCGTCAGATAGATTATCAAAAAATAATAGACACATATTTTTTCTTTTGCGAAATAAACAAAAATTGATGAAAAATGCCAGTTAAAGTTCCGCGTATCGTCACGGCTAGACTACAAAAGTATAAACTTTTCAGAGAGAAGCCCTGGTGACAGAGTTTTTAAACCGCCTAAATGCCTCTGACTTAGCTAAGCGGTTAAACAACCGGAGCCTTCAATTGAACCTGTCATCCGTGCTACGGTAACGCTCATTAATATGTTCCACCCGCGGTCAACCATTCGAAGGCTGACCGTGCTGAACGTTTCTTAACTTGGATGATCGCTAAAGAACATCTAGTAAAACTACGCTATGAGCGCTACTATTACTAACGGACTAATTATAATAACGATTTTTTAAACTAGTCGTCATCCTTTTTACGATTATTCATCATTAGTTTTAGAACAAAATTATGATACGATTTTTTGACGTATCATACTGCTTTATCATGGTATAGTTATTCTAGTTCTAAGACCTGTTGAATGGTGCTTTGTTTTAGAACTGTTGGAAACCCTAACTAGTTGACACAACTCTTTGTTATTGTTGTAATCTGGTAAACGAGCCCGAGATCAAAGAATTAAACACTAAAAACAAAGAAGCGAACAAACAAGGTACGCACAAGTTAAATATGAACTACAAACTTGTTCTGCTCTTGTTTCTGTCCAGTTGTAACGTTGAACTATTGTTCAGACAAAGTTGCATTAGTTTAAACAGTTTTATTTGGAGTACAATTTCATTTTATGACAGCACTGAACAATAAAAGGCGGGGAATTATTTTTCAAGTGCCGGATAGGGTTTGCGGTTGTATTTTCTTAGGAAGAGCTTTATTAACATAAGAATAAGAATTTCTTTATTGCTAAAAACAGAGCAAACAAGATCTTAAAACCAAAACGTTCTTAACTATTGCGGGCGTGCAATCTTCTATTATATAAAAATGAATCGTGGTTGTTAGTCTCGCTAAAACTCGAGAACGGCTGGACCGATTGGGCTAATTTTGGTCTTGAAATATCCGTGGAAGCTAAGGGAAGGTTTAAACGGTGAGTAAATACAAAAATATAGTGAGTAAAATAATAAAGACATTAATTGAATTTTCCCATACAAAATGTTCCTGCATGTAAAAGTTGTCATTGACAGTTGACAGATGGTAAGATGAAGTTCACCGGGTCAGCTAGTAATTAACTAAATATGTACAATACATATTTGTGGTGGTAGTTTTCAGTTTGTTCTGACAAAGGAAATGTTGCGTTGCATTATATACAGAAACATATTAAGTATACTTACCTACATAAAAAGGCTAAAATCATGTACAACAGAAGCAAATGATATTCTCATCTTACTTTTTTAATTATGTGCAATAATACAGTTGTTACGTATATTGTTACGACATTTTTAAATTGCCAAAAAACACGTTTAGTAGTATTGTCAAAAAAAAGTTTAAAAGGTTTTAAATCTTTGAAACTTTTTTTGACAACCATTTTATACAATCCTATTAAATCTTCAGAATAATATTGATATGACAATCGAAGACATTAAGAACTACCCCCCGTTTACCGAAAAATGGAGCACACAAAATGTAGTTCTTTGAAAATAGTAACTGAATAACAGAATACAAATGTGAGAGATCATCCTAGAAATAAAATTAAGGAAATAAAAGACTGACCCCACTCCTAGCTCTAGTCCCTGAACTACCGAGATACAATAAAGTATTTACCTAAATCAGACAGGAATTGCTCTTTGATAAAATATTCACTACACCTACACTATTCCTTTTGCCAACAAAATAAGACCTTGATATAATACACTTAGACATACTCAACCCTAAGGTTATTCTATAGTAATGTACACGAGTAAAGTTGGTAACTTCAGTAATCATTTAACAACAATTTGTTAAAGTAAAAACAATATAATCTGCCTGGATAAGATTGCTTTAAGTGATAAGGCCGCCAATTGTCGCACTAGTTGCCAGTGTATTACACTTTTGCTTTGTTCGTGTATTATTTCGCTGTGGACAATAAAGAGTTTATTTTTTTAATTTGCATGCCTTAAATATTTGTTTTATAGGGCAAGTGTCTTTATTAACTAACACTAAATACAAGACCTACATAATCTAAAACTACATAAACTACTACTACAGGACAAGCTATTGGATCATCCATAGACCCTTGAACTCTTAAATAAAATAATTTCAACTTCCAACATAATGAAACGAACGCAAAATGAACCTAAATTACTTTTTGATTTTTAATTAAAATTGTTAAAAAATATAGCGTCTAGACTCTTTTTTTATCTCCAAACAATCAGGATACAATTTTGGTGTACGAAATCGTTATATAAAAAAATAAAACACGGATAAAAACTGGTTCAATAAAGTTGTCTCTTCTGCTTCTATGATTTGATTGACGCAAAAAATGTGCGTCAAAAATGTGCCGCTATATTGAAACTTAAAAGAAATGCAATCTAATTTGGGACAGACGGGAATAAAATGGATACGATGGAATGAACATTTTAATTTTTTTATTTGTTCTATTGAAACAATCCGCTTTTGACTATCAATTTAGGCTCGCCCGCAAAATTGGAAATAGCGAAACATGTTAAATAAATTAAATTGCAAGTTTGTGTAATTTTGGTATGGACTTTTATGATAGGCTACTAAAAAACCACCTTTATTGTGTTTAATTGATTTTTTTGTAGTTTTTATTTTATCATTACCGTTACTTTATGATTTATTACATTTGCTGTAGTTATTTTTCGCAAAAAATAGCATGAACCCGTGTACAGAATTCGCGAATATTTCGCACAGATCGATGTTACATTTTTCACATTATTGTTGATTTATCAAAAATGGCTCAGTCGATTTCAATAAAAATTAAATGGAACCAATTTCGAAGTATATCCTGTCTAATGAAATAAGAATTATTGAAATCGGACTACTACGAAAAAAGTAATGCGTGGTTACACATAAAAAAATATATACGCGTCGAATTGAGTACCTCCTCCGGTTTGGTTCGTCGGTCAAAAACAGATAAGAATACCTAAATATTAAAAGTCATTACTAGTAGCGTTTTAACGATCTATCACTGCTATCTGCACACAAAAACTTTTTCTTTTACCTCTATTTTCACAAGCAGTCGTTTAAAGTTACTTTTAAGTTATCTGAAAATCGAACCAATATTGTTCGCATACCAAGCAAAATCACAAGGTCAACAGGGTTCAAACCAGTCGTTTAAAATTTATAGGCACTAACTACATACTAGTGCACATACACAGATGTGGATTAGGTATGCAATCAAATGCATGCAATGTGGTCGTGACGCAATGATTGCCTTAACCACACCAAGTTCAATACCTTGATGAGTCCATTTGTAGGTGGACCGCAGAGCTGACACCTGCAATATGGGGATTCGACTGTATAAACTAATCAGTACACACTGTTAATATATATTTAATACTTAACGGTCTGTATATGGTTTTTTAACGGTTTTTATGGTGGTCTCTAACTATGGGCCTTATTAATAAGCTCCAAGTAGCACAACGAGCTATGGAAAGGGCTCTATGCTCGGAGTCTCTCTGCGAGATCGAATCAGGAATGAGGAGATACGTAGAAGAACCAAAGTTATCGACATAGCCCAGCGGATTGGCAAGTTGAAGTGGCAATGGGCAGGGCACATAGCGCGGAGGACAGATCTCGAGCCGCACTTGCCGGTGCGTGGTCTCCACCACGCACTGGCAAGCACAGCGTAGGACGTCCACCCACGAGGTAGACGGATGACCTCATTAAGTCCGCAGGATCGCGCTAGATGCAAGCCGCTACCAACCGGTCTTATTGGAGATCTATAGGGGAGGCCTATGGCCAGTGGACGTCCTATGGCTGATGGATGGATGATATAGTCAACTGAAACATAGTACCCAAGAAGGGTGATCGGGCTATATCTATCTCTACACTGACCACTACAGGTTGCTTCTCAATGTTTTCCTTCACCGCTAGTACCTATATTATTGCTGGATATTCTCTCTGGTCAGTGCCATTTGGCTCGATCCTGTGTCAATCGTGTTGTCTTTGACTTTTGACCCTAGATTTGGACCAAATCGTCGAGCCATTACGCTGCCGACGAACGAGGACCTTACTAATTAAGTGCACTGGAATGTATAAGCCTTTTAATAGTTCACTGCAGGACGTAGGCCGTAATCCACGAAGGGTGATATCCACCACGCTGGCCCAGTGCGGGTTGGTGGATTCACATACGCCATCGAATTTCTTCTACGGACGTATGCAGGTTGCCTCACGGTGTACTTCACTGAAAAGATTCCAAAGAACTCATTGGTACGGGATCGGGATTTGAACCCACGACCTCAAAATTGTAAGGCGGGCGTCACTACCTCTAGACCACCACGGCTACTAATAAACTACTAATTTTGTATTTTATTTATTATAGTTATATTGTATCGTATCTATCGATTATTAGTACACAGCATTCCTGCGAAGGGAGATTGGGCCATATCGACCTCGCCTTGCGGGCTGGTACAAATAGGATGATGATAATGTAACTATACAGGGTTATTTCTAATGAATTAGCATCCTTTTAGAGGCTTTTTCTGTACTTACATCAAAGCTAACAACTTTTGTTCTACGACTTTTATTAATTCGCAAAAAAAATGCTGTTCCATAGAAAAATATCGTTCACCATCGACAAAATGTATGGAACAGCTGTTTTTTTTTTTGAGTTTTAATAAAAGTCATAGAACTGATGTACAGAATAAGACCCTAAAAGGATGCTAAATAATTAAAAATAACCCTGTATAATATTTGTAACTGTTAAAGACCCCTTTGAAATATCCCATACGTAGTCCACAAAAGCACAGTGTTAGGTTAGGTTTTAAATAGATTTTTAAACCAGCCCTAATTAAAAAAGTTTGTACACAAGATTGTTTGTAGTGCTCATTCCTTAGTAATATCCTATTTCAATTTACATCTCAAGTAAAAAATAAAAACAAAAATTTTTTGCATTTATAACGATGCTAAGTAGGTATATAATTTTGTTCGTTATCTTAGATCGTTAAGTTAAATAGTGTCGCGAGTGATCAAACACCTAATCTGGTAACCGCGAAAAAGTCTTAAATTCTACACGGTAATCTTCTAACAGATGAAATATTCATATTAATGAAATTCCAATAACCGGACTACGAAACAAGAACTATTCTTAAAGACTGATGAATCGTAATCTAAAGCTACTTTTCCAGTTAGGCTGTTGTGTAGCTAAGGACGTGTATAGAAAAGTAAGTTTGTATAGGCCGGGTGGCTAGCCCTGGTGTCAGTTTTTAAGCTGCCTAGATGCCTCTGACATAGCGAAACACTTAAAAAACAATTATACAGTTTAAAGTATCAGCCGAGCCACGGTAGCGACTCAGTTGTAAATGCCACCCGCTGTCAGCCATCTGATGATTGACCGCGCTGAATGATGCTTAACTTCGATAACTGCTAAAGAGTACTTAGTCAAACTACGCTAGTAGCTCTACAACCTACATGTGATAAGATGAGTGTGATATTCATCTATGAGGACCATTGTTTTATAGCGCGGCTTAGCTTGGCACCGGCGGAACAGTTTTCAACGAAACTATGTCTTTTATATTGAGAGGTGCGAGATGATGATGCGAGCCAAAGAAGTGCCAAACACTACTACAATCACAGAATAAATCAATCATGCAACACTTATACAAATAGTCATTTCACATAAGCGCCCGTTTCCGGAAATCTTACATACTCATATTCCTCTGTATCTGTCTACCATGGAATAAAACGGTGCCCCGACACCCTGCCGGTGTCGCCCGCCGAACGTACTAAATAAACTAAACTACGGAATGACACCGCACATCACATCTTATCTGCTTAGCCAATCCGCTTAGCATTAGTAGATTAATTTAATTAAAATACAACACAGGTGTCGCTCACGCGTTATTTCTATGGCAGACAATACCAAGTACACTCTATAGTTTCGACCGCATTTGGCGATTTTAATCAACATTGGGCTCATCTCGTATAGCACTGTATCAGCATGAACTAGAATTATTAATCCACTTAATTTCGCTAATAATAGCTTAGCTTTTACTAAAAATTTAGATGCCTAGCAGATATCTAGTAGAAAAGGACTCCAGAAACCGGTTCAGCCGCTATAAAATACAGCAAGTCATATATTTGTAGAAGTAGAAACGGTTGCTACAAGAGAAATCATAAATCAATGCTAAAAACACGTTATCATACATAAATATTAGTTATACTAAATTAGCGACTGTTTCTCTCATCTCTGTTCTTTTTTCAAATAATTTACATTATATATTATAGAAAGTAGAGTAGATGTTCAGTTTATACAAAAATAAGCTCCAACGGCTTAGAGCCACGATCCGTTACATTAAGGCTGTGCATTAAGGAGCTGTGGGCAAGGCAATTCTGTTAGCCGATCTCTCTACGGAAGTGATACGTTCTTGAACCTCTCTCGTTTTTCTGACAGTTCCGACTGCTCAAAACTGTCAGAAAAACGAGACAGGTTCAAGAACGTGTCACCCATAGAAAAATGACAAGTACGTGTCACCTTAGTAACGAGATCGGTTGACAGAATTGCCCCGCTGGGCTGGCTCGGGTAGACGCTGCAGGGGGAAATGCACAAAACACCCCATGCGGGACGTCAGTGCAGGACTTATCGCCCCCACATTGAATAAGAAGCTCCAAAGAAGGTATTCGAAATTTATCCGCCATAATGCGGAAACGCCAATGTGACATTTGATTAGTAGTTCAAATGTTACTTTTGTCACGATATTTCGTTGATTTCATAACAGCTTCTACGAGATTTTGATGCCATTTTGCTGAAATCATGTCTTCAAATTTTAAACCTTAGGTCACTATTTTTCTTTTTTCTGTGATAACGCTAGCTCCGCTAAGTATGTGTAAGTAGTCGCTGTTTTAGCAGAAATTCTGATGAAAATAATTTCTAATTGTATTGTTTAAAATACAGCCCATATATTGATAATTTTATTTCAAGAAAGACATTTTCACAAAGCTTTTACTGAATACACCCTAATGAGGCAAAATGTACTCACTTTGATATTAATATCTTCCGAAATGTACCTTCCTCGAAATCTTTGAATCGAAAGAGCTGTCTGTCGGTAAATTGGAATCAGATTTCATAGAGTACGAATTCTACGTAAACTGAATACTCTCATTTACATGAAATCTAAATATATTTACGGTTTTGCATAGATATTTGGGCGTCACGGTTTCTATGGGACGAACGATCTTGACACAACCCAATCATGCTTTGAATCGGGGATGTTATTCAGGAAATGTTACGATTTTCGACTTTACAGTCATGTAGGTACCTACTGTAGAATAATTAAAAAAAAAATTATACATGGTGACTGGTTGAAAACTTGAAATAATTTAAAATGTAGTAAAGTTTGTGCTCAACGCTGTAGATAAAGTTTGCTATACGAGTAATAATTATAAGTTAGACCCTGGTGTTCCGAGAATTAAGTTATTTCAGATTTTTTCTTAATATTTCAACTAACTGTATAACAAGCTCAAATTTTAAAAATGCCATTTTATAATTCGAAAAAAATAATAAAAATAGTTAATTAGATTGTTCTACTGAACATTTTACTAACCACATACTCCAGGGTCTGTGCCCTTTTTTAGCTAAAATTTACAATTATTTGATTGTACTGTACAAAGAAAGTTAGTACATAGTTAAATTAGATTTTGAAATCCAAAAACAAATTAGCAGTTCCATTAAAATGTTTGGGATAAAGTAAGTTTTTTTCATGTTTGATTTTGTGCTTAGTCCCATAGTAAAAGTTGATCATAATGATGAGTACAAAGACATACTAGAATGTTTCAGTTCGGGTCTAAACAATTCAAATATAGAACATTAGTTCTGTTAGATCATGTATTTATAAATGTACGACGTGTGTATTTTGCATAATACCTGTTTATAGAATTGTTTTGGTAGCAAATTTTCCTACAAAACCAGTTTGTTATTTTTGTTGTAAGCCGTTTTTAACCAAGTCACCATAACGCTTAGTAAACTTATCATTAAAGTACAGCTATTTTTAGATCGACTAAAAAAGTTATTGATCGGTGAAATAAAAACACCTCTAATTGATGTGTTTTTATTAATGTTAAAAAAAACTACGTCAGTGCAGAGTCAGAGCTAAACATGGTAAGTATTTACGGTTATGGAAAAATACCGGAAGTTTGGTTTTAGAGAAATACGTGAGAAGCTAGTGGTGTTTTTGAGCTGGACAAGATTGAAAGAAAGTAATTCGTTCACTATTTCAAAAGATACTGCTTGAAAAGGCAACAAAAACAGTAGGAAAATGAATCAGTTAGTATTATTTAGTTTTGGCAATGTTGTTTTAATCTTTAGTACTTATACCGTGGGGACCGGGAGCAAAAAACATTTACAAAGATCTTTCATTACGCGTGGTTGACGCAACACGTGACCAAAATGCTGGCCTCTTTTTTGCCCAAAGGATCAGTATTGCTATCCAACGGGGTAATGGGGCCAGCATTTTGGGAACTGTGCCCGCTGGTAGTGGGCTTTTAGATTAGGGTTTTCATCGTCATCTATACATACTTAATTATTTTTTTTTAGCTCAAGTGTTTGATTTTTATTTTTTAATTAGTTTAGGTTTGTACATATAGCATAGTAGTTGTAATATATAGTTAAGTTTCTGAAAAGTTTTATAAGTTTTGCCTGAAATAAAATAACGAAAAACAGAATAAAAATCCTGCCTGCTTGAAAATTTACAAATTAAAATGCCAGCAGGTTATATAGTTTTACCAGTAAATACTGTACTAGTTCAAGAGCAATAAACGGTTGGTATTATTGTCTATTGCGCTATAGGTATGTAATACATTTTTGCAGTATAAAACCCATTCTTTTTTTAGTAATATGTAAAAGATACTCGCAAATGATATCATCTTATGGAAAAACCAACTTTACCCTGATAAGCGAAACACTTCAAATAAACAAATGTCCAGAACGAACAGAAATATGATTTGAAAAAATACGTGAATTTCCCTGAAAACTAAAAAATCCCTAAAACACAACTCATGGACATGTGCATTCTGGCTATTCTCACATACGGAGCGCAAACTTGGTCTTTGACTAATGATCAACAGTCTGACCTTGCGGTTTGCTAGCGGGCGATGGAACGCAGTATGTTAGTCGTAGAGCTAACAGATCACATAAGGAACACCATACTGCGTTCCAAAACACAAATAGCCGACGTGACCCAAAAAATTACCAATTTGACTGCCAGAGGGACTGGGCTGGATATATCTACCGCATGCCAGATAACCTTTGGGCCAACATTACCACCGATTGGAAACTAGACCAAAAACAAGCTCGCGGCGTACCTAAAAAGCGATGGCGCGACGACCTTGACAGGCACCGGAAGGACTGGCAAACTTTAGCCCAAGATAGATAAATGGAAAGAAGGTAGGGAGGCCTTTGCTCAACATCTGGACAGTATAGGCTCCTTATAACGTGAAATTGGTTGTTTGGTTGCTTCTCTCATGTAATTTTTTTCATGCTGTAGGTAAATATCACGAAGATGAAGAAGGCAAATATCACGGTATAAATAAAATGACACCAGACCAAAATAAATTCTTTACACGCCCATCGGATACCTATTTCAAAAGTGGTAGCAAGTAAATCCACATCGACTTCGAATTTTTCTATACACTGTCACTATTTTTGTCGAATATTTCAATCTGAAACCTCCACGGATGAGTATTCCGGACACGTTTGCATAGGTGTTTTATCACCACAGCCGGTCGCGTTTCCATTCCCTGTTCGGGCGGATTTTTACAAGACTAGATATAGTAGACATCGTGATTCGTACATCTACAGATCTGGGGCCTTATTGTGTAAGCGCTCTGACTCTGACGTTCGGCTTAGCTTTTCCTCCCGCTCGCTCTTGTGGCGTGAGTAACTGGCGCGAGCAAGAGAAAAAGTGAAGCCAAACGCCAGAGCGTTTACACAACAAAGCTTCAATACTGCACTTTACTCTGCACTGCCTTTTAACAGTCCATTTCTGAAGATAAGGCTACCCCCCGAAGGGAGATTTGGTCATATTCAGCATGTTGGCCCAATGCCGCTTAGTGGAGAATACGACATCAATTTTTTTCTAGCGACGTGGGCTGCTTGCCTCACGATGTTGTCCTTCACCGAAAAGTCAGTAATATGATATTCTGTAAATCAGTTCCAAAGAACTCATTGTTACGTGACTGGGATTTGAACCCACAACCTCGCAATTATGAGGCGAGTGTTAGTACCACTAGACCATCTCTGCTTCCAGAGTATTTGTACTATTTGTAGGCAATTTGGCTTAACAGTTTGCTGACGACAATAAAGCTGGCTGACAACCTATATCACATAACTTCATAGATAAATGTACCTAATTATAATAATAACAGCTGCGTTATAAAGAACATAGAAGTAAAGGACTTGTGTGATTTTTAGTTACGAGGTATTCGAAATTACTTCTAATAGAGTAATGACATATATTTATTCTATAATTACGTTACGGTAATTTGTTTTGAATAGTTCAAGTTCAGATTAGCTGATGTTTTACGATAACAAAAGGTACCTATTACAATGCATTGTACTATAGCAGGTAAAATATAAGATGAAATAAAAGCTTTGTCTAGCTTTGTGTTTAATTACATAAATTATAAAATATTGAGTTCTCATTCTATACTACCTAAAAATAACACTACACAAAATAAAATACCTACCTAAAATTATAAGCTTTGTTGTTTAATTTCTAAGATTTATAAGGTACAACCTTAACTTTATGTATCAAAATCTTTTGGCACTTAAATGCAATTGGACGTTGTTTCAAGTCTAGTTGAATTTTTTGTGGGTGTAATTTAAATGTAATTTGATTTTACTATTGAACCTCTAGAAGCAGCCTGCGAAGATTAGGTTCCTATAGCCCTACTAATATTATAAATGTGAATGTAAGTTTGTTTGTTACGCTTTTACGCAGCAACGGAGCAACGTATACACTTTATTTTTGGCATGGATGTAGTTAAAAGGTTGGAAAGTGACATAGAATACTTTTTATCCCGAAAAAATAAAAGGTTCCCGTAGGACAGCATGAAAAACGCGGGCAAAAGCTAGTAGTTTAATTATTGGTCCGAGAATATGGAAAATTGTAGACGACCTTACCTATAAACGTATGATTTGCATATCATTATTATCTGCGTTATAACTTGTGTTTTTATCAATTGGTGGAATTATCAACTAATATCAACTCTTATGCGCGATAAAAAATCGAAATTACCTAAATGTGGATTTCGTGTCTATTAAATTGATATCAGTGGCGAAACCACGGCATAGGTTGGCAGAAAAATCGCTTTTGCGGCGGCTTCACGTTGTGATGGAAAACTGGGTATGCGATTGATTGGATTGCCAATCATCCATTCTATGGTTTTGATTCTAATCTTTGATCCGTCCAATATTTTGTCTGGTAATATTACTTCTGAAAATAAAATCGATAGAGCCTATGCCTAGCAGTGGACGTGCTATGATTGTGATGATTTTTATTTTAGTTATTAACGGGTCAACTATATAAAAATAACGATGATCAAAAATACGTTGTTCTTTAAAAAAACATTAATAATTATAAAGATAACGTATTAGTACCCGATTTTATACTAATTTGTTTAGAAAAGTTGTTCATAATTCTGAGTGTAAGTACTATACTGCAAGTTTCTGCACAAAGCAAAACAACAATATTGTACAGGATTAATAAGGATATTACGCACTAAACTGATAAAGGAAGATTCAAAGATTTTAAGTCAAATTTAATCAGCTATAACGTACTTACATTTTGTCGATTTCAAATTGTAATTCCGGATTGACTTTTTAGTAAGTAAAAGTTGATAAAAATTGCCCTTTCGGCTACCCTTTTTCTGTAGGTATAGATAAATGCAGGTCTTATTATGCGTCGACGTAATCGTTTTAGATATAAATCATAACGACTTATATCGGTTATGATGAAGTTTCCCTCCCTCCACTTGGATCCACAGCTCGGCTCCACATGTGGATCCGCAGAGTTTTTTAGGGTTCCGTACCCAAAGGGTAAAAACGGGACGCTATTACTAAGACTTCGATGTCCGTCTGTCTGTCTGTCACCGGGCTGTATCTCATGAACCATGATAGCTAGGCAGCTGAAATTTTCACAGATGATGTATTTCTGTTGCCGCTATAACAACACTAAAAAAAAACTAAAAACCGAATAAAATAAATATTTGAGGGGGCTGCCATAAAACAAACGTGATTTTTAGGAGTTTTTTTTTTGCTTGCTATTAATAACGGCAAGAGGAATGGGGCTCCTACACGGTACGGAACCCTTCGTGTGAGAGTCCGACTCGCACCTGGCCGATTTTTATTTATTCGCTTAAGAACCATTAGCATACTTAGTTTTTCCTTGTATCTTAGACTACAGGAAAACTTGTTGACTAACATGTGTAATATTATAAATTGTCGGTTTAAAATCCAAATAGTTTTTTTTGCGACGAATTTTAAATTGCATTAATCATTACCGTGAAATAATTGGCCACTGATGGACATAGGCCTCCCCTATAGATGTCTAATAAGACCGGTTGGTAGTGGCTTGCATCCAGCGCGATCCTGCGGCTTTAATAAGGTCATCCGTCCGCCTTGTGGGTGGATATATCACTTGTACTCGTATGTGTATGTCACTTAAAAGTTAATATCTTTTCTTTATAAAATATTATCGACGTAACATTACTCATATGAAGTAAGTCCGTCTTTCACTGCGATAAAAATGGACCCCATTACGGACTCCGATTTACTTGCAAGTTAAAGAGTCATTTGTACAAGTGGAGTCAGTATTCATAAAAGTTGACTTGTATTTTGGACTCTACTCGTACTACTCTTTTTCAGTAGAAGCACTTGTATGAATGACGTTGTATGTAAAAATAGTATGCAGTATATTAATATGTCATAACACCTAAATTAGACATGTACGTGATTGATGGTGTAATAACTGACTAAAGTACAAATAGTCGTAATAATATGGACATTAAGCCTAATTTTAGAAGCGCCATCGTAGCTATTATAGCTAATTAGACTATTTCTGTTTCTTTTTCACTTTACGCATTCGATAGCGAGAAAACTTTTTACGTTGCTATTAAATTTACGATGACGCCTTTACGATTGGGCTTAATATGGTTATAGAATGTATGTTTAACTTTTTTTCTTCAATTTTAAAGCTACTAAAACTAATACACTATTATCACTATACTCGTACGTGAACCCTTATATAAAACACTATAAGAACTATAACTTCTATTTATCTATCTATCAGCTGTAGGACGTCCACTGCTGGACATAGGCCTCCCCCATGGATTTCCAATAAGGTCGGTTGGAAGCGGCCTGCATCCAGCGAGTTTCTGCGAGCTTTATCATATCGTCAGTCCACCGGCTAGGGCCGGTGGACGTCCTACGCTGCGCTTGCTGGTCCGTGGTCTCCATTCGAGAACTTTACGGCCAAACCGGCCATCCGTTCTTCGAACTATGTACCCTGCCCATTGCCACTTTAATTTGTTAATCTGCTGTGCTATGTCGGTAACTTTGGTTCACTATAACTTCACACTGTTCAATGTTTAAAGGTTTTGAATTTTGATAGCCCTAATTTTAATTTCAATGTGTTGCTTATGTTAATCTTAATTTAAAAGGCAGGTAGGTATATTGTAAGAAATTTTAGGCAACACATTAAAAGTGTTCAAAATTAGCTCAATACTAATGTAAAGCATTTTTCAAATAAATTATTTAATTGTGACAATTATCAGACTTCCACAGCCGGAAATAAGTCTACCTAGCTTTAAAAAAGCTTCATCGTTTCCTTCTGATCTAAAACACGATAAAAATAATTTCACAAAAGATAAATGCAGCGTAGCAAACTATTTATATTTATTTCAAAGCTAATACTTTTTCGTATCACAAAACAAACACTCATGTTCTTCGATATCTTATTTCGCCCACGTTCGCTCCGGAATAGAGCGGAAACTCAGGCAGGCGGAAAATCCGCTCCTATGTGAACAGATCTTTAGCCTGAAGGTAGAAAGAGCTGTTGGGGATCGTAATCACATGAAGAAGGCAGATAGCGAACTAATGTTAAGTATATTTTGTAACATATTTATGTTCAACACGGGGGAAATTACGAGTGAAGTATCTTAAAGAGAACGGTTCTTGGAAAAAAGATAGATGGATAAAATTATTTACTGTCATATCAAGATTTAATCTAAAAATATAAAGTTTACATAAAAATAACAATATCACAATTGATGGCTCTATCGCTAAAATCAGTTGGTTCCAGGCGACCTTTGGATCCTTAGAACAATAATCTTTGCGTTTTCCATGTACCGAGATACATAATTTAGTTCATCAACTATGAACAATGATTTAAAATTAATTTACCAAATATGAACAGAAATAAGTTATTTGCTTTACTTTAAAAGATTTGAATTAGAAAAAAATGAAAAATTGTCAAACAGAAATATGTATTTTTGATCAGCTCTGCTCTTAACAATTTAAATTTTGTGCCTAAAACATATTAACCTTGTTTAAATGTATTTTTTTTTATTCCGTATAGGTTTGTGTTTGACTACATACTGCCTGATGTTGAGCAGATATGCTGTCTAGGGTGTAGCACGCTTACCTAGAAGATACATATTTAAGACACCCACGTCGTACTTTAGCGGGAAGACAGACCCAGACAAAGCGTTCCACATTCTGGCTGTTCGTATGAGGAAATATAATTATAATAATTATTTCGTTGTCATTTGACTACAATCCAATATGTGATTTAAACTATTGTAAAAACATTTAGCCCAGACTGAGAACTGGATTTCAAGAGAATATCAGAACCGTTAGGTGCTAGTTTTCGACTGTCCACGGTGTAAAACTTTCAAGTTGAGGTGCTAATGGTATTTTTAGATCACTATAATATTGAACTAGCTTCTCGTCCTGGCTTCGCCCGGCTACGAATTATTTTTATTCCGGAAGGTTTATAACCTTCCGGAATAAATATATTAAGAGACAATGAAAACCGCATTGCAATCTGTTACGTAGTTTAAGAATTCTAAGCAGATTTTTAGGGTTCCGTACCCAAAGGGAAAAACGGAACCCTATTACTAAGACTTCAATGTCCGTCTGTCCGTCTGTCTGTCTGTCACCAGGCTGTATCTCATGAATCATGATAGCTAGGCAACTGAAATTTTCACAGATGATGTATTTCTGTTGCCGCTATAACAACAAATACTAAAAACAAAATAAAATAAATATTTCAGGGGGGCTCCCATACAACAAACCTGAATTTTTAGACGTTTTTCGCTCTATATTAATAATGATAATAGGTAGATGCTTGAAATTTTCACAGAATATTTAGTTTTATATTCACTTCAATAATAAATAATAAAATTAAAATAAAATAAATAATTGAGGGGGGCTCCCATACAGTACGGAACCTTTCGTGCGCGAGTCCTACTCGTACTTGGCTGATTGTTATATTTACACAAAAGGGCGATTTTGTTTTATGATACATACTCGTATGTAGTAATTTTCCTTCAATCTTTTTTAAATAGCTAAACGTAATGTTCCGAACAATTCCTCACAATGTTTCGGCTGATGTTTGATACCTACATTTGCTCTGGTAGGTACGTCACAACGGACTGAGTCTAAAAGTATGATATAACAATCTCTATAAATAAAAATGAATTGTTGTTCGTTAGTCTGATTAAAACTCGAGAACGGCTTAACGGATTTATCTTGAAATGTTCGTGGAGGTCTAGGGAAGGTTTAAAAGGCGAGAAGTGAAACGAAGTTCGCCGGGTCAACTAGTACACAATAAATGTAGGCGTGAATCTTAAGGCTCAAGCGACAAATTGTGACCAAATGTAACATCAGTCAAATTGAATTTACAAATATGCGGCAAGTTATCTCTGGGGTTATACTCGTTTGAATCAGTTGCATCAGTATTGGTCACTAGGTATATCTATATTTTTTTTAATGTATAACGACGCATAACTTTTTTCATAGTACTCCGATTTCAATAATTCTTTTTGTTATTGGAAAGAGTGTACTTCGAAATTGGTCCCATTTAAATTTTAACTGAGCCATTTTTGATAAATCAACAATAATGTGAAAAATGCTACATCGATCCGTGCAAAATAAGAGTCATGCTATTTTTTGCAAAAAATAATTATTCACAATAGTTTCAATCAACAAACTGTTTTTAGTTTGCGTGGCTCTCAGTTTGTTAAACAATTAGTTAATTGACCATTATTTGATCTCCCACATGAAATGAAATAGTAATTGCTACTTTGGGAATTTGCCTAGTCCAAGGAAGTATCCAACTTCAATAAGAAGTATTTATGTCGAAGATTATTCGCTATTAAAGTATTGTAACATCATTTATATCTCCAAGTGCTAAATATCACTTAGCACCTGATTTGCTACGGATATATTGTCACTATGTTATTATATATCTTTGTAACATAGTAAACTATGATGATATGCCACGTGCTGACGTCATAAACACGTTAATAGTTATAAAACGGATCTATAAATATCACACGGTCATTAGCAATATACCACGTATCTATCGGGCGTTAATATTTAATGTAAACTGTCATGAGGCACCTTATTTTTCACCTTATAAAAGTTTTAGGACTGATATTGCGATGTATCATAATCTCGAACATCGAAATATTATATTTAGAGGTGGTATTTCGAGCAATACTCTTGATATCATGTTTAAATCGATGGCACTATTCTGGACTAAAAGATATATGAAATATGAGTATAGGCCGTGCCACAAAAGTTGGCGGAAATGAATTTAGCTGCGCAATATCCAATCAACCCGCGGCTTTGTGTGAGCTTCAGTCAGGATTGGAAATTGCGCAGCTAACTTCATTTCCGCCAACTTGTGTGGCGCGGCCTATAAGTATGTTGCTCTTTGAATTAGTTCAGATTATAAGGTCTGTACACTGGGACGGGTTGCCAAATGCACTACTGAATTTACTACAGTACGCATTTATACCTACTGCTGTAAAGATAAACCGTTGATTCGGAACTTTCAGTATTAAAAAGCCGCATTGTAGCAAAGCTATTTAATATTATGTCTTTGATTCAGACAATACTTTTTAAGAGACAAAATATTCCACAAGCTTTCAATCTATAGGATGTTTTTAGAGAGTCCGACAAACCAAATGGGCGTATTCGGGGACCAATTTGGAGACATACAAGTTGGCCAAAAAAATCCGTGATCACATTTTTTGTTGTTTATTTTCCGTTATTTAGCATAATTGTACCAATTTACCTTCATATCATTTGTAAAATCTGTTTTACACAGGATGTTTGTACTTAAGTTTGGTCTCTGATATATCTTTAGGCCACGTGAAGTAAAATTAGATACAAATCAGAGCTAACTAACTGATGTAGACCTCATAGAGTGAAAAAATGAAACATTTTTACATCAAAGTTGAACATTGATGTAAAATTTATTGATTTATTATAACAACAAAAAAATCTTTACAAAAAATAGGGATTTTTTTGGCCAACTTGTATTTTTCAAATGGGTCCCCGAACACGCCCATTTGGTTTGTCGGACCCTCTACCAAACACCCGGTATAAAACGATATCTCTATATTAATCTTTTTAGCTTATGCATCGAGCGTCACCGTCTAGAACATTCTGAGGTGAAACAATGAGTATGAAGATTGGTCGAGCATGCAAATAAGTGCACATACCTTACATGCCTGCATGTACCCTTAGGGGTATGATAATCAGGCTTTGTAGTATCGCCAGGGCCGGATCGTGAAATTAGGGGCCCTGGGCTAATACTACTTAGGAGCCTACCTAATTACTCAAAGTCACGGAGATACCCGAGGGATAATGTGGTCGATCGAGAAAAAAAAGAAAGAGATGCAATGATTTAATATGGCATGAGTTTTATATGACAAAGAGACATGAAAAATATCTCGATTCAGTAGCTAGTTGCCGTGTTTTTCTCTCAGTAGTGTAAATTCTTATACATATTTGACAGTTTTGACAGCTCTGAGCTAAATTTTCCATACATTGTTGTGGTTGATATTTGCCTCAACGACAACAACGCTATCTCTCTAGTTGTAATAGCTCAAAGTATAGTATTGCAAGATAGAAAGAGACATAGTCTGAGAAGGAAACAGCGGAGCACGATCAAGATCGAATGAATGTTTAATGGCCGCCAAACATTTTAACAGTCAGTTCGAAGTTCCAACACTTGAACGTAGACTTGAATTAAATAGGTTTGATTAATCGCAGAATTTACAGAGCTGCAAACCTTACGATCTGTTCAATTTAATAAAATTATTATTTTTTCGTAATATGGTCTATTTTTAACTTAGACTTGACTAGCTGGGGGCCCCTGGAATCTACGGGGCCCTGGGCTGAAGCTCAAAAAGCAACATAATAGATCCCGTCCTGAGTATCGCAGGCGGGGTTACGCAAGGATGAACTTGAATGGAGATTGCGTTATCGTAGTTTTTTAGCACTGGCGTAGTAATAGAGGCTAGGAGATCCTAAGCCTTAAAATAACCGGATGGGCTAAATATTTCTAGGGATTGCCACTCAGCCAAAGTGAACTTGCTTATCGTGTATCTTTGTGGGGTAATATGAAGTTTAATCCTACACTATATCCTAGAGGATAAAATAGATTCAGGTTGTTTCCCTAGGCACCGCGGATATACAGAGTGGAGAGCTGACGCGAACATTAATTTCACCCACAAGTAGTACTAGTAACTAATATTCACAATAGCATTAAAAAAATCGCTAAATTGAAAAAAAAATCATTCAAACTAAATAACACACAAAGGAACTAAATAACACACAAAGGAAGTAAATAAGTATCATACGTTAAAAGGACCTCATTCATGTTATTTTGACATTAGTGTACTTACACTAATCAAAAAACGTAATCAAAAAAGCGATTCTAGCTATTTTGGCTAATGTTAATAGAGTTCGTTTCGCTGTTTGTAAATAGGTTGCTCTAAAATCATGTTTTAGAAAATTGTGAATTACTAAGTAAATAGCTTTATTCATTGAATTCAAAATATTTCGAAGGCTTTAAAACAGAAGGCCAAATATGCAATTTCATTCAATGTCGGCGCCAGCTCTTCATCCTGTATATCTTCATCATTATGGCCGACTTTGGCCTATTTCATACAAAAACTTCCTCCTGTATATGAATACCGTATCAGGTTCTATTAGTCCACTGCTAAGTCAACGCTCTTTCTGCTTCTCGTTGAAGGTCGATCTGGCTAAAAAAGTAAGTTAAAAGGTAAGTATGCTATCAAATTTCTTCTCTAAATGGATTTAGGCATTTTACGATATTTTATTTTACCAAAAAGCCAGTGTTATAATATAAAAAAAAAACTGTGAACTGTAGGAACTGTATTTATAAATATCAGTAAGTATATCTAGTTATCAAATGATTTAAGTATGATAAATAAGCTAGTAGTCTAAGCTACCTTTAAAATTATAGTACGCTTGAAAAGGCAGGCTGTTGAAACTGAATACTCTATAAAACCAAATTGTATGTACACGGCATTACAATAAAAAAATCTTATTCTTATTCTGTGAATCAACGCATTCAATTGTTTTACGATCAGGATTTATACCCTCAGAAGAATTACAAGAAATAGAAGTATAGCTGAATTTTACTCAAATAAAAACTACCTTACAGCTGTCTTATTCATATCTGGTTATGCAGCATACGCAGGAGTGAGTCGAACAAAAAAACGCAATGTCTGTCGCATACGACAAAATCACCAGTTGGAATGTCAAACTGGTTAAAATTTGGTTATATTAGGTCATTTATCTTTTTCGAAAATTCGAACCCTATAGTTCCAGAAAGAAGGTTCAAATCTCTGATCATTTTAACTTCTAACTTTTTATCTTCTTGAATTTGGACACCCGAGATAGCTCAATGCTAGTTTGTGAAACCCTTCGAAATTAAGTAAGTTTGGGTGTATATGCATCTTTATCTAACACCTTTTAAATTTCATATTTAAAATGGGACAAGTGATGTATATCTCTTGCTATTTTAGTACTGTTTCTAGTAGTTTGTTCTTATTCTATGTTTATACCTAACAATTGTACGGCGAGTGTTCTGGTTCTAGCTAGATTACCATGAGCTCTACTATAATTTAGTCAATAAATATCCAGTAGATATTTATTAACCAAATTATGGTGGAAATTATTCACCTACCCGTACCTGGACCAGCGTTGTAAATTGGTCCATTTACCCTTTGTAGGTATAATCAGAAGTAAACTTTTAAAATACCGGTATAGTGGAGTAAAATTTGAAGCCTTAATCTTATAAATTTAGAACTTAGCTACTAAGTAAGGCTTTAAGTTAATAGGAACTTAGCTTATACTAAGTTGCACTTTGATTGCGCGAACTACATTTTGAGTCGAACATTGAACAACTTTATAAGTTTCTAGGAACTTCTAGCATTTAGATTGAAAATTCTTCGGAAAATTGTATCGAACTGTTTTTAATATGCGACACACGGATTTACGCTGCTCTATACTCGCATTTACCATGTAGGTTTAAGAAAATCTCTTCATTTTAAAGATGTTTTCTCTATGGATATCGCTTATCTTAATGAAATCGCTATAAGTATCTTATGAAGCAAACTCACCATTTTTGTGTCTATCTATATATCAGTTTAAATTTTCTAAACGATAAATAACATTGTAATGCAGTTTTCGCTGTCTATTTGAATAATATATTTCTTCCAAAACCTTTCAGTGGGCTACTATAACATTCAATTTATAACCACGCAAAGCCGCGACAGACAGTTAACTTATAACAATCAAAGCTTGAAGAAAGAATTTCGCATGGTTAGCTCTGGTGTCAGAATTTGTTAACGAATGAAAATTCTTTAATAAGTAAGTAAGATCATATAGGCCGGGTGGCTATAAATTGTCCCAGGTGTCAGAGTTTTTAGGCCGCCTGAAGGCCTCTGACATAAGTCAACAATTAAAACAACCGGGACCCAAAATTTTATGTATTATCCGAGCCACAGCAGCGCTCAATAGTAAATGCCACCCGGGCACTTATTCGAAGACTGACTGTGCCGAACCTTCCTTAACTTCGATGACCACTATGAAAGACCTAGCTTCTACTACTAGGGTACCCCCCTACTAGGGTACCTACATTACCCACCTACTTCAAACCACGCTATACTGCTATAAGCGCTACAATTCAGTCATATTCTGGTAATATTAGTCCACCATCGCACAAAATGGTAAACACTGGATCAAAGGAAGGGAATTAATGAATTACTCGTATGTACCTAATAGTCCAAACTATTTTTTACTGATGCAAAGATGTAATTTATTTATTAGTCTGTGAAACTATGTAATAAGTGTAAATTGATATTATGTAGCCATTTATCTGTATTCCATATCTAAAACATGCAGCCAGAGCAGTGAATTCCCACGAATGTTCTCGTCCCACAAACAAAACTAAGGAATGATTGGATAATTATTACGTAATTAAAACCATGGCTTTTGTATCAAAAACTAGTCTAGGTTTTTACTGGCTAGAAACAATAAAAAAACCACAGAACCAAGAAAATCATTACTCAAGTTTGATATTCCATCCTACAAGATAAAGAGTAGGTATGAGAGTAAAATTCTATCAAAAGCAATTTCCGTCACCGATCAATACGACAAATATTTGACAAAATAGATAGTAAGTCAAAATAATTCATTATTTGCGAAAATGATTTAACACAACACTATCAATAATCGGCGAAGTGCGAGTCGGACTTACGCACGATGGCTTCCGTACCATGTGGAGCCCCCCTTTAGTATTATTTATTTTAATAATTTATTTTAATGTGAATTTACAACTTAAATATTCTATGAATATTTCAAGGGTCTACCTGTCACCCTTATTAATAGCGAGCGAAAAACGACTAAAAATCAGTTATTTTTTTGTATGGGAGCCCCCCTTAAATATTTATTATGTTCTGTTTTTAGTATTTGTTGTTTATAGCGGCAACAGAAATACATCATCTGTGAAAATTTCAACGTTCGAGATACGGTCTAGTGACAGACAGACGGACAGCTGAGTCTTAGTAATAGGGTCCCGTTATTACCCTTTGGGTACGGAACCCTCAAAACAATTTTCTACGTAAAATTTTAAATTGATGATCACCTATCATCTTATCAGTCAATCAACCTCACAAATTGCAAACCAAGCACGTGGAATTGCTCAATCCAGGTCAATATCACAGAGCAACGCACGCAGTATGCACGAAGCGTTTTCTTGGCACCTTGTGGCTCAGGACCCAAATGTCTGTTTAGACATTCTCCACGGAACCCAAGGTCGCAGCTGGAGAGACTACTAATAACATAAACTTAGGAACTGTGGATTTGCGGATCACCAACTTTTTCGATCCGAATTATGATTGGGTTTCGTGAACCATTAAAGAACCATTGAGTGCTCTACTAGTTCCAGAGTTCAGTAATGGTGGAAGTTTTGATAAGTTTATTTTTAGATGCGTTTGATGACGGCAGTTCGTTTAATCGTGTGGAGCTTGCTGAGCACATACCTACTTACCTACCTACACGTACTTTGGGTAATTATGAATTCATAAAATGTTCTCGAGTGGAAACCACATACCACCAAGCGCAGCGTAGGCCGTCTACGTATAAAGTGGAAGGATGACCCAATTAAATTTGTAGGATCGCGTAGGATGCAAGCCGCTTCCAACTGGTCTTACTAGAAAAGGGAGGTCCAAACAATGACGATTCGAGTTCATAATTATGTTTTTAAAAATAGAAAGCAATTGATAGAGCTTCTATAAAATTTGTACAATACCTACATACAATATACACTCAAAGCGTTAAAAACCAACATATAAGTTTATTTTGTTTTAAACAAGTTTACATACCTACATTAAAATTTATTTTCTTATCTTCATTAGAACCTGTTTTCTCATTTAACAACTAAATTAAATCAAAATGTATACTCGTCTCAAAAACTGTAATGAGTAAGAGTATGTAAGAGTATTTAAAAAAAAAAAAAAAAAAACTATTTCACTCATTTTATATTATTATACTTATTCAAAAATGTCGAAACGCGCGAATATTTAAAGACTGAAGAAGCTCAACGTTGCATTTTATCTTCAACAGTTGCATCCGTTTCCTTCAATCATCAGGTTCTTTGTTTCAGTCTACTTAGTTCATGCATTATGATTTTGCTTATCGAAAAATCATCACATAAATTGTTGCAATCTTACTTATATCATAAACAAAATTACGGCAATGATAGTGTACTATAATTGAGTTTTAAAACAAGTTATATTTTCCGCATAGCTAAACATTTATAATAGACTTATTGAAGATTATAAGCGTTATAATTGAGCTACAACTTGCGTAATGTGTAAACTCGCATTATTATCCTAAGTTTAGCATACGAGGCATGAATACGAACGTGTCTAAATAAGCAATAAAAGCCTAATAGGACTTGGCGTTTTCCGCTACCGTTGTCATTGCGTCGTGGGCAGCCTTAACATGGGTGTTGACATACAACCGGTGTTTAAAGAGGTAACATGTAGTCTTAAGTTGTAATCTTCACTCTATTATTGTTACTAGATATACTATCAATTAATCAAAAATTTTTATTGACATAAAATAAGGTATATGAAAAATAGTGAAGCCTCTGATTTCCGAATTAGCCCGGGGCTGTACTACGGGAACCAGCGTCTTCTCCTATATCGACTACGGAAATATGAATTAATGTAAGGGACATTTTGGTGATTTTGAGTTATATACATCGTTGGATTCAGAATTCCGAGCTCTATCGAATGGTATATATAACTTTTTAATATCTTGAAAAAAATGTCGCTTACCACAAAAAAAAGTGAGCAAAAATATCAAAAATAAGGGGTAAAAAGTACGTTAACAGACATAAAAAATGCAATATGCCTCATACGTTAAGTTTATCATCCTATTAACCAATTGATTTCCCTTACGCTATTACAAGTTAAGTTTTTCAAGTCCGATGTGCCTCTTACATCAATTTACAAAAATATACACTGGCCCTTACGCAGACAAACAAATATTAATTGAAAATCAAACAAACTTAAACAGGCAGAGGTTTTTATAGGAAAGTGGTTTGATTACAGATTTATAATTTTTGCAGCCTCTACGGGACATGTCCTATAATAGTTGACCTCTTACATTAATATTCGACTACGGAAATATGAATTAATGTAAGGGACAAAAGGCCATTTTTCAGGGGAGCCAAAAAACGATCGCAATTTTTTTTTAAATCTTTTTTGTTTTTTGTCTGATTTAAATGACTTCTAGGGCGAAATTGCATAAAATTTTGAACTTTTTATGTTAAAGATATCAATATTTGAGATATCCCTGTAGTTTAGGAATTAACATGTCCCTTACATTATTTTTTTCTGTTAAAATGACCAAAATTTAAAAAAAAGTTAAGGTAACGTACATCTCATAATCAAATACGAGGTAAAATTGCAGTGAAGGACATCGCTTCAATAGGTTTTTTTAAATAAATAGCCCCAAAAGTTTATCAAAATCATTTATTTTCAATGTAATTATATTTAAAAATTTGTCACTGACGCTAAGTTAAAAAAAAACCAACATAAACAACTTCTTATGTAATTAAAAGTCTTAAGCAATACTTTTAAGTAAGTAATATCACAATAAAATGCGTTAGAAAACTTTTTAAATAATGAAAAACTAACGTTTATTATCATAAAAAGACCGTGTAGGAACTTTTATAATCAGTCTTCCATAATATAACAATAAAAGCTTCCAAAAAAAGTTAAACTACGTACAAATCTTTGTAAATTAAACAAAATCATAATATAGTTCTGAACCATGTAACAAGAATAGTACTTATTAAACTTAAATTGGTTTCTTTTATGGCAACAGTTGTTTTAATTATTTGTGGAACTATGATTAAGTTTATCCTATTCGTTTGACAAAACAAGGAAAGGCATGATCATTATTTCAATTCACTAAAGATGACTGCAACGTACTAGGCTTGTATAGGTATAATATGACTTTTCAAGACTTTCCTTGTGTTGTCATATTAAATTTACAAGATGATATTAACTTATGTATTTACGTATAATAACTAATAAAAACAACATTAAATAAATAATAAAAACAACATTCCCAGAAGATTTTACGCGGATTACCTAAATCTCCCGCATGATGGTGCAGTTTTAGACACTTCATTGGAAACAGACGAAGAAGATGAAGACGCACAGTAAATTTTAGGATTAACCTCAAATGAATGAATAATCATTTAAATAATCAATAAATCATGAATAGATGATGATGAATAAGCATTTATTTTTTTTTCACTATAATTAAATCATGAAAGCATTGCTACAGAAATATTGACTAAGATTTTCTCATTGTTTTGATACGCGTATTTATGTTAATTCTGGTAAACATTATTAAAAAGTTATTATCACAGTTAAAATAATTCTATGACCTTCATTGGACAATACGAGGAAAATCTTTAAAACATATAGCCAATTTGTAACTGTCACTTAAAAGCGTTTGAATCCGGTTTTCACGTCTTTCCTTTTGTTGTAAAATAAAAGAAACTTACTGGATAAGATTCATCTTACGAATAATTTACTTGCTAAAATCGAGGTTATTGTCTTGTTATTTTTTAATAGCTTGGTATAGGTAAACCATGGATATTTAGGTGCCCTATTTATTTTTGTTTAATTTTGACTGAACATGTTTCTAGGCATAAGTATTTTATAATCTATTTTAATAGATTTTATAGTTTCTTTATGGAATACTAATAGTAACTTACTAATAGGTATAATATGACTTTTCAAGACTTTCCTTGTGTTGTCATATTAAATTGACAAGATTATATTAACTTATGTATTTACGTAACACTACTATGTAGGAACTATTGCAATCAGCCTTGCCTTATTGCCTTACGCCTTTTATGTGCCTGATTGCAATAGGCAGTTCCTACATAGTAGTGTTACGTAAATACATAAATCATCTTGTAAATTTAATATGACAACACAAGGAAAGTCTTGAAAAGTCATATTATACCTATACAAGCCTAGTACGTTGCAGTCATCTTTAGTGAATTGAAATAATGATCATGCCTTTCCTTGTTTTGTCAAACGAATAGGATAAACTTAATCATAGTTCCACAAATAATTAAAACAACTGTTGCCATAAAAGAAACCAATTTAAGTTTAATAAGTACTATTCTTGTTACATGGTTCAGAACTATATTATGATTTTGTTTAATTTACAAAGATTTGTACGTAGTTTAACTTTTTTTGGAAGCTTTTATTGTTATATTATGGAAGACTGATTATAAAAGTTCCTACACGGTCTTTTTATGATAATAAACGTTAGTTTTTCATTATTTAAAAAGTTTTCTAACGCATTTTATTGTGATATTACTTACTTAAAAGTATTGCTTAAGACTTTTAATTACATAAGAAGTTGTTTATGTTGGTTTTTTTTTAACTTAGCGTCAGTGACAAATTTTTAAATATAATTACATTGAAAATAAATGATTTTGATAAACTTTTGGGGCTATTTATTTAAAAAAACCTATTGAAGCGATGTCCTTCACTGCAATTTTACCTCGTATTTGATTATGAGATGTACGTTACCTTAACTTTTTTTTAAAATTTCGGTCATTTTAATAGAAAAAAATAATGTAAGGGACATGTCAATTCCTAAACTACAGGGATATCTCAAATAATGATATCTTTAACATAAACAGTTCAAAATTTTATGCAATTTCGCTCTAGAAGTCAATTAAATCAGACATGAAAATAAAAAAGATATAAAGAAATAAAAAAAATTGCGATCGTTTTTTGGCTCTCCTGAAAAATGGCCTTTTGTCCCTTACATTAATTCATATTTCCGTAGTCGATATTTACGACACATTATGTCAATATACTTATGCTTTCTAATACTAAGTACTTATCTAAATTTGATTGATACTATGATAGGTCTAATTAAAATTTGAGTTAAATACTAGTCTAAATATTATCATAACCAAGTACAATACCACATACAAACCAAATTCTATAGTGACTATATTATCAAGAATACCTACTTGTACTCATGAATTATCTCATCAATAGATACACTGTATATCAGAACGTATCTCACTGCTAAGTACGGGTTTTTACTTAAGTATGTATAGATACAATAAGGTATCCACACAAGTTCCACAACGTTAGCTAAACTTGAGTTCAATAATATAATACATCCGTCCATTCATCAGCCGTAAGACGTTCACTGCTGTACATAGGCCTCCCCCATGGATTTCCAATAAGGCCGGTTGGAAGCCGCCTTCATCCAGCACGTTCCTGCGGTCTATATTATATTGTCAGTCCACCTAATTAATAATACTGCTCAATTTTCAAAAATTCACACTAGTTATTTTAAAATATTTGCTATTCAGCTACCACAATGCCATCTTATCCAAAAAAATAAATGGTTTATTGATTGGTTTTTAGAAGAAGAAAAAATCAGCCAAGTACGAGTTGGACTCGCGCATGAAGGGTTCCGTATGGGAGTCCCTCGGCAAAAAAAAAAAATTGTTGTATGGGAGCCCTCTTTGAATATTTATTTTATTCTGTTTTTAGTTATAGCGGCAACCGAAATACATCAATCATCTGTGAAATTTTCAACTCTCTAGCTATCACAGTTTATGAGATACGGCCTGGTGACAGACAGACAGACAGACAGATGGAAAGACGTACAGACGGACTGGCAGTGAAGTCTTAGTAATAGGGTCCCGTTTTTACGCTTTGGGTACGGAACCTTAAAGCGGATAAAGGTATTAATAAGCAGTATGTTGTAGACAGTTGCTTGTTTAACGGTTTTGAGCTTTGACTTGTACTTATCTAAACACGAAACCTTAATGAAGCTAATTATTTTGATCCCATAATAAAGTAATCATAAAATACAAAGTAACTTCAACGACCTCGACATGTTTTTCATCACAATCAAAATCTTATGAAAATAATGAAAATTGCATTCAAGATACATTTTAATAAACCAACCATGGCTATAAAATCAATAAATATAACAACCTCAATAAATAAATTATTACATTGTAATCATATACTAAACGTGACTGTGTTAAACAGTATAAAATAAAGTAAACTTAACTCCAAACTGTTAGCAAATATAGCAACAATGTAAAGTTATCTAAATAAATTATTTAAATTTTCGTATTTTTGCTCAGTTTAAATAAGCGTTAACAATGCTATATTATATAATTATTTTTCGCAAAAAATGGCAAAACCGCCTTCCATCGTGTACAAAATTCGAATATTTCGCTCGAATTGTTTACATTACTGTTGATTTATCAAAAACGGCTCAGCCGATTTCTGTAAAATTTAAATGGGACCAAACTCAAACTCAAATCATATAGGTATTGCAACATGTGAAAATTTACATGCGGTTTTTAATTAACATGTTTTGTATATATTAGTTATACATATGACCCTGATAAGGGGATGGTAATTTTATTATTCGTATTGGAACGGTTTATTATTATGTTTTCTAGATTATCGTTAAAAATTCGTCTAAAGTGTAGTAACATTTGGATGATAAATAAATAATAATAAATAAATAAATATTTTGGGGACATCTTACACACGGCCTCTGACCCCAAACTAAGCATAGCTTGTGAAATGGCTGCCAGAGACTGATATACTACATATACTTATTTTTAAATGCATACTTACATAAATAGTAACTAAATAACACCCAGACACAGAGCAAACACTTATGGTCATCACATAAATATTTGCCCTGGGTGGGAATCGAACCCACGCCTCTCTGACACAGAAGTTAGGATCACTAACCACTGAGCCACCGAGGCAGTAGAATAATTTTTAGTGGTTTTATAAAACAGTTTTCCTTTTCAATATCTTTTAGATTATTTGGCTGTTTAGTACATATTTTTATAGCCAAAGAATGCGGGCTGGAACTAGGAGTATGCATTGCTAAGTTGGACTTTGATCACACGAGTTTATGTCTGTATTGTGATCTAATGTTGAGCAATTTATCAGACGCTTTTCAGACCAAGTCTGTTTTCACAATGAATTAACATACATTTAACATACAAATACGTTTATAACATACGTTTGAAATACACCTCGTTATTGGAAGTCGATTAAAATCTAATATTAATAAGCAAGAAAAAGTATAAGTTATGCTTCAAAACCTATACCTCGATATCGCTTTTTAGGGTTCCGTAGTAAAACGAGGAACCCTTATAATTTCATTGTGTCCGTCGGTCCGTCCGTCCGTTCGTCCTAATATTACAAAGCCTTATAACTACCGCATTTATGCACCGAATTGCATGAAATTTGAGGACATGGGTCATATTACAAAGAAACGATTCATCACGGGGTAGTGGGTGTTTCACATTCTTTCTTATCAGATGTAATGCACCCGACTATTGCATCCAAAGAGATCTTAACTTGGCTACCGAGGACGCGGTAGTGGTGCCAGATTTTGCCAGATATCTAAACCTCTGAAAAAAAAACTTTTACTAGCTATTGCCACGAAATGATGATGATCGGATGTAATGAGAAACATATCGCAGGTGGTCGTCGTTGGGGACTTACACAAATCGGATCCTATGACGTCTGAAATGGGCGTGCCACAGGGATCTTTGTGTACTTATATAGCATTTTCTCTGCTCCTGAATGACCTTCCGGACGCCGTGCATGCCGCTAATTTACATTTTCGGTAAACGTTATCCAGTAGACACCTACTTCCTTAGGGTTGCTACACATATATTCGTTCCGGCACTTTCGATTAGGTACGATTTGATAGGAAACAGCTACTACACTTGTTTGGCTTAAATCAATTGAATGTGCCAATTCACTCGACCTAACGAGAGCCGTTTGGCACGTTCGGCATCTGCCGAACCGAATGTGTGTAGCAACCCTAAGTGTTTAAAGTGTCATTTGAGCAAAACTCCGTTAACTGCGATTTCGAAGTCGATGCTTTATTCAGTAACAGTTATAGCTTAAATGGTAATAATGATTTGACATTGCTAGGACTTAATTATCAGTTGTCTAGAAAAACACCTGTATACCTGGTATTTCCTCAAACGACGACATCACAGTGTGTGTGTGTGTTTGAGTGTATTTCTCTAGACGATGGAATTATTCTAAATTTTCATTTTAATCATTAATATGACCAACTTCTACTAAAGCACCACCAACCCTGAAATCGAGAAACAAAACAGTTGTAACATATTATATTAAATAAAATCGGCCAAGTACGAGTTGGACTCGCGCATAAAGAGATCCGTATCGTATGGGAGCTCCTCGACAAAAAAATCAGGTTTGTTGTATAGGAGCCCCCCTTAAATATTTATTTTGTTCTGTTTTTAGTATTTGTTGTTATAGCGGCAACCGAAATACATCATCAGTGAAAATTTCAACTCTCTAGCTATCACGGTTCATGAGATAGGGCCTGATGACAGACACACAGACGGACAGACTAACGGACAGCGCAGTCTTAGTTATAAGGTTCCGTTTTTACCCTTTGTGTACGGAATCCTAAAACAATAACAGCTGATTTTTAAAAAAATACTTGAAGTCATTCTTGGCCCCATTTTTAAAGTAGCTCGTGATGATGCTCTAAAAGTGTAAACTATACTTTTGCGGCCTAGTAAATCCTTTCTGAAAAACCTATACCTACAGATAGCGCGCGAGTTGAATGCAGTCGGGGTCTGAGGTAAAGAGCGGGAGCATCTCCCCCCGCTATCCGCACGCCCCACCTCACGCGCCTGGGCGGGTTGGGCGTGCGGATAGCGGGGGGAGACATTCGCATTCCTAAGCTCTGCATTCAACTCGCGCGCCTACTTTACCTACGTTATATAATAACACTTAGTGTAATATAAAACTACATTTCATGGAAACACTTCCGCCACGGTGTGTCTTTGTTCGGCATTACTTACTCAAACATTAGTAAAGGTATCACGAATCAGGAAAACATATTGCTGAGATAATCTATTTATGTGAAAATGTGGCAGTGATGTAAGATAATATATACAGATACACATAAGTACATTCCAGAACGAAGCTTTACGCGTCCACGTTCTCCATAAAAACAGCTAGAATGTGGAACGCTTTACCTGAGTCTTTTAGTCAAGGATACGACATAGGTGTCTTCAAATCCCTAGTAAATAGGTATCTTCTAGGTAAGCGTGCTATACTCTCGACATCATTTTTAGGGTTCCGTACCCAAAGGGTAAAAACGGGACCCTATTACTAAGACTCCGCTGTCCGTCTGTCCGTCTATCTGTCTTTCACGAGGCTGTATCTCATAAACCGTTGTAGCTAGAAAGCTGAAATTTTCACAGATGATGTATTTCTGTTGCCGCTACGATAAAAACAGAATTAAATTGATATTTAAGGGGGGCTCCCATACAACAAACCTGAATTTTTAACCGTTTTTCGCTCGATTTTAATAATGATAACAGATAGATGCTTGAAATATTCACAGAATATTTAGTTGTATATACAATTCAATAAAAATAATTAAATTAAAATAAATATTTAAGGGAGGCTCCCATACAGTACGGAACCCTGCGTGCGCGAGTCCTACTCGTACTTGGCCGATTATTTCTTTATCGCGAATAAGTCCGCGCTTGACCACCAACTCGCCTGATGGTAAGCGACGTTGTGGTCGAAGATGAAGCACGCAGACCTAGAAGATACCTATTCACTCTGACCTTGAAAAGCTCTAGATTATATCTCTTAGGAAACAAGAAAGCAGGAAGACTGTTACATATGTGCCTTACATCAGACAGAATATGGTCAAACGCAAATCTACACTACATGAAATAAATACGATATTTATTAGAATTCTTTATTCGAGACTGTGCAAGAAGTAGGAGATTTGTTTTGCGATATTTTCTTTAGCACCTCTATCGTGGCACATAGATAAACTGTCTTTCCACCAATTTATCCTCTCGTAGAGGAAACGAAGTATAGATTGACATTGACAACTGACATTAAAAGTAGATAAAATGTTTTTTACCCATTCATCATGCTGTAACGCTCATAACAGAAAATATTTTTTTGCAAAAAATGGCTAAGCCACCTTCCATCGTGTACAAAATTCGAATATTTCGCTCAAATTGTATTTACATTATTGTTGATTTTTCAAAAATGGCTCAGCTGATTTATTCAAAATTTAGATGAAACCACCTCGGGAGTAGCACCCTTTCGAACTAAAACAATTTTTTTGATTCGGTTTGGAATTGGCAAAATTATCGATGAACATACACAAAAAAAAGTTCATACAGACGAACATAGAACCTCCTCCTTTTTGGAAGTTGGTTAAAATAGGTACCTAGTAACTTAGTTCAATGGATTGTTTTTATTCTAAAAATATTTTAGTTGATTATTTGGGGTTTTTATTTTAATTGCGTATATAATTACAATTGTTGTTCTTCTGAATAGCAATAAAAATACAAACAATGGTAAGTATCTAACTTAGGTTAATACTCAAATCATTGGAACAAGGTAACGATAGAGTAGGTGATTAAATAATTTTAATTTATTGCAGAAATATCCAAGATATCCTAACATGTTTATTGCATTTTGCGGTTATACCTTCTTAAATAGTTCTTAAGGGCTGTATTGTTTGTAGTTTAATATTGGTAGACTTTATATCTGACTTTAGGTGGAATATTGTTTTTTATACTTCTATGGCGATATAGATTCTTTTAAAAGAAGGAACTTAATTGTATTTTTTTTTATTATTTACTAAAGACAATGAATATTTTCAGTATTTGCACAACCTGGTCCCACCTGTGCCTTTCTTCCATCGTACGGCTAGACAGACGCGACCAAAGTGCCACCCTTTTATGGTGTACATCCCGGGCGTTGGATAGAACCAAGCGTTTCGAGTCCACATTCCTCATACGTCATACATTTGCCTGAGACTGTCTTCCCGCTAAAGTACAATGTAGATTCTAGGTGTCATCAAGTCACGAGTAAATAGGTATCATCTAGGTAAGCGTGTTACACCCTAGACCGCATTTCTGCTTAACATCAGGCAGTGTGTATTCAAACGCAAACCTATGTGAAATAAAAAAAAACAAACATGCTTAGTTCATAACTTAAACCTACTAAGTCTTTCATCTAGATACAGTTATTGTATGAAAATTCGGTTACTTTTTGAAGACGTGTGAAGGCTATCTCAGTTTGCATTTTGAGACAGTGTATTAGGCAGTCCCATTTCGAAACAGTGTTTGTACAGTAAACATTCTTGGTGGCCGTGAATTTAGCTACAAACTGCGCAAAAACCCACTCTCACTCGAATATGCAGTGCCCAACAGAGTCCATACTGCACTTTGTACCTAAACTTTGTTATTAACATCTTGTACTGAATGGAAGCATGAATAAATCAAATGAAATTAAACCCAATCCGTCTGAAGCTCAAGTAACAGCTATAACGCGAGGTTGGGGTTTGCGCAGCTTGTAGCTAATTTCACAGCCGCCTATAAGTTTGATTCAGTCTATACGTACATTGAACATTGATCACAAATGTTTAGCAACGTTCGACAAGGCCAGTTTTCGGATAAGTGACCGCGGCTGGCATTTTCAACTGAGCTCTACCGTAGCTCGGATGACACGTTAAATTGTAGGTCCCGTTTATTTTAACCGTTTAATTATATCAGAGGTCTTTAGGCGGCTTAATCTGTCACCCGGCCTACACGAAGTCACTAAGGAGGTACTTACTCAGATCTAAGCAACTGATCAAGCTTCAGAAAAACAATGCTGGAAAAAATTCGTGATCCTGGTTCCAATTTCCTAAGTACAAGACTAGTACAATGGCGACAAATAAACCTAAATCGGAAGGAGACAAATGTCCGAAGAATTGCTGTAGTCAATCTGGGGCACCATTACTTCAGTGAGGCGGTCACTAGGACTAGAGGTACGAGGAGCTATTGTTTCCCAACAATAGAAGAGATTGATGACCCGACTTTGTTCTAGTGTGGGCATTTTGTTGCAGGATCAAAGATATTCTCAAATGGATATGCTCCTAAAACTAATACTAATACTAATACTCCTAATACTCCTAAAACTATATTTTTTATATCTTATAATAAGTTTTAATTTAAAAAAGTAGTTATTGGGATAAAAAAATCAAAAATATTTAGTGCAGGAAAGCACTTTAAACACAAATCAATAGTATTAATTTCAGAGCATTAAGATTATTTATAGTGAAACCTGAATATCAGAGCAATCTATTTTTAAATTCAATTAAAAATAAATGGGCTTATTATTACTGGACTTTGAGATTAACGTATCTTAATTTTAAAACAATCATTCTGCAGTAAAATTCTTTAAGTTATACATTAATAACATTTTTACCAAACCAAAAAAAATATTTGTTAAAATGATGGATTGTACAAGTTAGCCAAAGTTGCTTAGGCCGGTCCTTGTGGACTAAATATTGTACAAGTTTTTGAGAAACATGCTTTATTATACGTAATCTATTGCTTCTGGACACAACGTCCCAACGATCTAGTCATTTAGTTTTGTTGTTAAAAGATGACACAAAACACAAAAAATGCGTGGCATTCACTCGAAAACGAAAACTACTCTTATGTTTTTATTTATACCTTTTTAAAACTCTATAAAATGATAGTAAATTGCAAATTGGGCAGTCATTATTTGAATGGGGTTCTATACTGAACTGTAGCAGCCACTGCTGAACGTAGGCATACCTTAGAACAGCGGTTGAGCTATATCCATCACGCTAAGTTGCGGGTTGGTGGGTTTATATTGTTTTTTTAAGAGGTCAAAAACCCCGTGATGAAAATACGTACACTAATTTCAAAGAACAGCTATTGTACAGGACTTGAACGACATTGATATGACATGAACGCAAGTCCAGCCTTTTTAATAGTCCACTGCAGGACGTAGGCCTACCCACAAAGGGTGATTGGGCCATATCCACCACGCTGGCCCAGTGCGGGTTGGTGGATTCACACACGCCATCGAATTTCCTCTACGGAGTATGCAGGTTGCCTCACAATGTTTTTCTTCACCGAAAAGCCATTGGTGTGAAATTTCGTACATAAATTCCAAGGAATTCATTGGTACGGGACCGGGATTTGAACTCACGACCTCACGATTTTAAGGCGAGTGTTACCACTAGACTACCACGGCTTTTAACGTCGCGACTAGCCGTCTCCTATTAGGACATGCCAACCACAGATTAGATAATAACCGCTTAATCGCTTCCTTAGACAAATCGGATAAAATGATAGCAGGCACATCATAAACATATAAAATCTTTTGTTTCAGTGTTCGACGCTTCAGCCAAGTCTCCTCAAGGCCTTCTCTTCGGTTCTTCCTACCACCTGGGCAACTTCGACGAGTGTGTTGGCATCCAGGATCCGGGGGACAATGGAGTCTCCATCACGGGCCAGTACTGCCTCGCCACTATCAACTGGAGACACCGTTCTGATAAGAAAAAGGTTTGTAGAAAAATTAACTAATCATTTATTCAATCCGCCTCTGCTCCAGCGTGGTATATATGGCACAATTACCTAAATAGAGTCATATGTTTAACAGTAGACTATTGATAGCTTCGGTGAGTGAGAGGGAATCCAGGATTTGTGGCATAAAACGTTTTCATCAGGTACAGCAAGACGGAAAGAACACGGTAGACAACAAAATGACGGCTATTCCTTATATAGCGTTCTTATGTTCTTATAAATTTACCATAACTACGAGTACTAACTGAGATATTTAGATTTATATATATTGTGATTATTAACGTAGAAAACGTGTATTAGATAACTTAAATAAATACACTTTCCTTGGAGTACATAAAACAATATTTGTCTAGGTTAAATAAGTACTGTAATGAAACAAGAATAATATAGGTTTCCTGGAAGAGTACTCTATACAAAGTACGAGGTAAATCTTATTAATGAATGTTTTGTTCGTATTTTATGTTACTCAGGAATTGTATGAATTATTCAGATATTTATTACAAAAAAGGAACGTTTGTTTTCTCTTGATCAAAGTATGGAATATATTTTTGTAGCATCATCATCTTCTGACCCCTAATCTCGCAGTCTCGCAGCAAAAAGTCGCAGAACAAAAGTTGTTATAGTTTTGATGTACAGAATAAGCCCCTAAAAGGATGCTAATTTATTAGGAATAACCCTGTACATAATTTTTGTAACGATGTACGAGTATGTTATTTTTTTTACTAATTTGAAAGTTCACCCGATTTCCATTTTTGGTAAGATACGTTGCCACTTTGTGACGATGATACATACTGTACGCGCGCGAGTTGAATGCAGAGCTTAGGAATGCGAATGTCTCCCCCCGTTATCCGCACGCCCAACCCGCCCAGGCGCGTGAGGTGGGGCGTGCGGATAGCGGGGGAAGATGCTCCCGCTCTTTACCTCAGACCCCGACTGCATTCAACTCGCGCGCTATCAATACATAAAGCATAATCACAACAACGATCAAGGGAGTTAGGAGTAAATATTATGTCAATTTTCAACGTGTCATAATTATAAGCTACTAGCTTTTACCCGCGGCTTCGCCCGCGTTATATTTTGATTTTGGCTTATGTTTATGTCGGCTGTGAAACCTAACCTAACCGACAAATATCAAAATACCTTAGAGGAATGCTTTTGTTGGTTAAGTTACGGTTGGAGTGTATATACAACCCCCTCCCGTGTATTCCCGCCTTGTTGTGGGGGAGGTCTGAGGCAGCTGAAAAGGCGGCGCTCGAAGTCTCCCTCTTCTTTGGGTCTTTTCTCCCAAGGAAGCTTAGAGGCTGGCACTCGAGGTTCAGCTGCTTTTAACAAAAGCAGCTGAGAGGATGGCCGGTAGGTTGAATGCCTTATGAGGAGTGTCGCAACTTAGGCGAGCTGCAGTGCCGCTCTTGCGACGCTGCATCCGAGGATTTTTTTTTATTATATCGCGAAATATCCCTGACATGATCAGGGGTCCTAATTACAATGAATAAAAACTATACATATATTTCAATGTTTTTGGCTGTTTGCAGTTATAATAAACATTACAATGGTACAGCAAAGTTTATACCTACTTGTTCCTAATTATTGCTTTTTTACTAATATTTGTGCAAAAATTGGATAAAATTGTTTCTAAGGTTTTTACGTGTTAGATTAATTCCAATTTTTTGTTCTAAATCAAATCTCTGCTTTCCATAAACTGGTCATTTCATGATTATGTGCAGTGGAGTCTCCTCTTTTGTGGGTTCACAGATGCACGATGGGCTTTCCCTCAACTTAAATCGATGTAAACTCACCATGCCCCGTCAGCACTTGAGTTTTGATTCCCACTGGTGCTATTTCTCTTACGATCTTGTATGCCGCCCTTGCATCCGGAAAATATGTTTTGGTTACCGCCGCTGTGTGTCCATCCTGATAGAGCCGGTTCCACTCGTCAAGGGATTTCTCTTTTCAAGGGAATTATCTTTCGGATTTCTCGCTTGACAAATGAAACGGGGCTGTTATCGTAAATAGGTCTGCACTTCGAGTGCAGTGCTGCTTCCTTTGCTAGCTGGTCCGCTCTCTCATTTCCCTCCATCCCCGCGTGCGCTTTAATCCAATAAAGTTTCACTATTTTATTTTGTGCGTGCAGTAACTTTATGTTAGCTTTGAATTTACTGCTAAGGGATGGAGGGAAGATACGCCAACTACCGTTTCCAGTGCAGACCTGGAGTCACAAAAGATTTTTGCTTTTTCGGTAGCCTCAAGAAGTGCCAATAACTCGGCCTGGTACACGGAGCACCAATCGGCCAATTTCAGCTTGCGGGTACTGATCTCAGCGGCATCATCCCAAATGGATAATGCCGCCCCAACTTTCCCTTTAATTTTGCTGCCGTCTGTAAATATGTTAATTTCTCGGTTAAGATTTTGCTCTAGTGCTGCTCCGTCTGCCAGGCATATGAACTCCAGCTCCTCCTGCTGCGCTGGGTGTGGCTTCTTTTCTGTCTCTCTATCTCCAGTTACTTGCTGGGAATAACCTTTCTTACTTTCATAAAGCAAGGCTGCTTCCTGGACTCTGATATGACAGCCGAGGATTAGGGGCCGCGGTTGGATATATGGAACTGGTGGTGTGGGTGCCGCCACCTACCCTACCTTCCGCTAGGCCGTCAACGTGTTGGCAGACGCAGTGCGGCTGCAGGGAAAGAGAGGTGTCGGTATCGCGATGGCCGTTCTCACTGCCCTCTACAGTTGAAGAGCCAGGCGCTGGGCTACTATGACTGACCCGCTGCACTGGGACCAGGGCGTTGGAATGCTGTCTGACGTTCAGTACTGGTTAGTCCCGAGTGGTGGATGACGATGTGTCTTGTGCTCCGAAACACTCCGTCATTATGGCGAGAGCGCAAGCTCCGTTATGGAGCCCAAGTCTGGGCTAGCGCTGTGTGCGCTGTGTGCTGAGTGCCGCGAAGGAGTGCGAAAAATGTAGGAACGTCCTAAACTTGCCATGACAGGTAATAACCTGTCATGGCAAGTTTAAGACATTTCTGGCGCTTAGACGGCTGCTACCGCAGCCCGCTCACTTAGTTTTTATCCTATCCTACGGGAACTGTTAAAGTTTTTGGGATAAAAAGTGGCCTATGTCACTTTTCGTCTTTCAAACTATATTCATGCAATAAGCCAAGGCAAGTTGCTCCGTTGCTGAGAAAATTTTATTGTTAAGTCCTACGGGAACCACAATTTTTTCGGGATGGAAAGTATCCTATGTCACTTTCCGTCTTCCAAACTATGCCCACCCCAAATATCAAGTCAATCCGTTGCTCCATTGCTGAGAAACAGTTATTGTCCTATCCCATGAGAATCACGAATTTTCTCGAGATAAAAGTATCCTATTATCACTTTCTGTCTTTTAAACCATAGGTATCCATACCAAAAATCAGGTCAATCTTTTGCTCCGTTGCTGCGTCAAAGAGGAACAAACCAACAAACTTTTCGGATTGATAATATTAAAGTATGATGATTCTGTACCATAAAGGTAGAATAAAGAAACATGTTAAACCTCTAATGATAGAAGATTTTAAAATATTTTTAATGTCAGACAAAATGACGGCCTGGTATTAAACGTCATAGTAATGTAGCATGCAGAGGGAAAATAACATTTTATCCAATTTTAATGTCAGTTGTCATTTTCAATCCATACTTTATTTCCTCTTCAAGGGGATATAATGGTGGAAAAACAATTTGTCCCCGTGCCATGCTACTTGTGATTTATAAAAGTCTGCAGACAATGTCACCTGTCATCTAATTACGTTTGGCTGTGACGTTTCGTTAGTCCATATTAGCGTCATAGAGGAATTAATCACTTAGCGTCTTTGTGATAGTGGCGACAGTTTCGCTTTCGATGGTTTTTGTCCTGTCCTACAGGAACTATGCAATTTTTCGGGATAAAAAGTATCCTAAAGCTCCTTCCGCCTTTTAAACTATGTCCATGCCAAAAATCAAGTCAATTCGTTGCTCCGTTGGTGCGTGAAAGAGTAACAAACCAACAAACTTTTCGGATTTATAATATTAGTAAGGATTGCTATTATATTACCTGGCCTGAAAGACTTAAATCACGAGCGAAACCGCGTTAAGCCGTAGTGATAACAATAAAGCTGGTTTAGAGCTTATTACGAGTATATTAAGTTTTGTGACAACACATGTTTTTTTAGGCTCAAGATAAGAGACCTAAGTCAACAGCCTACTATATTTTTTCGTATCAAGTGTTCCTCAAACTAGATGAAGGAGAAGTTGGTTTGAAGTTCACACGGGTCACTGGACTATACCTAAAGTTTTATGGCTACTTTTTGTTGTCTTGGAATTCTTAAGTTTGGTTAGTTTTGTAACAAAGCCACGTATTGTGACATTTTGGAAATTTCGATCTCTATAAGCAAATGAGCAAAAATAAAGGTGCGCAGAAAAAACGCCACGTAAAACGTATATCTATTTCTCGTACATACGAGATTGGACTCTACAAGTAGATTCTCATGATTATAATTTATTTTTAAACTTATCATACACTTCTACAGTACTCATCGTTACACAAATAATATACTTATGTTTAGTGTATACTTGCCTTTTTGTGTCTTTAAGTACTTGTTACACTTTAAAACGATGAGATATGTGAAAGACAAACAAAAGGATAGCGAATCCTTAGTAATAACATACCACTTTTGATACCACTTTTTTTTATAGTGACGATAAATGGTATTAATCTTATTTTACACTTTCCGTGTAATTGAGCGTAAGTGAAGATACGAGTATCCGTTTTAACACGGTGATTTTGCTTTCGTGCTTCCAGATGTTGGTTTCGTGTACAGGTTGCATTTTCCAACGAAACTTGGAAAAAGAAAGACTTAGGTTCTGTATTTCAATAGATTTTTTAGTTGTTAGCGATTTTGATAGCGTATTTTCCTCAAAAAGGAAGCAAATTTGCGGTCGCGCTATTTATCACCCAATTTTGATAATATTTGGCATGACTGTTGACTATTCAAATCCTAACAAGATCGGCGAGTATGAATCAAATCGTTCAAGAGCGTGTTGGGATATAGGCTTATAAAGATTCAATTAAAGAGATGTAACACTCGTATCTTTTTCTTTCCTTCAGGTCCGCACGGGGCGCGGCGAGACTCTTCGCTGGGCTGTCTGCGTGCCCAGCGCTTGCAACGCTGACGCCGTAGCGAGTTTCGTGAACAGTGTCCTGTCTTACACAGTCGGCAACAGCACAGGGGTTGAAGTCACTGAGAGGGACTGCTACAAGAGGACCGAGCTTCGTGTATCTTCTTTGGACGTTGGATTTTTGTAAGTATTTCACCGTAGGAACCTACTTTCTGCTAGAGACTGTAAAACTTCTAGTTGGTTATTTGACGAGTTGTGTACGAGTAGAATCGTCAAGGTTTAGTGTCCATCCATCCATCTATCAGCCACAGGACGTCCACTGGCCAGACATAGGCCTCCCCTATAGATCTCCAATAAGACCGGTTGGTAGCGGCTTACAACCAGCGCGATCCTGCGGTCTTAATAAGGTCATCCGTCAACCTTGTGGGTGGACGTCCTACGCTGCGCTTGCCGGTGCGTGGTCTCCACTCAAGAAATTTTCGACCCCATCGGCCATCAGTCCTCCGCGCTTTGTGCCCTGCCCATTGCCACTTCAACTTGGCAATCCGCTGGGCTATGTCGGTAACTTTGGTTCTTCTACGTATCTCCTTATTCCCGATTCGATCTCGCACAGAGACTCCGAGCTTAGCCCTCTCCATAGCTCAAAGCATAGGTTTAGGGTTACGGTATACATTTATACAATACAGACAAGGCAAAACATGGATAGCTAGCTATTTAGCTCGGGGTGTAAGGTAAATTTAGGTTGGGCCAATATAACGACAAAATATTTTATTTTCGAATGAAATGATATTTTTAAGAAAATAATTTGCTTTTTAAGTGTATTTTTCTATCAGTCGAATAAAGTTTGATCATGTGATTACACGTGGATGAGATCAGTCCAAGATAGGGAAAACTGTCACAAGGGAGAGGAGGCCTATACCCAGCAGTGGGTCGGTACAGGCTGATGATGAGGATGGCGGTTTAAATAAGTGCCAAATAAAACATATTAAGATTACCAACATGTAAAATATATATATAATTTAGTAAATAATGTCTTTATTTAAGAATAAAAATACATCAAATCTTAAATCTAAAATAAATAAATAACTTTTTATAAGGTGTAGGTATTAAATTTACATTATAAATAAAAAACTGCTTTTAGATCGCTATCCGCTGGCAAAGTACTAATTAATTTAGTAACTTTCTGTAAAATGCTGTCTTTTTCCGCCAAGAAGTATTCTAGATTTGTATGAAGTAGGTAAGTTGTGACGTCATTAAAAAAAACTGTTGCCATAGTATGAAATTAGAATGGTTAAAACTTCCTCATTCCTCACAAATTGTGATTCATTTTTATGAGAAGCTAAAGATAAGTCAGGTCAGTCAGCCTTTTATTGTTATTCAAACTAGTCTCGTTTTATCTAATTATTGGTTGATAATAAAATTCTGACCAAACAAGATCCAGCTGAAATTTACATGAGGAACCAGGATATATATTACACATTTTGAAAATTAGTAGTATCCAAGGTTGCTTAGAAGCAGTATAAAAAAATCATGAAGAATAATAAAACAAGCTAACAAGCGATATGATTTTTTTAACTAATTAATGAATTAAAATAATTTGCTTTTTTGAAATTAAAATTTAATTCATTAATTAGTTAAAAAAATCATATCGCTTGTAAGCTAGTTTTATTATTCTTCATGATTTTTTTTCACTTAGAATAGTGAGTTCAAATAATTACATTTAATGTAATTATTTGATAGTTGTATCTACTAACTCACTATTCTAAGTTTTTCTCGGCAGGTGGACCAAGACGAACTCCTGTAATTGTCCTATTTTAAAAATTTTGTCGATACCTATTCGTATTACTAATAAAGTAAAAAAAAAATAATTCTAATGAAATAAAATTCAACAGAGAGGCATTTACAAAGAGAGACCTATGCTCAGCAGTAGGTTATCAGGTGCTGATGATGCTTAATATCTTTCAAAATATACTTCATTTTTTCTAAATTTTCAGTAATAACTTTTAAAATGTCTTTACTATTGCGGCTTTTCTCAGAAACTGTCTATCCACTTTATAAATAAAATAAATATTAGGGGACATCTTACACACGACCTCTGACTCCAAACTAAGCAAAGCTTGTGAAATGGCTGCCAGAGACTGCAATACTACATAAACATATTTCAAATACATACTTATATACCTCTATATAGTATAGTAACTAAATCACACCCAGACACAGAGAAACACCTATGTTCATCACATAAATACGTGCCCTGGGTGGGGATCGAACCCACGCCTCTTTGACCCAGAAGTTAGGGTCACTAACCACTGAGCCACTGAGGCAGTCATATTATGGTTGGACGTCCTACGGTACTTTTTACCAACAAACACATTAAAATCTCGACGCTAACTAGATAAACTCGACACAATCCGTAACATGGGTGCTTTAGTAATTCCGCTCCGACCGTGAAACTAATTAGGATTTGGAACAACGTATCTCAATCTTTGGCACTTAGGCCCTTGATTGTTTGTAGGAATATGAAACCACATTCATCTAAAAATTGGATCAGACGTTAGTTTGAAGAATATCTAAACCAATTTTCACATTAATTAGTCCGTGATCAGACCGTATTTTCAGAATTATTTTCTTATTATTTAATTGTGTCATAAAACAAACCCATATTTCAGGTTTGTATCTTTAATGGTTTAGGCTGTATGCAGTCATGACGACTGAGTAATGCATCAAAACAGATCAAAAAATGTTTTTCTCCGATTGTAATCATGAGTGGACATATTTTCAGCAAATTGAAATTGTAAAATAAAAATTTGTTTTATAAAGTCTGTTTACGGACAATAATTTTACGTTAAAACGTCATAAGAAAACATTGTTGAATCAACTGAAACAAGCTGAACGCTTAGGCCGATCGTGCCTCTCTATCGCTTGTTCCGCGCCTTCGCTTGCACGCTCGGCTAAGGCGGAACGTAACACTATTTCGAGCGTGCAGCCGGCGTTCATCGATTTTTAAAAGAGTATCAAGTTTTTTTTTTGTTTAAGAAACGCTGACGAGCATTTCTTAAAAAAATACTATCTAGCTATGGGCTAATAAGTAATTTAAATCTAACTTAAATTGCTAGGTATAATAAACTAAGAATGTGTCCATCAACACTTTTATTATTGTCTCTAATAAGGCGAAGACACTACGTTATTATGTTCTTTATACGCGGAACTAACACTATAGTATCAAGTAAAATAATTTTCAGGAGTAAAAAAAAATAAAGACGTACTGTTTGAGCATCCGAGCTCTAAAAATTAACTTACCAAGAAGGACGTGATTATGATAAACGAGCGTCCTGACGATGTTGTCGCCATGTTTTGTGGACTTTTTATGACAAGTTGCGGCCGAGGAACCGAGATTTTACTAGGCATTACATTTTATGCTTAGAAAACCACAAGTCTTCATAAGCTGAGGTTCATTAGCTTTATAGAAATAGTTATTTAGTTTCTAACGTCTGCAAAAGCGGTATAATAATAAACCAAGAAGCTTAAGAATACTTTCATTTTTTTTAATACCATGACTGTAAGTATTTATAACTTGGATTTATAAGTTGTCGTTACTTGAAGCTAAGATTTTTAAAATGACGTTACCTAAGTAGTTGTGACCACAATGACGAGAAAAATGGTGTAGATACATCAAATGTTGTGACATTTGAACTACTACTTCAGTTTTTTTCTCTTAAATCTTAGAAAGCTTCAACACAGAATTAACTAAAGGATGTTGTGGTCGATTCTCTATTTTCCTTGTGCATATGATTATATTATTATGAAACATAGGTAATTTGATCAGTTTCCTTTTTCATCTGGCACGACAAAAATTGTTCAGATTTTTGCTCAGATACAAGATCAAAGGGAAATGATATAACTGAACCAGCCTTTTTAATAGTCCACTGCAGCACGTAGGCCTACCCACGAAGGGTGATTGGGCCACATCCACTACGCTGATATATACAATAATAATAGGCCAATATGATTTATTTGTATTGCAGGTCACTGATCCTCCTGTTTGTCACCATCCTGGTGTTCAGTACACTTTTCGAGATCTACACCATCTACTGCTGCAAGGAAAAGGAATCCACTGTCCGTGATCTCATCAAGTCCTTCTCCATAATAAACAATATGAAGAAGATTATCTCCACGAAGCAGCACACGAGCTATGGACTTGAATGTATTACTGGAATCAAGGCTCTGGCAATGATCTTCATTTTGGCTGGACATGCTTGTATCTTTATTGCTAGTGGACCAGTCATGGATGCAGATGCCTGGGATAGGGTAAGCAAAAACCTATTAACAAACCGATTGTTCTTTTTGACCGAAGAAACGGAGGAGGTACTCAATTCGACGCATATTTTTTTTATGTATAACCACGCATAACTTTTTACACAGTAGTCCGATTTCGATAGTTTTTTATTGAAAAGAGTATACTTCGAAATTGGTCCCATTTTAATTTTATCGAAATGGGCTAAGCCTTTTTAATAAATCAACAAAAATGTGAAAAAAGCTACATCGATTCGTGCGAAATATTTGCAAATTCTGTACACGGTTGAAGTCGGTCATACCATTTTTTGCAAAAAATAATTATTGCAATATAAAACACACCTTAGACTAAAACCAGCTACTTATGGTAACTTGGGCTATGTTAAGCGGCGTTGAGATTGAAAATCTTCATCTTCCATCTCAACGTCAGCCTTTGGTTAAATGTACGAGTATGGAACGGTATTTACAATTTCATACATTTAACCAAAAGTTCTTAACCTAGATAATATGTATGGATCAGCCGATCTTTTGCCCTAATTTTAGGGTTGATTCTGCACTGAAAATTAAGTAATTTTACACGAGGAAAATAATAATAAAACCTTCTATAATCGCTATAAACGATATAACTATAAAGTAACTATAAAAAGTCTGATTACTTAATCTTTGATTTTAATGCGCACAACAGTTTTTAAAATTTACAAAATCAGGTATCTACTAGAGACGTATAATTTTTTTAGTTGTATCTTTTGAAAAAGAAAATAAACCTACTGCTGTAACGGAGATCATTATAATAATAAACCTATGACTACAATAAAAATACTTATCATTTACGTGTACGAAACCGAAGTCTGTTATAGTTGAAATATTGTGATATGTAAACATTTTTATCTATGATTTCCAGCTAGTCAAACAACCTGCCAATGGATTCATGTTGAACAATGCGCTGCTGGTGGACACTTTCCTGATGCTGAGTGCGTTCCTCTTCAGTCGACTACTGCTTATAGAACTGGATAAAAGAAGAGGGAGATTGAACGTCCTACCGATTTTGATCTTTCGGTATATCAGGTACGAGTCAGAAATTGAACTAAGTTGCAAACAATGTTTGTACAAGCCTCTCAGCGTGATTGGTAGTTTTAGAGGGAGACAGGGAATATCATTGTCACCATATCATGCATCTACCAAACTAGTGTTTTATGTTGATTGAAAGCTTAATTATTTGCATAAATGTGAGGTAATTGTACAGTACAATGTGTTTTGCTGTGTTGTTTCTCAAGAGTGTATTTAATTTTACCTTACGTTTCAATGTTTCAATTAAAATATGTCATATGTAGGTACATACTACATACTATTATCTATTTTTACTGTGAAAATGTCTATTGTGATTGATACATCTATACATATAAATAAAATTGCAGTGTAAAATTTGTAATATTGAAATAATCATTTTTTACTACATGTATATCTCTATATTTGTATATAAAATTATTAGCAACAGCTACATCCATTTACTACACGAAAATTTTATTTGTTAGGTGCTTAGGAATTTCTGTACATATTTTATCAAATTATTGTATCTCCGTAAATAACTACTTTAGACCATTGCTATCTTCACAAAAAAGATATAGCTCAACGAGACCTACATTTCGGATGACAGCTGTCAAACTTAAATTAAATTTAGCTACATTCACTAACTTTCGCGGTGAGAAGTTCGCCGGGTCCGCTAGTATGAATATATATTCGGTATTATGCACCAAAATAACATTTTATACAATTTTTGTCTGTCTGTTTGTTCCGGCTAATCTCAGAAATGGCTGGACTGATTTTGACGGGACTTTTATTGGTAGGTAGTTAATGTAATAAGGAGTAACTTAGGTTACGTTTATTGTAGAAAAAAATCCTTTTATATCGGGCTAACGCGGGTAACACCGCGGGGCGCAGCTAGTATTTAATATTATCTTAGTTTGTTAATCAATATCGTTAATATCTAAATATTTTCAGGGTAACTCCAGCATACCTTGTGGTAATACTGTTCTACATGACATGGTTCCCCAAAATGGGGGAAGGTCCTTTGTGGGACGACAGACTACAGCTGGAGAAGGAGAGATGTATGGACTCATGGTGGACCAATATACTGTACATCAACAATTACGTTAACACCGATAAACTGGTAAGAACTGGAACAGAATTTAATGATAAGGCTTTGCGATAATTACCAATCGTAGATCATCTCCTGTTGTTTAATAGTGTTAATGACGTCCTACGCTGCGTTTGCTGACACGTTGTTTTTTTAATTCTGAATAGGTTTGCGTTTGACCACATACTGCCTGATGTTGAGCAGATATGCGGTTAGGTTGTAGCACGCTTACCTAGAAGATACCTATTTACTCGGGATTTGAAGATGCCCGTTGAAGACGTTGTCTCCATTACATAAATAAATAAAAAAGTGAAATTATTCGTAGTGTTAACGTAGAGTGTCTATGTAAAATTGATTAATGGGGATCCGTAGTCGTACCTAAGTTATCGAAATTGCACAGCGGATCAGTCAAGTTGTAGTCAAACAGCAGAGCTCATACCGTGTAGAAGTGATGACTGATGGGGTGTTGAAATTCTTGAATGAAGAACATTATCAACAAGCGCTCCGTATGACGTTTACTGAAAAAGTAGATAAAAGGTTTTTACCAATACCGTACTTTATGAATAGTTTAGCAAACTGATACCAAACGATATTTTTGAAAATTCTCAACATATTTTAAGCTCAACAGTCTTACGGCCGATAAGAAGATAGTGATAAAAAAAAGTAGAAAATTTAATTTTTAACTTGGATCAGAAATAGTTGGTTACTTAATACTTCAGCTGTACTTACAGACTATAAATGAAACCTGTCTATGTGAATTACAATACTATTGTGCAGTTTGACTTACAGAGTAAAATTGCCAAATAGCATAATCAACGTGAGTCGTGTCTTTGTTTCTTAGTCAAATAATTCGCTATGGCTGAAAAAAAATGGAGTACGTTAAGTGTACTATTAAAATTTTGTAAAAAAAGATTCAGTGGCAACAAAATGCTTACTTTATGTTTTTTTTTTTTATTATTGTACAGAAAGATTTTTTATTTTATTAAAATCAGAATGTTAAAAATCAGAATGTTTATTTCCTGGTTTTCTTTCTTACTCTTTCAAGTGGTAACCAAGCAAATTAACTCGATTTTTTGCATCTTTCCAAAAAATCCAAGTTGCCGTGTTTTGTTTGCATGCTATGAGCAAATTGACATTTATTATGTGGTCAAACGCTCACCGACTACGACGCTACTCCTTGTTTCGTTTAGTTTAGCTGAATACGTTGGAAATAGTATTTGTACTACACCTGCTCGGAAAGTACCTTGATACTTTATCAAATTTACGGTAGAAAGTACGTCATTGCAAATCGAACAAATATGCGGGGAGAAAACGCATCTGAGCGGGAGAGAAAAGTGTATGAAAATCCATTTCTTACGTGGTTTTTCTTTTTTAATTTTGGGTAAGACTATGCGCTGGTAACCTAAATATTGTAGGGACCATGTAAGTGTGAATGAGTTCTGAATCAGCGATTATGTGTGCAAGCGAGATGTATGAGCGACGCTCGACCAGTTACTGCGTACTGGGTCGTAGCGAGTGGACGTTTTCATAAGCTGGGTAAAATAAGGGGAATAAATTTATAACAGACAAGTGATCGTATTCTTCCCACGAGCTACCACCCAGTACCAGGTAGCGCCGTGCAGCCACCAACCCTATTGTAGGAAATAATTAGGAAGTAAGACGCACCCCTAGTGAGCCCGTAGTTAGGCAGTTTCAGTATTAAAAGTTTAATATCAAGTTGGTGTAGAGAGGCGCCAACAATATCAAAATCAAAAAGTTTTTACAGTGAGTTTTTATCTCCAAGTTTGCAAAATGACACTGGCCACTAGCTGTGTGTTGGATGGTGTCAAACAATTTGAAAAAAGAACATGTGAAAATTGCAGACGCCATTGGCGCCATTTTCAAGTGTTACATTAAGCTTCACTAACTGCAACAATTTCAATATAAATTTCAATTAGTAAAGATTTAGTTTTTTATTTTCCTCGTAGGTGTAGTATAAAGCACTATGTATCACTCGAGAGAAAGTGCGATTCCCGATCTCGGGTGTTTCAATCGACACCCTCGACGGTAATCGGTCACTTTCTCCTCTCGGTGAACAATGTACTATTACTTATTACTTATATAGGTAGATATTTCACGCAAAATTCTTGAAAACATTACTTAACTTAGAGTACCGTAGCGCGCCTTATCATACAGATTCATCCTGCGAGTTCACTAACTGAATACATTGATTGATTGAAATATTTCTTAATTTCAGTGCATGTTCCAGTCTTGGTACTTGTCAGTAGATACACAACTGTTCTTCATTGCTCCTATCTTCATATTCAGTCTCTGGAGGTGGCGAAGAGTGGGCCTGGCTCTGATGTCTGCGGCAATCGTAGTCTCCATGGTCATACCTGCTGTGATAACCTACATGGATAATTTGGATCCCACCTTTTTGTTTTATGCCAAGTAAGTATTCTTTAAGTGTACTTATTTTTTTTTCTTAACCTATGCTGTTCAACTGCTGGTAAAAGGTTCCTCTCACTTCCTTTTTCCTGGAAGAGATTGCTGCAATCCATAAGGCCGCCTTTTGTTGCACTAGTTTTAAGTGGCTTTTTTTTTCCTTTCTATGTATTTTTCTGTATTTCTGTTAACAATAAAGTGTTCATTCATTCATTCATTCATTCCTTCCATTTTTCGCGTCCGGTAGCCAAATCTTGTCAACCTTCCCGGAAAGTGTCAAGGTCGTCACGCCACCGTACTTATGTCGAGCCACGTGTACTTATATCTAGACAAAAAGGATAAATATCATTGTACTTATTATTATGCCCAACATTTAATGTGGAATTAAAATTCTATAACGCAAAAAGAACGACAAATTGTATTTAAAAGCTGAATTTTCAGGGGTTAAGTCCATTGTCAAATTCGGTGATAATAAATAATTACTACAATATTATAGAATCACAAACTTTCACCATCATTCAGTGGTTGTTATTCAAATTTTACTTTTAAAGGCTTTTTAATGTTTTTTTTTTTAAATTGTATAGTTTCTTTATTTTAATTTTGTAAACTGACTTGCTTTGTATGACTGACACGTTATAAATGGAATATAAATGATCTGAAACTGAATCTTTTAAAGTTTGTCGTGTTTTGTGTATAATTAATGTTGTTGTTTTTAAACGATATAAAACGGGACTACACACACATTTTAAACGATATAAAACGGGACTCACTCACGTGTTCGTATAGTCATAACGCGATCGAAACTATAGTCGTGTTATGACTATACGAACACGTGAGTGAGTCCCGTTTTATATCGTTTAAAATGTGTGAAAACCACGTAAATTTCCATAGTAAAATGTTGTTGTTATTTGCAGGGAGGTTACGGACATTTCAACGAATTTTTACTTCAAGACGGCATACATCAAGACTCACATGAAAATGACGATGTACTTTATGGGAATACTCACAGGCTACGTGTTGCACAGAATACAGTCGCAAAAGTAAGTATTCCTAGTTTAAATAATATAATTATTTTTGCTGTTGCGTAGTAAAACGAGACACCAGTATACCTTCGTTTAGTCCATATGTCAGTACGCCCGTCCTAATATACCTTATGACTTTCACATGTATCAACCAAATTGCATAAAATTTGACATTATGATAGTTTGATTATAGACCTCAATTACAAATACATAAAAATTCCAAAACTGTGTATTTAACTGTGTGTTTATGGGCTAACTCCCGTACATGTAAAATAGGGATTACAATTTTGTTCATCCCCACCCTCTCATAATGGGCATCGAAGGTTTTCCAAACGATTTTTTGTCATATGTACCATCTGTGAGATATAGGTCGCCAAAGTTGAAAAAAGAGTTGTCCTATTATACTTTCGAAACCATTTGTACTTAGGTACTAAAATTTAGTAGATTGGTACTCTAGGTTAGTAACAGACTTACGTAGTTCTGTTTTTTATTTTCACTAAATTATAGTGAGTAATGCACTACGTAGCGTGCCTACTAAATTGTAGTACTACCTAGCTTGTATTTCAATATTGGAATATAGTTCTTGTGCTAACTGAATATTATCATATCACAATTGAACATTCCCCATGTTCACTAGAATCATCATCAATATACAGGGTTATTCCTAATCAATTAGCATCGTTTTATGGGCTTATTCTGTACATCAAAACTAACTACTTTTGGTCTTGCACTTTTATCAGAACTCAAAAAAAAAAAAAAATCAGCTGTTCCATACATTTTGTCGCCGATGAACGATATTTTTCTACGGAACAACAAATATTTTTTTTGTAGTTTTGACAAAAGTCGCGAAACAAAAGTTGTTAGTTTTGATGTACAGAATAAGCCCCTAAAAGGATGCTAATTGATTAGAAATAACCCTGTCTGTATAATATATAATAAAGGCAGATATGTAACGATACCTACTAGAATATTAACGTTAGAGATAACCCTGTAATAAAGGCAGATATGAAACGATACCTACTTTAACATTAGCGTTATTAACTTTTATTTCAGCTATCAACTCTCGAACCTTCTCAAAACGTTTGGTTGGGTCACCAGCGTGATCCTCGGTACCGTAGTCACCTTCTCAGTCTCTCTGTTCTACCAAGACTGGTACCAGTACAACAACATCGAAGCAGCCGCGTACATCTCTTTACACAAGCTGGCTTGGAGTATATGTAATGCGTGGCTGGTCATTGCTTGTGCTACTGGGAATGGAGGTTAGTTCTTTACTCATAATTTATTTATTCTGTGAAGTAATGTATAAAATACTCGGTAGGAAAAATATAACAGATAAACAGATAAACACTTTATTGATAATTTGTCAAAATTATAAGTCATAAAATTGAAAACTGAAACATGATTCAGATTAAAACAAATGCATTGGATAATCTTAATACATACTCTGTACCATAAAATAAAGAGTACAATGTGACATATGGACCTCGTCGGGCGCAGCAAAAACAGAAAAAAGGCAGGCACCATAATTAGGTCCATCCATCCATCCAAGCCAATGGACGTCCACTGCTAGACATAGGCCTCTCCTATAGATCTCCAATAAGACCGGTTGGTAGCGGCTTGCATCCAGCGCGATCCTGCGGTCTTAATGAGGTCATCCGTCCACCTTGTGGGTGGATAATTAGGTCATATTAATTTAAAACACGGAATCGTAAGTAAATAAATATCCACTAAATGTTACAAATTAAAATGTCAATGTAAATATTATAATGTACAAAAATATATATTTACTATTTCATTAAATCAAACCGCCTACCATCATCACATAGAATTTACCCACATAAATGGAGTTCTCACATGTAACTATTGTCTTAGGACATTTACTGCTAAAATTGGGTAAGCACATCAGACTTGTGAGGACTCATCAGTAACCACCTAGGAAATAGTCGCCATAGCCGAAGTCGGCGTGAAAGGCATCAATATTTCAATAATACTTTAAATTAGAGTGATTCACTCTTTTTTTCGTAAAGTAAGCAAAAAAAGAGATTCTGCATATTATTATTTTCGGATGTACCGCTATCCGTGCGCTATTTACTTTGCTTTGTGCGCTGATGTCAGAAGTGTTTCTGACTCCTATGATCTGTTGCCATGTACGATATTCTTGCCAGGTCTATTAGATCTATATATGAATGATCAATGCTACTTTTCCATTGAGACCAATAAAGTAGAAATAAACAAGTTAAGTAGCGTCTTTGCCTATAGACACATGCAAATACCTGTATTACAGTTTTTTAGCCACTCTTTAAGCCTTTGACACGACTTAACGGTAAAAACGGTAAAACAACCAAGACCCACTATTTTCTTTCCACCTGTGGTGGCTCAGTTTTAAACGGTAATTAGGTACGGTTACCTACCTGAACATTTAAAATGAACAGTTGACCGTTGCTTGATATGGCATAATCGCTTAAAAATATTTCTATCAATATATATGAATACCATTTATCGATAAAGTCAATCTATAGAGCTACATCAAACATACCTTTTCCTCTCAAACGTCTAAATTAGATAATTGCAAACAAATGTCAATTAGACGCGCGGGACTGCCGGTTTACCCATAGACGCCTGAGAGATTAAGGCTTCTCACCAATTAAACAAAAATCTAGCTCCAATGGTGACTAACGATCAATTTCAACACTTCCAGGTATCTTCGGAAGGCTGCTGAGGTGGAAATTCCTAGCGCCGATATCCCGACTGACATTCTGCGCCTACCTTGTCAACGGTATCGTAGAACTGTACTACGTGGGACAGCTGCGGCATCCAGTGCACATTACGTTCTTTACTGTGGTATGTATTGGAAGGCTAGATTTTATTAAACTTGTGTAAATGTAGGTGTATCACACATTGATATACCTAGTTCCAGCGAAAGGTTCAAATAATTTTACATTCCTGCTTTTTACCTTTTTGAATTTGGATAGCCGATATGGCTCAATGCTAGTTTGTGAAAACCTTCGAAATTACGTAAGTTGGGTGTACGTCCATCCTTTTCTAACACATTTTAAGTTTCATATTTAAAGTGGGACAAAGTGATGTATATCTCTTGCTAATTTAGTACGGTTTCTATTACTTGTCATTCTTCTGATGACAGACGAAAGCAAAATCGTCGACTTGTAGCCTATGCTACAACCTTCGCTTCGTTCAATTAAAATCGCTTGCTTGTATCGTGTTTATCTTGCTGTTATTTTCTCTCAAAGCAGAAAACTAAATACGAACAGTACGAGTACATGCACTCCACTATACTGCTCTCAAAGCTGCAAACATGTTACAAAAATATTTTCATTACAAATGTTATCAAACTGAAACGACAGCTCCAGCAAGTTTTATTTGTTCTGTGCTTCTCAACAAACACACAGTCTGTTTGTCGAGCACAGCTAAAACACTCGTTCTGAAAGACAAACTAAAAACATGGAAATATAACTGGTAGAAATAAGACAAACAGAACTTCAGCTAAGTCGGATTATCAAGGGATTTAATAAAGTATTCGGGTAAATTGTTTTATTAACCGATAAAATGGTAGGTACTTATGCTATACTTCATTCAAAAAGTTTTGAGCATATGCTGAAGATTTTTGATTTGCAAGGATTTGTTTTCTCTCAAGGATCTCTATTATTATTTTTGGTATCCGAGCGTTAGTTAATTTATCAGCATTTTAGAGACTTTTTTTATCAAAGTCACAGTGAGAAGAAACGATCAAAACCGTTCGAATTACTCGTAGTTTAAAAGTTAATTGACTCATTGAGTGCTAACTCATAATCATAGTGCAATAGTGCTAGTGCCGTGTATTAAAACCACAATAACGTAGTGTCTTCGCCTTAATAGAGACAATAAGAAAAGTGTTGATGGACACATTCTTAGTTTATTATACCTAGCAATTTAAGTTAGATTTAAATTACTTCTTCGTATTAGCCCATAGCTATATAGTAATTAAAAAAATGCTCGTCAGCGTTTCTTAAACAACAAAAAAAGTTTATAGATTTTCGCATTAAAGTTTGCCTAAAATATTTTCGAAATGTATCGATATCGTAGGCAATAAAAGTGATTGTAGTGTTATTTGACCTGAACTATACATGATGTAAAATTATTTTATAATTAATTCGTTTTTATTGTTTTCAGTTGGCGTCTGCAATATCCCATATTCTTTTGACGTTCTTCCTTGCCATCTTATTGTGTATCACGTTCGAGTCTCCCTTACACGGGATCGAAAAGATACTTTTAAGAAGATTTGGTAAGTTCAAGTTAAGGTTTTATGAAAAAGTTTTGTTTTTGTTCTTGATAAGTCCGCATTTGGCCATGTACTGCTGCCTGATGTTATAAGTTATGAACTGAGGATGATGATGGTTAAATACAAATACAAATTGTTTTATTTATCAGAAGATTACATAGATACAAAAATACCAATGGACCCTGCAAATAAAACGGCTACGAGTTTAATCTAAATTGAAATACGTCGTTTTGAATACATATTTGTTATTTATCATCATCGTCATCATTAAGAAGATTGTACTTGATTAGGTTCCAATTCATTCGATTAGTCATATTATATGGAAACACCAGTCCACCTACATTCAGAACTGTAGATAGTTATTTGTATTATGAGCCCACCCCAGCCCGGGTAGCACGGCAAGGGGAGAAAACCATTTTATCCACTCTTAATGTCAGATGTCATTGTCAATCCATACTTTATTTCCTCTTCGAGGAGATATAATGGTGGAAAGACTGTTAGTCCCTTTGCCATGCTTCCCATGCTGGATTAAGTTCATTTTCCCCTACAAAATTGTTCTATATTGGGCTAATTTCATCCACGTGTGACTTGGAATCGGACTGATGCCATACTTTAAGATTGCGTAAAAAAGAGACGTATCTTACCTAAGTAAGTAGCGAAAACTTTTCAATAAATACATAAAATCATTTCGAATGAAGATGTATGAAAAGTTAATTTCGAAATCGCCTTTACGCTCGACGAGTTTCTTATTCCCTGATTCTTTAGGGACCTTATTAAAAATTTTCCAAGAATTCCGAAGAAAAGTTCAGGCATCCGATTTTACTACTAATATATTTAACTTCTGAGAAACGGAATTTTGTAAAAGGTAATGAATGGGTGTTTATTCTGTTTGGAGTGAATTTACGAATTAAAACTTTTATTTAGAAGGAAACGAAAATGTTCTGTTTCATTTAGAGTTATATTATTATTGTTGTTATTTTAACAAGCTACGAGATGATTAGAGTTTATAAACAAGTACTGAGCATGTTTATTTTTTGTACACTGTGTGCTTTTCTCCAAGAGTCCGATAAAGTTTAAAAATTGGTTATCAGAAGCCTGTCAACTTTTTTAAATGAAGATGATTACCTACTGTATCTTAATAATTGGATAGACCAAAAAATACTAATACCTTTGGTGTTGTTAGGCTTTCCTACGAGTAGCGGCACGTAAGTGTAGCGCTGAAGGTAGTGTGGAGGGGATGACTGCGCATGGTGACCGCCATACTAAACCCATGCGCAGTCATCCCCTCCACACTTCGCTTAGAGCTACACTTATATGCCGCGACCTGTACTATGATAACGTTGATCGCGTACCTACGTAGCAAAATGTACATGACGGACGTCAGCGTAGAAATAACCAATGCCCTTGATATATCTGCACCACCCTCTCTTATAACAGTTCAAAACATTGCGTAGATCTGCACTACGTTTATCATTATACGTTTTCGTCACGTTGAAGCCGTGGTGGTCTAGTGGTAATGACACCCGCCTTACAATCGTGAGGTCGTGGGTTCAAATCCCGGTCCCGTACCAATGAATTCCTTGGAATTTATGTACGGGATTTCACACCACTGGCTTTTCGGTGAAGGAAAACATCGTGAGGCAACCTGCATACGTCCGTAGAAGAAATTCGATGGCGTATGTGAATCCACCAACCCGCACTGGGCCAGCGTGGTGGATAATGGTCCAGTCACCTTTCGTGGGTAGGCCTACGTCCTGCAGTGGACTATTACAAAGGCTGATACAGTACAGTACAGTACGTTTATCATTCTGGGAAATGTATAAATTCTACTTTGAAAAGCCACATTGCAAAAATATACAGCGCTTAGACCGTGCATGACCTTATGCTGTGCCTGAATATTAGCATTAATTATTTTGTAAAATTATTTCGCTATTATTTTGTTTAGTACGAGTATTTTCCGATCTTATTGACATTGCTCGATAAATACGGCGGCCATTCAAACACAAATCACTACAGAAAATATTTTCTACAAAGTAAATAAGCAATACCGATTTTTTGCAGTCCATTTATTTGCCATATTTTTACGCTTATTTGAAGCATGGTCTGGGTCTTTGGTAAAATATCTAATTTCTACAGAATAACAATCCGACACTTAATAATCCCAAGTGCCATAAAATTCAATACCTTTATTTGTTTGACCAATTTTTCTTTTTTCCAGCTCGTCCGCCAATCAGCGACAACGTAAGAAGAAACGAATCTGGCGAATCCTCGAGAAACACTAGTCAATCTAAGTTAGATTCATAGCAGTGTTACATAGGAATCTGTATTTATTGTCTATTGTGATGTGTTATTGTAAATATGTGTGAATGTGATAGTAATACTATTTAGTTAGGCTGAAATTGTTAGTTTATCTGAAATGGGTTGGACATATCTATTTACTTTAAGGAATGTATTTTGATGTCGTGGCTCTTAAAGAGTTATTTTTGTGATTGCTTATCACAAAAATAACTCTTCTCATAAATTTGTCGCAAACGCAGGATTTGAACCTGCCTCTTTCAAATCACCGGCTCGACGCTTTACCGACTAAGCTAGTTCGCCTCTTAACACCCACGCCAAATTTATATAGTGTTTATCATTCTATCAACTTATAGCGTTGGCGGCGCCGTGGCTCTTGGTTGTACCATGGTAATGGTATCTACCAGTATTGTGACTCGGCCCTGTACTTGAAATATATACCTATAGCGCCTCGGGGCTACGCAATACGTATCACGTGCTAGGGCTGCCCACCTTCAATATTTAAATTTTATCTACTTACTCTAAACTGACTTTAGTTTTTTTCCAGTTTTTATCTACTATGATATTACTAGCGACCCGCCTCGGCTTCGCACAGGTGTATTATACATATAAATCTTTCTCTTGAATTGTTCTATCTATTAAAAAAACCGCATCAAAATCCTTTGCGCAGTTTTAGCATACATGGGGACAGACAGCGGAGAGCGACTTTGTTTTATACTATGTAGTGATAGTATATTTATGTAATTACTAGTTGACCCGGCGAACTTCGTTTCACTTCTCGCCTTTTAAACCTTCCCTAGACCTCCACGAACATTTCAAGACTAAGATAAGATAAATCCGTTCAACTGTTTTCGAGTTTATTAAAAAAAAAAACATTGCAAATGAATGTGGAAGAATTCAATAAAAATACATATTGAATTTTTAGGGGTTCCGTTGTAAAACCAGGAACCATAAAAACGTATATAGCACGCTTACTAGTTACAAGTCCACATGTTCGTTCATCACTACAGCGCGCCGCGACTGACTGGCATACTGAGAGCATACCTAACTCCGAGGCGCGTAGGTATGATTCGCGTTCCGACCGTTTGTATGAAGACGGAATACTGTTAGATATCATTACCGTGGTTGTACGTTGTTAATTTTTCTAATTACAGTAGTCATATATCATCTATTACCTTGAAACGTCATTGCAAGGTGATTTATTGTATGATATACATATTTACGACTGTTAAACGATGAATTCTTACCAATACCTTATGTACCTAGTTCTGACGTCATAGAAAACGAACAAAAGACTTAGTTTCATAGAATAAAATATTATACAGCCATCTTTAAGTGACCGTCCTCAAAAGCAACAAGCATTAAATTTATCAAAGAGCGATAAAATTTATTGTAGATACGATATTTTTGTCCCAAGTCTTAAATAGTCTATTAAATAGACTACAAAATTTCGTTTTACTTAAATATAACCTTAGTTAGGTTAATGATTGGTCTCAATCATTAATCTAAGAAATAGATAAATGTTTGAGCGTGAGTGAAAAAAATATTTCCTCCTCATTTTTAAGTACATTAGGAGGTACTTGGAATGTGATTCATAGGATGTAAATATTGTTAGTGAATGAAATTTGAAAATGTATGTGTGTGAAATGTGAACGAATGAATACCTACTTAAAGAGTGTTTCAAAGGCGTAAATAAAAGATGTGTGAATCGGGTAAAATTTGTATACGTACCTACTTAAATAAATGAAAAAATACAAGAATTTTAGAATAATTGTTATATTGTTTCTACAATAGGTTGGTCATTTACTGGCGTATCCGTACGACAGATATCATATTAGTTAGAAAACAAGAATTTACTGTAAATAATTTCACTACTAGGGAGTTGTATGTCCATCGCTGGCGAATTTAGGTATACCGAAACTAATTTCACAGGTGTCTTTGTATGAATTCAGTCTATTGTAGTTAAAATGTAATACGACAGTGTAAATATGATATTGCTCAATGTAATAAATTTATAGGTAAGATTTTTAAGTACCTCAGTGTAATAGATGTTGAAATAGTATTATTTTTTTATATTGACATGTAATAAAATTGTGTTATGTGGAGACATTATGATTAGTTTTATTTTAGATTATACCCAATTTGACTGCCTCGGTGGCTCAGTGGTTAGTGACTCTGACTTCTGGGTCAAAGAGGCGTGGGTTCGATCCCCACCCAGAGCAAATATTTATGTGATGAACATAGATGTTTGCTCTGTGTCTGGGTGTTATTTAGGTACTATCTATATAATTATATATTTAAAATATGTATATGTAGTATATCAGTCTCTGGCAGCCATATTACTAGCCGTGCTTAGTTTAGGGTCAGAGACCGTGCGTAAGATGTCCCCTTATATTTATTTAAAAAGAAAAGAGAGAGATTTAAAGATATTATCGTACCAGCCGTTAAAAAGGCATGTTAAAAAGGGGAATTCCTTGTGGATAGGTCTAAGGCTCGACGCAGACAGGCCACTGACCACAGGCACCAGTGGCAGCCACGCGCTACCGCTACAACTTTATGTATCGCGGACACTACTGTTGCGAGTGGCCCCAAGAGGCCATAAGTGAAGAATTAAAACTAAAGTAATAGAATACTTACTAAATTTTGCTCAAAAAATAATTGTTACAGCTATCTTTTTCATATCTGGTAATACAGCATATGCAAGAGTGAGTGGCAAAATAAAGCATTGTCTGTCGGCATACGTCTAAATCACAAGTAGGTAAGTTGGAATATCAAAATGGTTAAAATTTGGTTCCACTTGTCTTTTGCGGTAGGTTTAGAAATTTGAACCCTCTAGTTCCAGTAAGAAGGTTCAAATCTCTGATCATTTTACCTTCCTACTTTTTATCTTTTTGAATTCGGACAGCCGTGCTAGTTTGTGGAACGGAACCCTTCAAAATTACGTAAGTTTGGGTGAATGTACATCTTTTTCTAACACCTTTTAAATTTCAAATTTAAAGTGGGACAAAGTGATGTATTTGTATATATCTCTTGATATTTTTTTGTTTTTTTTTTAATCGGAATAGTTTTGCGTTTGACCACCTACTGCCTGTTGTTAAGCAGATAAGCGGTCTAGGTTGTAGCACGCTTTCCTAGAAGATACATATTTACTCGGGATTTGAAGACGCCCACATTGTACTTTAGCGGGAAGACAGACCCAGGCAAAGCGTTCCACATTCTGGCTGTTCGTATGAGGAATGAGGATTCAAATCGCTTGGTTCTAATGCGCGGAATGTCCACCATAAAAGGGTGGCGCTTTGGTCGCGTCTGTCTAGCCGTACGATAGAAGAAAGGGGCAGGTGGGACCAGATTGTGCAACTCCTGGGCGCATTCTCCGAAGTGAATCCGGTAAAAGGCTGACAAACACGCTACCTTACTTCGATGCTCGAGACTTTGCAGCTGCGACATAGTCAGGGTGTCGTTGTCAATCAGCCTCCTGGCTCGCCTCTCAATCGACTCCAGAGCCTCCAGTTGATATTTGGCAGAGCCATCCCAAAGGTGAGAGCAGTATTCCATGCACGACCTGACTTGAGCTTTATACAGACTAAGCAGTTGCTCAGGTGTGAAATACCGTCTCACCTTAGAGAGAACACCAAGTTTTTTGGAAGCTAGTTGGGCCTTTGACTCTATGTAAGAGCCGAAGTTAAGAGTCGATGAGAGTGAAACGCCTAATAGTTCCAAATTGTCAGTTACCGGAACGGAGACACCACGGAAAGCGGGAGACAATTAGAAGGGTCTCTTTTTGGCCGAAAACAGACAGGCTTGAGTCTTCGTGGCATTAAACTTGACCAGGTTAGCATCACCCCAGTCAGAAACCGCCTCCAGACTCAAGTTGAGCCGCTCGACCATAGCCTCTCTGTGTGACTCGATCTGTGGCCCGCTGGTTCTTGCATCGGATGTGTAGCTCTCCACGACTGTACTGTCGTCTGCGTACCCAAAGATTCCGGGCTTTAGCAGATCGTTGATATGCAGTAGGAAGAGGGTCGCAGAGAGCACTGACCCCTGAGGAACACCGGCATTGATAGCCATATGATCTGACGAGCAGCCATCTACAACCACTCGTATCGACCGATTCCTCAAGAAATCTGATATCCATGCGCAGAAATCAGCAGGCAGGCCGTAAGATGGAAGCTTGCCAATTAGGCTGTCATGCCAGACCCTGTCAAAAGCTTTGGAGATGTCCAAGGAGACAGCCAGCGCCTCCCCATGCTTTTCGATGACCTCACTCTAGATGTGTGTGGCGTACGCCAGAAGGTCCCCAGTAGACCGGTTTCGGCGAAAGCCGTACTGATGGTCACTGAGTAGGTCATTCGCTTCCAGGTACGCCAGGAGCCTATTCTATCTTGCTATTTTAGTACGGTTTCCATTACTTTAGTTCTAGTTCTGTGACTGCAAGTCACTGGCCACCGGTGGCTGTGGTCGGTGACCTGTTTGAGCTGGGCGTAAAAGTCTCGTAAAATTCATACACAAATTTCACAGAATTCGTTAGTACAGGACCGGCATTTGTACCCATAACCTCGCAAATGTAAGACGGATGTCACTACCACTAGTTCACTACGGAGCAGTGTAGCCAGAATCAGCATTTTATTAGGTACTTTTTCAGTATATTTTAGGGACTTTCTCGAATATTATATTATTATTTTAGTATTAGTATTTTTGTAAGTATACTTGCGGTGGTCGGTATCTTTGAGTATATTTCAGAAAAATATGTTGTAAATGGCATTTTTTTTTGTATATTTGGGTAATTCAGGGTACTCCTAGGATTTGCGATATACGAGGAACTTTTGTAAAAATAGTGAAATATTCCGAAGAGTATTTATTAAGGTAGGTACTTCGGTATATTTCTGAAATCTGAATCTGAATTTTGCCAAACTGGTCACACTAAAATGGAGTCTAGAAGTCTAAGTACCTACCTACTTGTGGAAACATTATTTTAAAGAATTTACCAAGTACGATTAGCTGTTCTAATTCGGAGCAACAGACGAGCCGACATCTTCAAGTAACCAAAGGAAGGCGAAAAGCTTTTCGCTTCAAATTATAGTTTCCAGTTGCTTGCCAGAGTTCAGGTATCGCTATTAGGGAAATAGTCCAACGGATTTCTTGAGACAGGGGATAATTAATGTAATTGTAGGCAAAGAGAATTAATTGAAGGCCGAGAAAATAATAGGTTCTGATGAAAGGTTCTACAAAAACAGCCTTGTATTTATTTTAGCTGCTTTATTTTTTTAGTGCTAACATGTGTTTAATATAAAACAGCATAACAGCACTTTAGGCTACGTTTTGTTGATAGAAAATTGGGTCCCAAGCGAAAAATATGCAAATTTCCATAAAATATGAGTAAGAGTCTGTTCGGTGAAGCGGTGCGACTTGCACCTCCAGAGTTTACACAGTTACTCTGCCCAAATTCATGTAAGTTATATATACGAGTAAGTGAGATGTGTTATCAGTGACGTTTAAAAGTAGTGTTAATACTGTGCAAAGTAAAATAATGAACCAGTGATTTTAAGGATATGGAGTTTTACTACAAATAATGGGTGCTTTTCGCCAGGTCACCATTAGGGGTGGCCTCTTTGACTAAGTTGATATTTGACAAGTAAATTAATTAATGTTTACTGTAAAACCTTTTGTATTTTGTATTAATGAGTAGTGTAAAATGTAAAGTTTGATTGCGAATAACAGTAAATTCATTGCATTCATTTACAGAAAAATAATGTATACTCTCATATTAAAAAAAGTAATTTACAAAAAAATATTCAATGTGAGAATCGGTTCTATGAGTTTTTGGAATAAAAAAAATTTTGACGCGATCTTGCGGTTAGTCCCAAAATAAAAAAATACTTAGTTTTCTACACAATTATACACCTCTGAAACTCCATATACTTTGCAATGCAACATCATGATATAATATGCATCGAGCTATGTAGCCCCAACATTTGTGTTATCACGACGAGTGTAGCTATACATAAGTATCCAAAGCATATTTATTAAACCCGTGATTATCGAGCTATTTTCATTACGACATTATTAACCAAACTGTTTTGCACCGGCAGTTGTTATCTCAAAATTAATGAACCAAGACTCAAAGTTGGAGTTCGAAATTTGTGATCATCCCCAATATTTGCGTCTCCCATGAATGCAACGGAGTTCGTAGTTGGTTCGACTTGGACAGTTTTCAATTACTTCAAACTAAGTTATGCGGGGCTTAAGTGCACCGCATGTCAGGATCTCTGGTATTTGTTGTCTCATAATATGTATTTGTTTGTTCATAGTTTCTGTGGAGAAAGAACGGGCAAATATGATTTTTTGTGGCTATAAGACCTACTGAATACTGATATACCTACTTAGCTATATTTTTATGCTTAATCATAAATCCATAAAACTTCGAAGAAACTTACCCATGCTGACTAGCTCGTGAGGAAAACAAATTATGAGGTATACCTACCTAGTTTAAGTTAGTTACATTTTAATGTGTGTATTTTTTCAATGTTTGTGCAAAAACATGCACAAATGCTAGATGACATGAAAAATATGATAAACAATATGCTAAAAATGCCTTTTGTTTTTTCATGTTATGTTTCATCAGAGTCTACATTATTATAGACGAGATAAAAACATACTATTTTTCTCTTGTCCTCTCTTTTGTTAGACAGCAAACGACGGGAAACAAATCTATAGATTCGATCAAGCTCGATTGGATCAGATTATAAAGTTTACTGTCTCATATTACCGTCCTCATAAAGTATGAAAAGATAGATTATGTAAGCTCAATCTCTCCTAAAACTGAAACCTTCATAAAAAAGCTATGGATGCTTTGAATTAAAGTATATTTACATAATTTAAGCGGCACAGGTGTTGCGACAGAGTCTAAAAGGGTAAAAAGTTACTTGAACGCGTTCCGTCATCAAGTTGCCCGTAATTCAGCCTTCTGTACCTTGCGGCCTCAAACTTTTATATGGCAACCTCAAAGAGCTGGTTCACACTGTCGCGGTGCTACCGCACTGTAGCGCAAATATATGTTGGATTTGCGCATACAAAGCAATGTGGCTAGCTCAATTTCTGAAACAAATAGAAACCCAAGTGTTTAGGATAGCATATGCGATTCTAATACTAGAAAAGGTAATAATCACTAATTACTAAGCTTAAAACTGTTTCGGCGCCGCGCCACAAATACTCCTGCACTGTTTGCCTCGATGGATCTGAGTCCGGTGTTCTAGGGTGTAGTGCCAAAATTCACTATCTGGTAGGTATACAACCGATAATTATTTGAAGTTATGATTCATAGGCCGCCTTTCCGTTTCTCTGTTGTGAGTGAAATGGAACATACAAAAAGACAAGAACGACTAATATTACACACCTAGTGCAGGTATTATTTTAATGCATCACCTAAATACCCAAACTTGAGACCCTTTGACCCCTTACACACATGGTAGATGTATTACCAATTGCACCGATGAGGTTATTGAATCACTAAACTGGCGTTCAGGCGCCGTGTCGTAACCATATTGGTCCGTGTGAACCGGCTCTAACGTTTCCAATGAAAAAGTGCTTACGGCGCCTACACCTACAACAACCTGTGTTTTATACTTTTGCTTAAACATCAATGAGAGCTCGGGCCTCGATTTGTTTGTAAATTGGCTTTACCTTTGAAAAATTAAAGAAATATTTTTGGAAACATTGCTTGCTACGCACGATTAGAAAGTTAACTTCAAAAGATTTCTTGGAGCAATATTTTGTTTAATGTTTTAATATTTTAAATATTACTTGTCGGTACCGCACTGTGGCTGAACGAGTAATTTTCAAAATTTTGGGTATATATTTTTCAGTTTGGTACGACTACTGATCATGTAGGTCGTTTAATATTTATATTTACTTAAACTGTTTGCACTGAAATAGTTCAAAAAGTGAAGAGGATTTTTGGCGCTGATTTCCAACTTGTTTCCGCAATTTTTCAATCACAACATGTGCTTAGCTAGAAAAGTGTACATCCATTGGTTTTTAAATTTTAATATTACATGCGTTATGTACCTAAAATTAGACACGCTATGTACTTTTTTGTTATAATTTGTTAGTTTATCGGAGTAGATTGAAAATACGATAACAACAGCTTTTTGTCTCTTCTATTAAATAAATTATTTGTCTTGAAAATCGCAATTATACTAGAAGCTATTTCTAGCTAGAAGCACTTAGCATCATTAAAAACCTTTCAGTTTCAACAACAAACACAGATAAATAAGTATCCGCTATAAGAATAAACAAGTCCCTTTTTATAAACAAGAAGTATTTACTCTAACCGGAATCCCAGGGACCGCTGCACGGAGATACAACTATTTCAGTATTTTCCCTCACTTACAACAATGGATGCACATTTTAATTTAACAAATGGCAAGTTCCCACAGTCCGAAGGCAACAGAGCGAATAAACAAAGCAGAACAGCGCGGTTGTTTAGACAAAAGATAGGAGATAAGAGCGGAGCCTGTAAGAAGGTTGTTTGGGACTGATAACGTTTTACGCGATGCTGCGGTGGACGGTGATACAGTTGATGAGATTCTGTAATGATTTATGCACTCATAAGAGCCGAAAAAAGTGACAGATTTTATTCATAAAATGAAACGGAATCATAACCGTTCATTGGCTTTTTTTGTAAGAATGTCCACGGAACAACACGGCCAGAATAAGCTAGATTCAAGGCGTTTTCAAACGGCCGTCCACTAAACAATCCAACTTTATTTGCGCGCTATGACAATATAAATAAGAGGTCTACTCCTCAAATGCATCTCAAACTACCACAACCCAGGTTCGAGATGTTCAGGAAAAAATATATACACATGGCTGCTTTAATTCGCTTTCTGCGGAGTTGTTTGAACTCCCATACAGGAGAGCTTTCAGTTGCAGAAGTGGTTGGTGACGGAGTGCTTTTACGAAATTGACGATTTTCTTAATAAAACACCGTGTGGGTGTCGTTTCCATACATATAATACTCGTAGAAGCTGTTAACATTATAGAACAATAATAATTATTTAATTGTACTTCTAACAATGGCCATTTGGAATGGATTTTGATTTTTTATTTTGCACACCTATTTATTTATGGTTGTTAGTGGATGGATATTTGTTTGTATACTTATGAAGATCTTTTGTATACTCGTACCCACTATCATGCAAATAAATACCATGACATTGAAAGGTCGAAGAAGGCCTACAAGGAGTCTATGTGAGCGAAGAAAATAATTACGGGTCTATTGTAACAGTGCAGTGGTATGTATATAGCTATTACAACCAGAGGGATAATGCAGTCGATTGAGACAATCTGAAGAAGATATGGATTTTAATTTAATATGGCATGAATTAGAAAAAGACACAAAAAATATCTCGATTCATTAGCTGTTGCCGTGTTTTTCGCCCGGTAGTGTCAAATTCCAATTCATATTTGACAGTTTTGACAGTTCTGGGCAGGATATTCCATACATTTTTGTGGTTGAAAATTGTTTCAAGCGACAACAGCGCCATTTCTCTGGTTGTATTAGCTCTATTTTTTTTTTGCTTTTTAAATTTGTCTACGAACACAGATTTAAAAAAATATAGTTACAATGTTTAAAATCATTGTAATTGTTACGTGACCTGGCTAGGCAGCAGATTTAGGTAGGTATTCGAAATAGCTTTGATCTACATTTTATACAAAGTTGAGTCACTGTCCACCACAAATTTTACGGGATGCTCTTCTCCAACCCAATATAAGTTTCGTGTCCTATCTAACCTATCTTTGTTCTGGCGATTGTATTCTCGGGACGGCCGTTAATTCGCGTGACGTTTTTATTAATCGTACTTCGGGTTACGTGAGTTAAGTGCGGCTTAATTGCCAATTAGCGGGGTCTAATGGTTGTAGTTCAGTGTTTTAGGTTACTTTTCTTAAAAAGCATGACCGTGATGTTTTGGGAAAAGCTCCAAAGCGCCCTTGGAGGAAATAGCGAGTGATGGTCGAATACCTAGCTAATCTTTTAGGCTATAAATGCTATGATAGCACCTCGTTTGCCAAACAGCTAGGTGAAAAAGTAAATTAATAATTTTATTGCAATCATACCTAATTTTTCGCAAAAGATGGCTTAACCAACTTCAATTACGAACAAAACTCAAATGTTTTTTACGAATCAATGTATGTTGACTGCCTCGGTGGCTCAGTGGTTAGTGACGCTGACTTCTGGGTAAACGAGGTGTGGGTTCGATCTCCACCCAGGGCAAACATTTGTGTGATGACCATAGGTGTTTGCTCTGTGTCTGGGTGTTAATTAGGTACTATCTATATAAGTATGTACTTAAAATATGTATGTGTAGTATATCAGTCTCTGGCAGCCATATCACAAGCTTTGCTTCGTTTGGGGTCAGAGACCGTGTGTCGCCTTATATTTATTTATTTAATTTTTGCGTTGGTGTAAAAAAACGGCTTAGCCGATTTCAATAAAATTTAAAAGAGAATGGTCTCTTTTATTTTTTTTTAATTTACTAAATCGTTTCAGAATTAGCGAAAATATCGATGAACATATACAAAAAAACATAGAGACGAACATAGAACCTCCTCCTTTTTAAAAAAGTACGGAGCTGTGTTAAAAATGTACAGTGCTTAGGCCGTTAGTACCTGACTTTATTTCCTATATTTGTTTGTAAATCATTTTGCCATACCTAATTTTCTTTGATACCTTACAATTTCACAAACAAAAATCAATTCAGAAAATATCTTTGACTAATTGTTTTCTACGCGTTTATGTTAGATGGTTAGCCCATGGTAAAATATTTCCTTTCGTTTTATTTTTATGAAATAAAATTTGTTAACAATCCCACCAAAACTTCCATCAAAACCGATGTGTTTACGACTAGAATGAACATCAAATTCACTAAGCAATTTGGCACGTAGACCTAACCTCGCAGAACAAATACAACCAACATTTACAGAGCCCAAAAATCTGGCAGAACATAGGGGACTAATAGCTCAGACTAGAGAAGTTTATCTTCAAAACGAGCGTTCCTACCCTCAATATTGTCGCATATTGCGCCCTATGCCCGCACCGAAAATGCCATGTTCCTGTGACTTATTAAACACGGGACAAATTTCAGGATTTTTCTGCTCACTATTTGTTGGAGTTTGTTTGTTGTTTATTTTCATTCATCCATCAGTCATAAAACATCTAGTGCTGGACATACTATAGATCTCTAATAAGACCGGAAGCAAGTGACCGTGAGAGTCCATTGCAACTATGCAGACCTGATGAGGTCTTTTGTTCACCTTGTCGGTGTGGAAGTCCTATGCTGAGTCTGCTAATACGTGGCGATAATCATAATCAATTTTTGATAACAATAATTTCAGGTTAAAATCTGAAGTTCAGACATTGTTACAAGTTCCAATTAAATACATAAAAGAGGTACAGTGATGTACCTGTGATATTTGTTGCGTTTGTATAATTGCGTCTTTGGAAAGGCAGCAGGATAACACTGAAACTTCTACAGTATGGAATCAATTATTCAGCTGTCGAGTAATTGCAGGGGCTCTATTTTAGAACCGATAGCCAGTAAAATGTACACGCAAATAATCATGAGATCGAGTAAAAGCAAACATTGACATTTATTTTTGCAAAAAAATGGCAAAACCACCAAATGGCAAAATGGCAACCACCAGTCCATCGTGTACACAATACGAATATTGTGCTCGAATTGTTTACATTATTGTGGATTTTTTAAACGGCTCAGCTGACCTCGGGAGTACCCTTTCAAACTAAAAAATAAATTTTCGATTCGGTTCACAATTGGCGGAATTATCGATGAACATACACAAAAAAATCATACATTCAGACGAACATAGAACCTCCTCCTTTTTGGAAGTCGGGTAAAAATCTATCTTACTCTTAGTGCAAATGGGGTAGCATGATATGCAATAAATTATTACTAAAGTCATTTTCTAACGTTCAAAAAATTTTGATGCATGTCCAACGGTCTAATAAGTCACAGGCATGTCCTCTAGGAACGTAGTAGTACGCTATTCGTACTGGTGTTCTAGTAATAACATCGCGAGCTTGGCACCGCCTGCCTAGCGCATTTCGCATACAACGAATTTTATTATAAACGCACTTACACGACTTTTCCCATTTTATTTTTGCATGTTAATATGGTGGTCGGTAAGGATGGGACGTGTTTGTGGGAGTTTCAATGTTTGTTTATGTTTCCATATCTGATGGGCATTTTATTTAACTTTTCAGTGCGATTGATTTTGGTGGTGTTTTGTTATGATTCAGTGGCTCTGCTTTGGAATTATATAACTTGGCTTCGATTTAAAGCTAGACTATAGCAATATCGCTATAGTTGTTGCAGAAAGCTGTTCCTCAGTTTCACTAAAGTGTTAGGTACAGAGAATTACATTTTGTAGAATATCATAGCGTTTTTGTAATTGACTAACTTACATACAATATCTTGTTTACATAAATAAATACAAATACAAATAGGTATATTTTGGTTAAAAAATACATCTGTACCAGCCTTATATTACTTAAATAAATACAAATACAAATAGGTATCTTTTGGTTAAAAAATACATATAAGACCTCAATTCTTTCACGATATATCTAGAATTCTGTAGCATAGATATTTATACCGGTAAGCGTAGACGGACTTAAAAGTAACTAGCTACAGTTCAGCATGAAATCAATTGGAATCATAACGTTTTCAGAGAATGGAAATCCAAAATTTACTTCAAGCCTAATTGACAGCATTGAACTAGTTAATCCATGTTTTATCTATTTTATTATTAAAATTATGAAAGGAAAAAATTAACGCGAATATATTTTTAATTCCTTGGTTTTTCAACCTTTACTGATGTTAAAAATCTGAAAATATGTTTGTTGGGCGCTCATTGACGCAGCAACGGAGCGAGGAATGGATTTGATTTTTAGCATGATTATAGTTTAAAAATCGAAGAGTGTCATAGGCTAATAATATTATGAATATACAAATTATTATTATTACACACCCGCGGCTTTGGGTAATCTTGACATCGTTTCCCTCATACCTTCTTTACTTTACCTCATCTCTACACGGAATGTAATATCGAACAGGTAGAGCTGCCTCGAAGTGCGCGTAACAATCGGTGTCAATCGTCGACCGACATCAGGCATGATGGAAATTGGAAACTTGTGTCGTCAAATCTGGAATACATGACGCCGCTGCGGCTATTTGTTCGAGATTGTCGTCTTGGTATTAGATATTGAGATTCCGGAACTATTTTAGGCGGGAAGTGAAGTATGGTTGGAAGTTTGAAGAAAATGCAGCAATCGATATTATAGCGCTCCTGCAGGGCTAGGATGCGCACGAAGTAATATTTCTTTAGACGTGTCAGAACGAGAACTTGCTATAAAGGGCAAAGTGTATAATATCTGTCACTTTTTCACACGTCGAAAAGTGTTCTTTTTGTAGCTTTTTGTGGTCGCATGCTGGACTAGCTGGTTAATATAACTCGGGAGTCATAGTGAGGTAGGCATCGGGTGATAAAAAGATAGGCCTTTTTTACGAGGCGGAAATTTTCGAAAGATGCCCGACTACTTGAGGGTGCAGTTGGGTTATGTGGGATTGTACCCACTAAAACCGTCTTGCTGACCAGCCTTTGTGCTTTCTTGGGAGCTCCGGGATCTCCAATAGGAACGCACCGGTGCTCCCAGCACTTTATGTGTCTACTCGCCTGGTAGTAGGACCAGGCTTGTACTGTCCTGTACGACAGCGTTGCCACACGTATGCCGTCCTCCTGGAGTGGATGGCTAGAGCCCCAACTCTGAGCAACCAAGAGCCCAGGGGTCCCCTTTTAGTAGGCTCTTACTGCAGGCAGGGGATACCGATGCCGTATTCTGAGTTTGACACCTCTTGTCACATCCAACTATTTTAATATTTTGCCCTCATTCCTTGTACCTCGCATGAAATGTGAATGTATACCGTTTACAAATAAAAAATATTTTGAATTTCAATTATCTATACTTATTTTTTGGTACTTTTTAGTTTCACACGGTTTACTAGGTACCTAAACTATGCAATAATTTTAATGTTTTTTATCTGTGTTCTTTAGCAATACAGAATACCTATCTACCTACCACAAAAACTAAAAGTTAATTCATAATGTAAAGTATGGGATACAGAATCTCAGTTATAGTAATTCCACACTAACTTCTATTTATATTTATTTCAAAGTTTTTCAACACAAAATCACTTTGAAATCGATCGATTTGCAAGTATCAGTACACAAAAGCCGAGGATTTAACTCGTACATTTGAACAATTATACATGTTAACTTCTTTACGTAAATGTAAAAAAACTTAAAAACTATTTTTACTGAACGCGTTTTCCAATGCAGCAAAAGCTTTTCAATGGATAGAGTCGATACTTTAAGCTCAAAGAGAGCATCGCATGAGCGAGCAAATCTGGCGCCTGGACACCTGCTTTATTTCTCTTCTCGTTAAACTTATCCTAAAGCTTACTTGTGTTTACTCAGACAGAAATTTGCTGTGTTTATTTTTAACCTATTTATTAAAGGTGATATTGATTATGAATGTTCGTTAAGAGTTTCTAGCGAGTTTTACAAGGTTCTTAGATATATTTTAAGGTACCAACACTTTACTTGTGTTGTTTATAATCTTTCGCCGTCTTATCACAAAAGTTTTACGCACGTCTTAGACAATGTTTAACAGTACAAATGGCACGGTTAAACAGTGTTTAAAGCGTGTTTAAATATTTTGTGGCAAGGCGGCCGGTGTTTGAGCTCCATCCCATCCATCCATCAGCCGTAAGACGTCCACTGCTGGACATAGGCCTCCCCAATGGATTTCCAATAAGGCCGGTTGGAAGCGGCCTGCATCCAGCGCGTTCCTGCGATCTTTATTATATCGTCAGTCCACCTAGTCGGTGGACGTCCTACGCTGCGCTTGCTGGTCCGTGGTCTCCATTCGAGAACTTTACTGCCCCATCGGCAATCCGTTCTCCGAACTATGTGCCCTGCCCATTGCCACTTTAATTTGCTAATCCGCTGGGCTATGTCGGTAACTTTGGTTCGTCTGCGGATCTCCTCATTTCTGATTCGATCTCGCAGAGAGACGCCGAGCATAGCCCTCTCCATAGCACGTTGGGCTATCCTGAGCTTATTCATAAGGCCCACAGTAAAAGACCACGTTTCAGTTCCATATGTCATCACTGGCAACACACAACTATCGAAAACTTTCGTCTTGAGGCACTGAGGTATATCAGATGAAAAGACGTCACGCAGTTTTCCGAAGGCTGCCCAACCGAGTTGGATTCGGCGATTGACCTCTTTCTTGAAGTTGGACTTACCTAGCTGGACTACTTGTCCTAGGTAGACGTACGAGTCAACAACTTCAAGAACCGAGCTCTCAACAGATATTGGGGTGGGTACGACATGGGCATTACACATGAATTTTGTTTTATCCATGTTCATTTTGAGACCCACCTGTTGAGAAACTCGATTGAGGCCTTCGAGCATCGTGCTGAGCTCTTCCATCGATTTCGCCATGACCACGATATCGTCGGCAAACCGAAGGTGAGTGATGTATTCGCCATTGATGTTGATGCCAAATCCTTTCCATTCCAGGAGCTTAAAGGCGTTCTCCAAAGTGGCAGTAAACAGTTTCGGAGATATCACATCTCCCTGTCTGACGCCTCTTTTCAAACGGATCGCCTTCAAGCTCTCTTCCTGTACTCGGACCGACATAGTGGCGTTATTATACAAACACTTCAAAACTTCGATATACCGATAGTCAATACGGCATCGCTGAAGAGACTCAAGCACAGTCCATGTCTCGACCGAATCAAAGGCTTTCTCAAAGTCCACAAACGCTAAGCAAAGTGGCAAGTTATACTCTTCAGTATTCTGTATAACTTGCCGCAGCGTATGGATGTGGTCCATGGTGCTTAAGCCTTTTCGGAAGCCGGCTTGTTCGGAAGGCTGGAAGTCATCAAGCCTGCGCTCGAGACGATTCGTAATGACCCTTTAAAACAGCTTATAAACATGGCTCAGAAGCGAGATGGGTCTGTAATTCTTCAATAAGGTGTTGTCACCTTTTTTAAAGAATAGCACCACCACGCTTCTGTTCCATGCTTCCGGCGTTATGCCCTCGAGGACGACGGTGTTGAAAAGCTTCTGAAGGACTTTAAGTACCGGTTTACCACCCGCTTTCAGAAGCTCTGAAGTGATTCCGTCATCACCCGGTGCCTTGTTGTTCTTAAGCTGATTCAAGGCCATTCTAATCTCGTACAGGCTGATGTCCGGGATGTCTTCGGTGAAGTGTCGAGTCAGCTTGGCTCTCGGGTCTTTAGCCGTGCTGTCAACAGGCTTATGTTTATATATATGTTATGTTTGAGCTCATTGGTTTTAAACTCAGTCTGCCCGTGAGCACGCATTACAATTTATTCGAAACGATTAGTCAGAAGTAATTTTTACCCCACAAGCCTCCATGTAAAAGTTAATCATTTCTGACCTCTCTTTTTGACTGTCATTTTTTTCCTCTATAACCCACAAGAAGGAATAGGTTCAATAACCAATAACCCTGTATCAGAATAAGTAAGTAAGTAATGTGTTGGAGTTTTTAACAGCGTCTTGAAAGCCTCAATTTAATCATGAAGTGCCGTTACACCTTGTTGCAAATCATGAGTTTATTACATGTGGACGACTCATTCTTTCAGTCATCACTCCGTCAGACACTCACACTAGGTACTTTTCTCAATGTGTAGTAATTATTACATCTTCTTTGTCAATATGTAAGTATGAATTGTACATGTAGGTAAAGACCGCGGTGCGCCCATAATTTGCAACAATTGTACCATGAAAGGGCTCGTTCTTATTTTTAACTCACTTCCAAAAAAAGGAGGAGCTGTGTTCGTGTGTGTGCATTTTTTTGTGTATTTTCATTGATATTTTCGTCAATTGTGAACCGATTTCAAAAAAATATTTTTTATGTCCAAAGGTAATTTACTCCTGAAGTGGTCTTATTTAAATTTTATCGAAATCAGCGGACCGTGTTTGATAAATGAACAGTAATGTACATTATGTGTCACATTGATTCGTGCATACTATTCGATTTTTGTCCACTGTGGAAGTCGTTGGAGCTATTTTTTGCGAAAAAAAATTATATAGTTGATGCATGATGCATCTACTAATCCACACTGTCTCACTGAAGATATTTTCTTTCAGTCGTTTAAAATTACATTCAATTAGACGGCTTACTGTAGATTTTCAGGTAACATTTCAAACGAAGTTATAACTTTTGGCGACTAAGTTATGTCGAGAATAAGTAAATGATTGCCGAAGAATATATCGAATTCAAATTCGAATCGGATTACATCACAACACAAATAATCAGAGAATAAAGTGACAAAAAGAGAAGTATAAGATTCCTCAACATCATCATTTACAGCCATATTTATTCCACTGCTGGGTATATTATGTCTACTAGAAAGTAATTATCTAGGAAAAAATGTGTGTTAGTGTCAATTTTACGCAAAATTTTGAACCAAATGGCACAGTTAAGTGATAACTTTCAGTGGCATCCAACATTTAAGTGACACGTTTTCCCGCGCGGCTCCCAGGCAGGAGTTCTAAATGTTTTATTTACCCAGAATAAATTCTGTCACGACGACGTTACAGCGGTGAAAGGATGTAGATCCTTACTTAATATTATAAATGCGAAAGTAACTCTGTCTGTCTGTCTGTCTGTCGCGCTTTCACGCTAAAACTACTGAACCGATTTGAATGAAATTTGGTACACAGATAGTCTAGAGCCTGAGAAAGGACATAGGCTACTTTTTGATTCAAAAAAATAGTTTTAAAGGGTTCAAAAGGGGGGATGAAAACGCATTGGCTAGAATCTTAGAAGAAAAAACTTTTATTCTACCATGACAAATGGTAATTTGCATCTTGACTTTCCAAATTACATTCTCTATGCCCAATTCCCATTCAAGGCTGCTCAAGTTGCAAATGTCAAAGTCAATCAATCTTTTCCTGTAAAATGTAGAGAAGGTTACATGTATTTTTTCAGTTTCCTCCTCCTTGCGTCGATTTCCTCATGTCTGAGGGTCGTGACCTCTGCCTCCCAGAAGCTTCTCTCTCACAATGTTCTTCCATCGTCCTCTATCTTCAGCAACCCGCAGCGCCTCATAGATGGATGAGTCAAGAGTGGTGCGAATCTGATCGGACCAACGTATCGGACTACGACCACGTGACCGCTTGCCGTCGACTTTCCCTGTGACCATCAGTTTCTCGAGGTTATCGTCTTTTTTCCTTGCAATGTGGCCAAAGTAGTCAAGGACACGTTTAAGACAGATGGTAGAAAGTCTATTCGTGACCTTTAGCTGTTTAAGTATCGATACGTTGGTCCGGTGAGCTGTCCATGGAATCCTGAGCATCCTTCTCCAGCACCACATCTCGAAGGCATCAATGCGTCTACGATCTGCTGCTTTTAGAGTCCAAGTCTCAGCAGCATATAGAAAGATGGAGAAAACTAGAGTGCGGACTAATCTAATTTTTGTTTTCAGTCTTATCCCCCTGTTCTTCCATATCTTATCGAGCTGAGACATGGCCCCCTTCGCCATACCTATACGTCTTCGCACGTCACCTACACAGGAGCCATCATTACAGATGCTGGAGCCGAGATAAACAAAATTGTCAACTATGTCCAAGTTTGACACCCCATTGATGTTCAATGATTTAGCTCTATCAACCACCATGATTTTAGTTTTCAATCTGTTGATAGAGAGCCCAAAACTACAACTAATACGCTCCATCCTATCCAGCAGCTCAGTCATTTCAGCTTCGCTTGCAGCAATAAGCGTCGTGTCATCAGCATACCGGAGGTTTGTGACTTTAACACCACCAATGCTTACGCCTCCATTCCAGTTGTCGCAAGTTTGTCGCATTATAACTTCTCCATACGCGTTGAACAAAATGGGGGATGCAATACAGCCTTGGCGAACACCTTTTCCAAAACAGAATGGCTGGGACAGCATCTCGCTAATCCTGACTACCCCTTTATTGCTGTAGTAAAGCGATTGAAGCAGTGCGGTGAGGTGTTTTGGCACGCCTAATACACATACAATTTTTTCAGTTTAATTACGTAGTTTTCATTCTAATAGGTATGTATACAAAACGCAAATCGAATCTAGCGCGTAGTTCTAGCGGAGCTCGCGTAAAGAAAATTGCTAGAAGCCAAGAGTCTGAAGAGCACACTTAAACGCGTTTGACATTAGATGCCGAGCGCCACGCATCTCAAAGAGCTGCTGAGACTCAAGAGCAAAACCAAGCGCGTCAAATTTTAGATGCTGAGCGTCACGCAGCTCAGAGAGCTGCTGAGACTTAAGGAGAAAGTCAAGCGCGGCGACTTTTAGATGCCGAGCATCACGCAGCGCAAAGAACTGCTGAGACTCAAGAGCAAAACCAAGCGCGTCGAATTTTAATTGCTAAGCGTTAGACGTTAAGCAAAAAATTGCATAGTTCCTGTAGGACAGGACAAAAACTATCGAAAGCAAAATTGTCGCCACTATCACAAAGACGCTAAGTGATTAATTCCTCTATGACGCTAATATGGATTAATGAAACGTCACAGCCAAACGTAATTAGATGACAGGTGACATTGTTTGCAGACTTTTAGAAATCACAGGTAGCATGGCAAAGGGACAAATTGTTTTTCCACCATTATATCCCGTTGAAGAGGAAATAAAGTATGGATTGAAAATGACAACTGACATTGAAATTAGATAAAATATTTTTTCCCTCTGCATGCCACCTGTTACTATGACGTTTAATACCAGGCCGTCATTTTGTCTGACATTAAAAATATTTTTAAATCTACTATCATCAGAGGTTTAACATGTTTCTTTATTCTACCTTTATGGTAAAGAATCATCATACCTACTTTAATATTATCAATCCGAAAAGTTTGTTGGTTTGTTCCTCCTTGACGCAGCAACGGAGAAAAAGATTGACTTGACTTTTGGTATGGATGTGGGTATGGATACTTATGGTTTGAAAGACAGAAAGTGATAATAGGATACTTTTTATCCCGAGAAAATTCGTGATTCCCATGGGATAGGACAATAACTGTTTCTCAGCAATGGAGCAACGGATTGACTTGATTTTAGGGGTGGGTATAGTTTGGAAGACGGAAAGTGACATAGGATACTTTCCATTCCGAAAAAATTGCGGTTCCCGTAGGATAAGACAATAACTTTTTCTCAGCAACGGAGCAACGGATTGCCTTGGCTTATTGCATGAATATAGTTTGAAAGACGAAAAGTGACATAGGCCACTTTTTATCCCAAAAACATTAACAGTTCCCGTAGGATAGGATAAAAACTAAGCGAGCGGGCCGCGGTAGCAGCCGTCTAAGCGCCAGAAATAACCTGTCATTTCAAGTTTAGGACGTTCCTACATTTTTCGCACTCCTTCGCGGCACGCAACAGCGCTAGCCCAGACTCGGGCTCCATAACGGAGCTTGCGCTCCCGCCATAATGACGGAGTGTTTCGGAGCACAAGACACATCGTCATCCACCACTTGGGACTAACCAGCACTGAGCGTCGGACAGCATTCCAACGCCCTGGTCCCAGTGCAACGGGTCAGTCATAGTAGCCCAGCGCCTGCCTCTTCAACTGCAGAGGGCAGTGAGAACGGCCATCGCGATACCGACACCTCTCTTCCCCTGCAGCCCCACTGCGTCTGCCAACAGGTTGACGGCCTAGCGGAAGGTAGGGTAGGTGGCGGCACCCACACAACCAGTTCCATCCCACCGCAGCCCCTAATCCTCGGCTGCAGCGTCGCAAGAGCGGCACTGCAGCCTGCCTCAGAAGCAACACTCCTCATAAGGCAGGCAACCTACCGGCCATCCTCTCAGCTGCTTTAGTTAAAAGCGGCTGAACAACGAGTGCCGGCCTTTAAGCTGCCTTGGGGGAAAGACCCAAAGAAGAGGGAGACTTCGAGCGCCGCCTTTTCAGCTGCTTTAGACCTCCCCCGCCACGACAAGGCAGGAATACACAGGGGGGTTGTTTATACACTCCAACCGTAACTTAACCAACAAAACACAGAATAGGCCCTATTACACAGGGCAACAAAAGCATTCCTCTAAGGTATTTTGATGTTTGTCGCTTAGGTTAGGTTTCGCAACCGACATAAACATTAGCCAAAATCAAAATTTAACGCGGGCGAAGCCGCGGGTAAAAGCTAGTACTCTATAATTAAACAATCGGCCAAGTACGAGTCGGACTTGCGCACGGAAGGTTCCTTACTGTATGGGAGCTCCCCTTAAATATTTATTTTATTTTATTATTTATTTTTAAAGTTAAAATATAACTAAATATTCTGAGGAAATTTCAACATCTACCTGTTATTACTATTAATATAGAGCGAAAGACGGATTTTTTTAAATTCTGTTTTTAGTATTTGTTGTTATAGCGGCAACAAAAATACATCATATGTGAAAATTTCAGATTTCTAGCTATAACGGTTCATGAGATACAGCCTGGAGACAGACGGACAGATGGGCACACAGACGGATAGCGGAGTCTTAGTAATAGGGCCCGAGGGGGCCTATGTCCAGCAGTGGGTTTCTCACGGCCGATGGGTGGGAAAAAAACAATAATTAAATTGCACCCACTGAACGAAAATGTCGTAACATTTCAGTAGCATCCAACATTTAGTGTTACCCGGCAGGGGTTCTAAACGTTTCATTTACCCGGATTAAATTCTGTCATGACGTGTACAGCGGTGAAAGGATGCATTATGCAGCGTATTAAAATATTAAAGAAAATAGTAATGGCTGCAGCGGGCGCAGCGCCAGCGCGATGTAGCCACGAGACGCCATTTTAAAACCGAACGTGGATTTATGTTGGTAAATTTTCAACGTGTATTTTAACCTTTTTATCTTATCCACATAATAAAATTAAAGTTGAGTATAGAGGGCTATTTTTGAAATAAATTGTAACTGAATTGTAGAACAAGTAAAACGTATATATTTGTATGCTATTCGATCGAAAATAATTTATTTCAGAAGGTTCATTTAATACTACTTGTAATGTACTCATGTCTTATTGAAATTTATAAGACAGTTTCAGTAGGGTTGTATATTGAATCAACTAATTTACTTTTCAAAACTCTTCTACTTGTCTGGGATAGTAACCATCTTCGTATAGCTCTATTTTTGAATCGATACCCCGCTAGAACGTATTTGTCAATGGCCACCAAATGGTGGTAGACCGAGTATGAGTAGGTGCAGAGAAATTGAAAATCTATGGTAGTGCAAACAATATAGTATAAAATGCGATTTTTAAAGTTATAGTCTAGCGTTTCAGAAATTGAGCTCCTAGCTTATAAGAGCTAGTAGGCCGAGTCATACAAGTCGGCGGAAGTGATGTTAGCTGGGCAAAACCCAATCAACGGACAGCTTTATGTGAGCTTCAATCAAGATTGAACATTGCGCAGTTTGTAGCTAACTTCAAATCCGCCGAATTGTATGATTCGGCTTAGACATTTTTAAATACAGCAAATATAAAAGTTCATCGCACGTCATCATCAAATTAAGCTTTAAAAATTATCGACATATAATCGCTGCCCAAATTGCAGTGCCAGTTGCATACTATTATTACTCAGTACTTTGCGTAATTAGTACAATTTGCGTACACAGAGATTTCCTCGACAAATTGCTAACGACCGGCGGTAATGTTTCCATGAATGTTTAAAATGGTAGCGTCACATACGACCAGCTTGTGATAATGACGAGCAAAATAGCTTTTATATCGCAACTGCGTTTATAAATTGCTCATTAAACCATTATTTATCATTATTTAACCATGGCATTTTTTAGGGGTTTGTGACCAAAGGATAAAAACAGGACCCTATTACTAGGACTCCTTTGTCCGTCTGTCTGTCTATTTGTGACCAGGTTGTATACGTGAACCGTGAAAGCTAGAACGTTGATTTTTTACAGGTGACGTAATTCTGTTTCCGTGTTTAGAAAAAATACAAAAAAGAGGAAAAAATAAATATTTAAAGTGTTCCCATACAACGTTTTTCGCTCGATATTAATAACGGTGACAGGTAGATGCTTGAAATATTTACAGAATATATAGTTTAATATTTACTTCAAAAATAAGTTATTAAATTAAAATAATAAGAAATGTTTAAGAGGCTTAAACATTAAACATTTACATTTATTCCCATACAAGAAACGTGATGTTTTTGCTCGACATTGAATACGGCTACAGAAATATTCACAGAATATTATTAGTTGTACCTATATTCTTTTCAAAAATAAAATATATTAAGGCTTCCATATGGCACGGAACCCTTCATGCGCAAGTCCGACTCGCACTTGGCCGATTATTCAATTAAGCCTGCCAATCACCTCTGCGATTTGAAATATTTAACTTATTTAATGCATACTTACTAACTTGTCCTAATAATAATTAATTTACTCGTTAAATACAATTTTAATACCGCATATATTTGTTTGATATATTTTTGAAAATGATACGGTTTATTGGTTCTAATGCAATAAAGCGTTTATTATTGTAATCAAAGAACTATCGCAAACTTTAATTTAGATTAAAAAAGTTATATTGTTTTAAAACAATAAATATTTATCTATTTAACATCTCTCAATTTTTCATGAACGAAATTGTATACACCATATTTACGAAATAAACAATAAGAAAACCGAATGTAATTTAGCAAATATTAAAATATGTACGTACATTTCTACATGAAAGCTTCTGAACTTACAAAACAAAATAGTGCAAGAGAAAATGTAGAGTCAGATAGTAAAAATGCTTGCAACTTTTAATTGCTCTACAACTCAAACATTAAAACAGTTGTGCAAAACGGTTCCTTCAATGATACAACTTTAATTTTATCACACTGTTAAACTTGAAGAAGCTGTACCTACTATTCGTAAATTTCCATTCATAAAAATAATAATTGCTACGGTCCTGAAATTTTTTAGTGCAGTCCATGTCCTGGCAAGCGCAATGTAGGACGTCCACCCAAAAACAGATAGAAGAATTGAATTGAATCCTATTATTGTTATTTTTTATTTACAGAAAATGTAACTAACGGTACAAAATGTAAGGTAAATGGTTTTGTTCACAAAGACTACGCATTGCTACCTCAGGCTACAATATTACTATTTACTTAAAATGATATGAAACTAATAATTAAACAGATAAACTCATAAAGACCGTAGGATTGCATGGCAAGTCACTTTTCAGTCGTATTAGAGATCTTGATAGATAGATAGATAAACTCTTTATTCACACACACATAGAACAGAAAAATAGAGAAATAGATGCTACAACATGTGAAGCAACCGGCGGCCTTATCACTGAAAGTGATTTCTTCCAGTCAACCTTAGGATGAAGAGAGATGGTACAAAAGAAAAAACGACGACTAATTTAGAGGACACTTTAAAAAAAAATTATACGATAGACATATACATACATACTATAAATACATATATATAAATACTAATACTTAAATAAATAATATAATAAAATAAACTAATAAATACTTTTAACTTCTATAAAATAAGCTTATATCCAGCATCTTATCACATTTAATTGACAATGATGATTCACCTTCCAGCTTGTATACATTATATTTCAATTTTATAAGATTGTTCTAATGTAGATCAAAATAATATGATGGGGCTGACATGCAACTCTTGCTCGGTCTCCAAAAAAATGAAGAATAATAAAAACATTAAGAGGATGATGACTATTCAATTTATTCAACGAAGTAACTCAAACAAAAGGTTAAGTGCCTACGTGCCCTTGACTTCTGTTTTCTGTCAACTTAGCATTCAATCAAAAAATATCCTATGAAATCAAAGAGCCCCCTTTTTGCGACCAAACGGTCCGGCACTAAAACTGTGACGACATTGTCCGCACTAAATGAGAACGCCCTCAGTGAATATTAGGGTAGACAAAAAAGGGTCAGCCTTCAACGTCGGCGAACATATGTTTTGAATAGTGATGCTTTTACGTACTGGTGTCCATATTTATGAGAAAACTTTAAGTGCTACGTCGGTTCCTATCCATGTCCGACTGACAGACATTGACAATGTCCTTTGGCATAGAAAAATGATCGAGAATAGAGTTGCTGAAGGTTGGAAATTTTAAGGACAGGACAGCAAGATGGCTTCGAAACCACATGGAAGCCGCTATGCAATCAACTAAACAACTTAGCACAAGTAACACGGGAACTGATAATGACACATTGGCAACTTAGAAATGTTAAATAATTAATATTTAGTTGTAATTTTTGGACTTAGCCCAAACTGTCATTAATACGTCATGTCAAATGTTTTTCATCTGTCAATCACTCTCTCTGAAAAAGCCCTCCAAAATGTAAGCGTGTGATTCGCAATAAGAACTAAGTTTAATGAAGAAAAACAGGTTTAATTTCATCGGCCTCTGATCCAATTTCATCAAGAAATATGGGGGATAATCTTCAAATGGCTCCAAGGTACCGCTTAATTTTGTATGACGATTTCTTCAACACCGGATCTACTTTTTACTTAAATCTATGTGATTCGCGGTCAATATTACAATTTCAGAAAGACCACCTTAAATGTTTGTAAAACGGTTTGCTAACTTTAGATTGAAAGGTCGTTTTGAGGCCGTATAAACGTTAGGTGAAATAGCCCCAAGCTTCTATCAGAATCTACATTTTGGTGGAATCGAGTTATTTGTTCCTGTCAGTCACATTTACAATCCACAGTTAAGCTTTTGGAAATGCTATTTTAGGTTTATTCTACGAATAACTGAATTCGGCATATGCTTGTCTGAAGAGTAAATAAACAAACATAAACTAAATATACATCTAATTAACAGTGCCTAGTCTATAATAATTGATATAATTCTTAGTAAAATGTTTTTGTTCCATCATTCAAACACCGTTCAAAGCTTATAAACGCGACAAAGTTCGTTTAAATAAAAACCAATATTCTATGTAACTCTAACTACTATAAATAAATAAATATTAGGGGACACACACGGTATCTGACCCCAAAATAAGCAAAGCTTGTAATATGGCTGCCAGAGACTGATAAACTACATATTTTCAATACATTCATATAACAACCAGACACAGAGCAAACATCTACCAATATGTTCATCACATAAATGTCCCTTGCCCTAGGTGGGGATCGAACCCACGCCTCTTTGATTCAGGAGTCAGGATTACTAACCACAGAGCCACCGAGTTAGTCAAGAACTGACTAAATAGAATAAGTTACACCTCGCTAAATATAAACAGCAATTTTACAAAGCCTTTGACCAGTCGCAGCAGAAGTTCCGAGAAACAAATACACGCTTCATGTTTCGCGTATAATCGTATCATTTTCACATGTTGTAGTAAATCATATCTGTGGTTAGGATCCCGAGCAGTCTGCCCAACTTCTGTGCCTCCGCAGAATGTTGGGCAAGTTGAATGTACACTTTTGTGTACTGTATTTGTTTGATATCGCTCTAGGCAATTAAACTTTGCCTTTGCGACTCGTAAACTCGCTTATTTTTGGTGCATGTGAGTGCGGTATGATAAAATATTGACGACGTTTTGTTTAATTATGTTCTTGATAGTCTTGATACGAGTACAACGTGTTCTGAGGATACGGGTAGGCGTTTGTTGCTGAAGTTTGTATTTCAAAGAATTATATAGGGTTATTTCTAATCATTAGCATCTTCTTAGGGGCTTATTCTGTACATCAAAACTAACAACTTTTGTTCTGCGACTTTTGATAAAAAAAAAAAAAACAGCTGTTCTATACGTTTTGTCGAGGGTGAACGATATTTTTATAGGGAACAACAACTTTTTTGTTTGAGAATTAATAAAAGTCGTAGAACAAAAGTTGTTAGTTTTGATGTACAGAATAAGCCCCTAAAAGGATGCTAATTGATTAGAAATAACCCTGTATAGTACTGAAAATTTGGAGGGTAGAAATAAATTAATTGCTATAAACTATAGAGAATAATTTTGGTGAGTACTGTACCAGCCTGTTTGAAGTGAAAACTTCTTTATCGAAAATTCGTAAGACGGATGACGTAATGTTCAAGTTTTCACTTCTGCCGGCTTTCTCGTTGTTCCCTACCTGTTGTTTTTTAATACCTAGTCCGTTGCAGGACGTTGCTACCCACGAAGGGCGATTGGGCCATATCCACCAAGCTGGCCCAGTGCGGGTTGGTGGATTCTCATACGCCATCGAATTTCTTCTAAGGACGGAGAAATGCAAGTTTTTCAAGATGTTTTCTTTCACCGAAAAGCCAGTAGTGTTAAATCCGTAGACTACATAAATAACAAAGAACCCATTGGTTTGGGACCGGGATTTGAACCCATGACCTCACAACCCTTGGAGAGTAGGTACAATAAAACATAATATGTTTTCAAATCCTGAGTAAACAGGTAAGTATCGCCTAGGTATGCTACATCTTAAACTATCTCTGCTTTTACAGACAAGATATGGTCATTAAAAAAACAGATATGCAATAATAACATAGGTGCGAACCACAAGTATCATGTCAATATAATGTATGCATAAATAAATAAAGAATATATTCGTTACAACAAGTCGGAATGTGCAATAATGAGCAGCATTTTATTTTCGGGATCGGTACTCCAAAGAATACCTACTCTACGAAAGCACTACAGACATGCTGTGCACATCTCTCTCATATGCAGATAATGAAATCGTCAGAATAATTCATCATGACTCTAAACAACTATGTAAACTCAGACAACTATAAACACAAAATGGATTTTTCCAGCAAATGTTTATCGCCATTTTACGGCTTTGTTCAGGGCCGGGAATCGAACCTCGTTTACGAGGTCCGACCCATAAACTAACTTGAACGAGCTTTCTTAAGGCGGTTAAAATGTGTTACAAAAATGACATTAAGAAAATGTGTTTAAATAAATCCTTATCGTCAATTTTGTGAGTTTCCGCTGCATTAATTTGATAACTTTGCACTATTAAGTGATGTAGGTTTGTGTTACTTCATTTATGATCTTTTGTAAATAGAAAAATAACAAATGCAGTGGTAGTTGTTACAGGAATGTTTTTAGAAAATATGGCGACAGATATTTTTGTCATAAATTGAGGTAGTCTTTCTTTTGTAATTAATTTCTTATATTTAAAATCATCTGCACAGTAAAAATAAATAAAAAAAACGATTGCAGAAAAACTGCAGCAGGTGTTTCAAGTTATATAACAAAAGAAAATTATCTATTCAAAACTCTTACTTTAAAATCATCAATTTTACAGTTCTGAGGGGCTAGTATACAGATTTACACGAAAACTCAAACTACAGGTATAGTTCTCGTGTGTCCCTATACATTTTTGTACAGCGCCCCTGGTGGAAACGAGGACGAACTAACAGAAATGTAAGGGGACACCCGCAAATGCGCAAGAAATACCTGTACTAAAGGTTCTGATCTATAAGCCAGCCAGTAGACACAGTTTTCAAAATGCTCACCTGATTGCCACGTTAAGTATGGAAGAACAATATGAGTCTGCTGTTATTATGGAGTTTCTTGTATTGTTCACAGAAATAAACGTTTTAAAAATGTAGTTGTGAGTTGTACGTGTGTATGATGTTATTAATATCGAGCAAAAATGGCAAAATAATCACGTTCGTTGTATGGGAGCCTCCCCTAAATTTTTATTTTATTCTGTTTTAAGTATTTGTTGTTATAGCGGCAACAGAAATACATTATTTGTGAAAATTTTAACTATATATCCAGCTATCACAGTTCATAAGATACAGATTGGTGACAGACAGTTATTAGACGCGCTCATAGTGGTACGCCTGTTGTTTTACGCAGCGTTGTCGGTACTAGTGGGGCTGCTTGCGCACGAGTATTTCTGGGGGCCCTAGCACTCCAACGACGGAGCCCACACGATGATAGATTCTATAAAATCAGCGGAAAAGGATCTCTCCACGACATATTTATAATGGATCGCAGGCGTAAATGCATAATGGATCACGCGATCATAGAGGCACGCCTGTTGTTTTACGTGGCGTTGTCGGTACTGGTGGTGCTGCTTGCGTACCTCTAGTTTCGGGAGCCCCAGCACTACATCGATGGAGCCCACATTATGAAAGATTCTGGGAAATCAGCGGAAAAGGATTCCTCCGCGATATATATAATGGACCACAGGCGTATAGACATAATTGATCGCGTGATCATAGTGGCACGCCCGTTGCTTTACGCGGCGTTGTCGCTACAGGTGGTGCTGCTTACGCACCGCTACTTCCGGTGGGCCCAGCACCCCATCGACGGACTCAACGACGCACTCAACAACAAGTATCAATGTGGAGCTCACCAGATGATTGTGTAAGGTAAATATGTATACCTACTGATCGAGAGTAAAGAGGGGACGGGGAGTATTATTATACAGGGTTATCCAGAAGTGATGTAGTACTGAGCCGAAAGGAGGTGATTCAAGTTCGCTTCATACTTCGCTTCAATTATGAATAACTGCTACAATGGCAATCATTAATTTTATGAAAAATTTAACGTTAAAACGAACATACATACATAATACACTGGCGAAGAAAATATATCTTCATAAATATCAGTGAGCGCTGTGTATCAGTGACACAAAAATTATGAGCCAGATTTAATTTTAGTGACCCATATTGGAGCTTTAAACACGTTCCAATGTTTGGTCACAATGAATCACGTAATTAATCAATACGGAACTAATCCAGGCAGTATTACAGGCATGCAGGGCACGGCGAACTTGTTGTTCACAATTAATAGTTAGAAACCCGAAACTCGGGCTTATTTAACTGCAAGCTTTTGCTGCTAGGAATATTGGAATTTTTAGTAGTTTGTACGGTAAGAAGTTACCTACATGAATGCGAGTCAATGCGATTTTGAAGTAAGATTAGTCAAGATTAGATAAACACGCCTTTGTGATTTTATGTCCGTTTTGAAATAGAGTAGGAGGCGGAGCTAATAAACTAGTCTAACTTAAATACGTCGTTTGGACAGTAACAGACTTTATCATTATCATCAGCTGGAATTAAGTTGCTTACATCCAGCGATTCTGCGACCGTTTCTGCGGTCCTAATTAGATCAAAAGTCTTCCTTGTCTGTGGGCATCCCACGCTGTGCGTGCTGGTACTTGATCTCCATTCAATAATTTTATAGTCCCATTCAGTTTTCTATCCTACGGACTTTGTACTTCGCTCACTCCCATATTCGCTTGACAATTGAAGTTTTTTTATCGGGCAAAAATGCCTTTATTAACTGCAATAAAACTACACTACTACTACATAAAAAGCATTGGATCATCCACAGACCTTGAAATTGAATGCTTATTTGTTTGTGTATGAGTAAAATTGAAGTACAGTCCTTGGCAAGGATGTAAATATTTGAAGATAAACATTGTAAAATCTGTGGTTTCTTATCAAATGATTGATCTGAATCGTTTGTAAAATTATCTCTTTAACCACACATATCTAGAAGTCTACTCGTATCTTCAACCACAATGTATCAATTTGTATATATCAGTATCAATAACAGCGTTAATAAGTTGCAGCCAGTCTAAACCAGCGCAGTCTGTGCTTAAACTCCACATGCTGAACTCTCGGCCCGATGTATGAAACTTGAACATTGTTAGTTGCTAAACTAAATGGAACTGACATTAGTGGAGCAGTATAATATGCTAACTTGTGCCTTTGCTTCTTGAGGAATTAGGGAACGATGGACTTGGAAAATATAATATACTTGGGGTTTTTAATTAAAGTATAGCACAGGTGTTACTCATGCTTTATTTTAGTAGATAACTGCTACGTACTGCAGTTTCGATCGCATTTGGCGATCTTTTTCAAGGTTGGAGTACTAGCACGCGGGCTCGTCTCGCATAGCACTATAGTAGCAGTTAGGTATCTACTAAAATAAAGCGTGAGTAACACCTGTTATATACTTTAATTTAAAATGTGCAAAAACCACGCCAATTTCTATAACTAAATATACTTAGAGCTTAATAGCCAGCTTGACTGAGTTGTCTTTAACATGATATTTGAGGCATTATATTTCATACGGACATCACATTGGAAACCGTAACGCTTGAAGCATAGTTTGACTGTGTGTTTGTCAGCAACCACCGAAGTTAATAGTAGGGGAGACCTCGATGCTAAATTGGATTTACTCGAGCATTATAGAGACCTATTGGGTTGCTATAAATGAGCGTCAGATATTGATAGCGTCCATGTCCTACGTATCTACTGTACGTATGTTAAAATAGAATAAAAAATAGCCATGGTCAAGAAAGTCAAGATATAAGTTTGTACCCTTCCTCTTTTTTTCCGTTACTCTCAAATTGTCAGATTAGTTGATTATACACTTTTTAGCATGTAATTAACTCACCCTGCCTTAATCTGACGTGTTTTGATGATTGTTTTATTTTTACTAATATGATCCTTTATTTTTGACGGGCGGCTATGTATATGGGGCTCATATTTGATGGAGCCTGTATGTTAATCTGCCGTGCTTTAATATGTCCCGAAATCGCCTCTTCGGCTCCCCTACTAAGCAGTTCTGCACGTTTAATCTTTGGTTGGGTGACCGCGAGTGGCTTTTACAACTAAATGCTACCACGGCACAGGTGACAAGTTAAATATATTATTAGACCCCGGTTGTTTTAACCATTTAACAAAGTCAGAGGCCTCAAGCGCATTAAAAATTCTGACACTAAGGTCTGGTGGCCTACACAATTGTTAGTTGCTAAACTCAATGGAACTGACATTAGTCGAGCAGTACACTAGGTAGGTACGCTAACTTGTGCCTTTGCTTCTTGAGGAATTGGGGAACGAGGAACTTGGAAAATATGTACTTCCAGGGCAGAATAGCCAGCTAGACAGGGCTACGTTAAACTTTCAAATTTTATGTCATTGTAAACCAAGTTGCTTTTCATGTCAGTGATATTTATGATTAAATTTAACTGTTTGCCCTGTACTAAACCGAAGAGGAGTGATTATGACCACCATTATGAAGAACTTTTACTATGGAGCTAAATTAAAATCCAAGAAAAAAATCTATCCATTTACCATTATTGTAACTTGGGATCGACAAAATGTAGGTATGAAACCGCTGATTTTTTTATCGTTTTCCGGATTGACTATTTCAGACATCAACGAAAAATACAGCATTCAATGTTCATTCATAATAATATTCATTAAAAAAAGGTAAATTTCTATAGGAGAGGTGGCTAGCCTTGGTATCAGAGGTTTTAAGCCGCTTGACGACATGGTCAAACAGTTAAATTAAAACAACCGAGACCCACAATTTAACGTGTCATCCGAGACACGGTATTATTCCTTCAATACTTCGATATAAGATAGGTACCACTTACCATTCTTAATTATTTTAATGAAGTACAGTACACTATGATATTTCATACCTGACATATTTTCTAATATCCACAGTGAGGTAGCAACTTGCAACACTCGTACATACTTTGACTAGCAACTGTTTCCTCTACCATAGCATACACTACCATATCAATTTCAACCATGCAAAGCCAAAACTAAAACAAAAAACCACAGTTTTTAATCAAAAACATTCAGTTCAGCATAGAGAAAACAATATTGAAGAGAAATAGGTCACCAAGCTCGTACAGAGAAACTAATTTATCTCTGAAAAGTTTGCCAAATTTCGTAACTAATATTTTCTGCGTTAGCTATTAGCTTTTGTTCAGAGAATGTGGTAGTGTCTCTCCCTATCGACTGTGTCGATAAGGTTGTGGTATGAACAGAAAACTGATCAATATCACAGTCGCAGAGGAGTTGCCAATGTCCTCCATTTAATTAATTATTGTCAGGAACTCCGTGATGACACTTTATAACATCTTTTGTTGGCGATGAATCTTGGAAGTTCGCAAAACTTGGTAATGTTTGCGACGGACAATTATTCTATTAGAGAGTTGGGTGATTACTCATTCGCTGTTTTCAGTTTAAGTTGCTGATTTCGGAAATGAGATGAAAAATGTTAAAACAAAAAGAGCATCCGATTACAATTTGTAACTTACACCTACGCAAAACTCTAACCGCCTAACCACAAATGATTTAAACGCGCTTTAAACACTGTTTAACCGTGAAACTTGTACTGTTAAACTTTGTCTAAAGCGTGCGTAAAACTTTTCTGGTAAGACGGCAAAAATGTAACTCAAAAACTTTTAAAACCTACCTACTTATTTGTATTAATTAATATATATTTTAAATACATTAATAAATTTTAGACCTCATTCAATCTTTAACCAATATTGGTTGATAATATCAATCGTCATTACTATTATGGCATTTGTGACATTTTTAAGATTAGTCAAACAAGAGCCTATTAGTAACAAGCTGGCCGGTCGCCTTATGCTGATAAATTAATCTCTTACAGTTACTGTAGAACTACGAGTATTTACGTTCTATCTTTTCAGGGATAATATTTTGTTCACAATTTCTTTGCAGTAAACCAAGCAACTGCTCTCTGGAAAAACCTTTGGTGGAAAAAAAAACATTCCTCCTGCTATAGTAAAAATGAAAGTTAGAATCAAGCCATATAAAACCACCACTTGTGTTCTATACTTATAGGTGCGGTAAATGTTTTTTTCAAACGTCGGGATGATGAGGCATTTATTTATCTCGTCATTGAGTGCGCGATTAGTCCCGTTTTTAAAAATAAGATGCGGTAAAGTCAAGTTACGGTGACGAAAACTAAAAAAAACTATTCTAATATTATTACTTACCCTATTTAGTAAGCTCATCCATAAAGGTCGAGCGGCTAATCTTGGTGTCGGTTTTAAAGTCGCCAGAAGGCCTACATGGCTAAACGTTTAAAACGGATCCTACAATTTAAAATGTAGTCCGAGCCACGGGAGCGCTCAGTTATAAATGCCACCCGCGGCCACCCAACCAAAGACTGACTATGCTGAACGTTGCATTGCTAACCAACACTTAGTCCTACCTGTTAAAAAATAACTTATCGACTGAAAATGCGGCAATTTATAGTATGCCAGAATTGTCAGATTTGGCTTTCCGGGCCAGTTTGACAGTTGTCAATTTAACTGGCCTGGAAACAAGGACTACAAAGAAACAATTCAAAACTGAGTTGACGCATTTACGGAGGTATTTATATAATAGTGCGGTATGTAGTTAAGCGTAGCATATCGCAATGAACCATACACCAAAAATGAACGACAAAACCACAGAGATCTCTAGCCAGAAATACGTCGATCTAGAGACACCCAGTATTCAAAGAGCACCGAAACATTGTTCAAACGATAGTTCACAGTGCCGTACGTGTCTGGCCTCAGTGGATATGCTCTGTAACTACCCCAGAGCGGAGCCACAGCTAAGCTCCCCTTACGTCCTCATTAGAGACGAGTTGCAATTATCTTGAGCGTCGCACTCGAGGGTCATATTTTCAGGCGCGTAAATCCATTTTGTATGCATAAAGTTGCACAAGTTTGCTGGGCGAAACTCTAGCCACAGTAAATAGAGTAGTAAGTGCTATTTTTCTAGATCTCTGTCGTAAGTTTTTACCGACTTCCAAAAAGGAGGAGGTACTTTGTTCGTCTGTATGTATTTTTAACACGCTTTTATTATACCTGTATGTAACTATTTATGGAATCTAAGGTAACTAATTTAACGATCTTCCAAGGGTCGTAGCGTTATGAAAATTAGCAGCTGTATGTAGTTCTGATGACAATACAATAAAATGGTTATGTCGAACTGATCTGATGATGGAGCCGGAAGATATGAACTGGAACTTCATCATAGATTTATGAGATATTTTGGATTTCTTAGAAAAGTCTTGTAATGAACTTTGACCACAATTAGGTTTCAAGGTACTTATGATGAGCGTGTTTTTTAGTTTTTTGAAACTACATTTATTTATGTTCATCGATATTTTCGCCAATTGTGAACTGATTTAAAAAATCTTTTTTGGTTCGAAAGGGTACTACTTCCGAGGTGGTTCCATTCAAATTTTATCGAAATCGGCTGAGCCGTTTTTGATAAATCATCAATAATGTACATGGATGTCACATTAATTCGAGCAAACTATTCGAATTCTGTACAAGGTGGAAGTCAGTGTTGCGATTTTTTGCGATAAATAATTATTGTTACTTGATAATTTGATCTGTCTGTGTGTAATTAAGAAGACTCATTCGTAAAAACGTCCGGGAAGATCTTGGTGCTATTTTTGTTTATTTCTATGTCTTCCTTGAGAAAGTAAAAAAAAACAACGTACTCAGGCCCATATTTTAGGCGCGTAATTAATTTTTTTATGCATAAAGTTGTACAAGCTTGATGGGCTAAACTTGAGCCACAGAAAAAAGAATAGGTTGCGTATTGTTGAGTCCCTAGTGCTACCGTCTATAGCATAAACACGCGAAAGTAAACACGATCATTATGACGTGATCTGAAAACGCAACCTTCTAGCCCCAGGAAGTAGGTAGAGTTTTCAGATCACGTCGCTATGAACATACTGTGCAATAGACGGCAGCGTGCCAGTCTATGTATTTTATAATCGGAGACTATGGTTCATGGCGCAGGCCTCAGTTTCACTAGGCTTTTCTTAGCTGTCGCCAAAATTAAGCAATCTTCGACATACGGTCATTCTTCAGATGGATGACCGTTTTAAAAATTACTAAATGAACACGAAAAATACAGACAAAAAAATTGTGTTGTTCTGTTCTATTCGTTCCACTGTGTGCAAGTTATGTATTTGCAGCGAGTGTCGGGCTAAGACCGTCGCGCGGGTGTTTTTAAGTACCCAACTAGTGCTTAGTTAGAAGATTTACCTACCATGTGCTTTGCATGTAAAAACTATTTACACCATTCTTATGTTAAAACTCTTAGGTTTACTAAAAAAGCATATTGATTAGAAAGGCTCTCTCTAGACGAAAGTCTCTTTCAAACGTATATTCAGAGAATTTTCAACTATCCATTGGAAAGGGATCAAGAAAATGTGTAGGCATTTTTAAAAGGTCCGAAAGAAACTGGATACCCTTTTTAAGGCTTTCATAGAAAGGAGAGCATTGCTAAATGAATTCTATGGCTAGAGTGGAGTTTATTTGTTTTACTATGAATTTCGTTATTTAGTTTAAATCATTCATTTTCTACGGGGTTGTCTATAAATTACTAAACTTAAAAAGAGGAAACTTATTTGCGCAGTCATTAGGAAGAAAAAATTTATAAAAGTTCGGCATTTATTGACAATTTTGATAAATTTTCTCAATACTTTGAGCGTCACGTCAAATAATTATTTTTATCAAAAATATTATACTACGTACGTATGCTACTCAGATTTTTGTCAACTGTAGACAGAAAGACAAAACTCTTTATTTACAACTGCAATTTTTAAAATAAATTAAAAACTTAAACCCAAAAGGTTAAAAAACTTCACGTAGCCTTCGCGGTCCACCAACACCCACTGTCTTAAGAAGGAGAAACTATGTTTGTTGTATTCTGTAGCATTTTTAGACCAACCGTGTAATCAGTGGACCGTGTACTAATAGCTTATAATAATAACCATCCACGCTTTAGAGTATTATCCAATCTTCGGCGATTATACTCCGTGGAAATTGTTCAAGAAATCCTTTAAACTATTTACCAACTATTAATCCGTACAGTAATCTAGTCTCTACTATCGCAAACAATCTTGTTTTAATTACATTCCAAATCATCTCATCAAACATCGTTACGACTGCGTAGGGTACACAACTGAATTATAAACACTTCTCGGAAACATGAATGTTAGACATTAAGCCAGCACAACACATTTGGGAGTCCTGATAACATGCCGTATTCACTTAACGAAGCTTATCAAATAGTCAAGACTCTGTCCACTTCCTCGGTGCGTCCGTCTCTTTGAAATACTTACGGCTTTGAAATGTTGACAGCAATATTCTGGCAAGCATTTTTGATCGAACGAAAGCGAAGATTTCTTTTTTAAAACGGCGATGTGTGCGAGCACGAAGCAGTGGAGGATAGCCTACCAAAAATGTTGCTTGCTAGAGCCAATCGTAAAAAAAAGTAAACAAGAACTAATCAAAACTCGATTTCCTCATTGGGATCGACATTATTTTGTAGGTACGCGTTATACAGTACTAGTAATTAGTAGTAATTCGTAAGTTTTCGCAACGCTAATCTGAAAATGTAGAATGTAGCTATAAAATGTAAAATATCAATACAAGATCTCTCATAACACTTCTTCGCTGCAAGAAACCGATACACAACAACAAATCTCTACAAAAAATGTTGCACGCAAGAACCAATCGTAACAAACCAAAAGTAAACAAGAACCAATCAAAACTCGATTTCCTCATCCGGGACATTTTTATTTCAAAGCAAAATGGTACCTAAGAGCTATCAATAGCCCTCCCCGTGTGTAGGCAACGCTAAGCGTCACATAAAGACGTAATTCCCTCCCACTCCGACAACGCTAAAGACTTCCCCTCCACCATAAACAAGACATGTCACCCTTATCTCCCACCATAAATAGTTCTGAGCCTCTGCCGTTTCAAATCTCCATTTGGGGCTGAATATTTTTTCATTTTAGTGGCTTGAGTAATGGAGTTGCAATTTTGTGTTCAAGTATTTTGTAATAAGGTGGTGTTTACTATGGTGATCGTACGTGTAAATAGTATTTGTGTGAGATTCTCATCTACCAATTGATGCTGTTTGAACTTAAAACAAAAGAATTGATCTACGAGTATTTTTTATTGTTATAGTGTGATCAAAAAGTTATTGTCGTCAATGCTATAAGTTGGTAGAATGATGAACATTTCATTTTGATTTATATATTAGACCTTACAATTCATCAAAACTAAGCGGAAGCGTTGAATTCTTGAGTAAAAAAAACGTTCGTTTTCAATTCATTCGTGTATAGAGCCGGCTTATGTCCTACAGCGGACGTCATATGATTGAAAAGAAGAAAAGTATTTTCGCAGTAACAACAATATTTGTAGTTACATATCCACAGTACATACAGTCACAAGTTCACAAGTAGAATTAAACATTTTCGGATTCAACATTTTGCGAATTCGACATTATGTGCAGGAGCGGTAAGTATCTGCGTTCTGACTATTATTATCTGCCCCATTACTTGAATCAAAATTCTCTTATTTTAAAATCAGATATTAGCATTCCCAAAATAACCAATTCGAAGTAAGCAGTAAGATCTTAAGTGTATCCTTCACGAGGCAGAAAATCAAGTCATTAGACAATCTACTGGGCCCTTACGCAAGCCTGGCTGATAAGAGCCCTCGGATTTAACGACATCTCTGTCTAGCTAGGCTGCAGGAAACTCCAGATATCTCACTCCTACCCTAGGTTCGGGTTATTGTGTAGTTGGGTGGATATGAGTTTACTTGATACCTCGGCAAAACAATTTGTTAGTGGTTGAAGTGTTTTTTTTTCAGAAGCTTTTCATATATTTGTTTCATTTTTACATACTTGGATGTAATTTCATACTGGTTATCGTTTTTGTTTCAGCCTTAGGAAGTCCACTGCTTTACATAGGCCTTCCTCATGGATCCTGTAGTTTTGGTCATTCTTCCATCATGACGGTGAACGTCTTACGCTTCGCTTGTCCGTGTGTGGTCTCCGCTCATTTATTTTTTTTATTCCATCGGTCATCAGCCCTCCACGCAATGTGTTCTGCCCACTGCTATTTCAATTTGCCAATCCGCTAGGCAACTATCACTTTTATTTTTCTGCAGAACTCCTTATTTTCGATTTAATTTCGCAGAGAGACTTTGATCATTACACTTTCCATAGCTTTTTGGGATCCTTGCAGCTTACCCACTAATGAAGCTTATGAAGTGAGTGACTAAATAGAAGTGGTATGGAATTTTTCCAGCAAGTCCATTTAACGAAACATTCTTCTTAATCGGTATATTCATTGCTGAAGGTCGTGTCCAATATGAAATGTTCGCCACTTGCTGCACCATGTTCTTCCATGCGGTTCTGTCTTCGGCGGTCTTAATGGCTTTAGTTATAGGCAGGCCAGTACGTGTTTTAATTTGGTCAGACCAACGGGTAGGAGAACGCCCGCGTGGTCTTTTCCCGTTGACCTGCCCAACCACCATTAGTTTTTCCAGACAATCCGGGTTTCTGCTTGCGACATGTCCGAAATACGTGAGTATCCGCTGGAAACATGTAGTGGATAATCCAGTGATTATTCCGAGCTCCTTGAGTATCGACACATTCGTTCGACGTGCGGTCCATGGGATCCGCAACATACGCCTCCAGCACCACATTTTAAAAGCTCCGATTTTCGTTCTTTCTTTCTATTTAATCGTCCAGAATTCGGCCAATACCAAGTTTCAAGTCAACGAAACATACCCTTCCTATTATATTTATCTATTAATAGACAGTAACTGAAGTTACTACACGATGTGTAGATGAACACCATACATTGAGTGCTATGCCATTGCGCTGCGTCCCTATGGAACTATTTGCTTTTATATTGTATGCGGGTGATAATCTTGCTGTGTTGTGTTCAAGTTGAAATTGGAGCTCCAATTACAGTTCAGTTGTGTGCGTGAAGCAATTGTCTATGACTCAGGGGAACGTGCTGGTAACCGCTTATTAATTACTTTACTCGTGATTGATAAGTAATTGAGGTAGTTTATAAAGTGTGTTGCCTGAAATACTAGACTGTTAAAGTTTAGACAATTTTCGTATACTAAATGATATCATCCAGTGTTGCCGCCTTAGTTTTAGTAATTGGGGCTATTGAAGAAGCTAAAAAGAGCTAGCTGGAGCACAAATTAACAAAATAATCGGCCAGGTGCGAGTCGTACTCACGCACAAAGGGTTCCGTACTATATTGAAGCCCCCTATAAATATTTATTTTAATTTAATTTAGTAATAAATTATTGAAGTAAACATACAATTGAATATACTGTGAATATTTCAAGCAACTACATGTTACCGTTATTAATATCGAGCGAAAAACGGCTAAAAATCAGGTTTGTTGTATGGGAGCTCTCCTATAATAATTATTTTATTTTGTTTTTAGTATTTCTTGTTATAGCGGCAACCAAAATACATCATCTGAGAAAATTTCAGCTGCCTAGCTATTATGGTTCATGAGACACAGCCCGGCCGGACAGACGGACAGAGACAGATAGACGGACTGACGGACATCGAAGTCTTAGTAATAGGGTCCCGTTTTTCCCTTTGGGTACGGAACCCTAAAAATAAATCCAGCTAAGAAACTTTTTTACATTGTCAGATTCATTTAATTTATTCTTGTGAGGGTCAAAAAGTACCGGGGTGGAGACTACCTACCGTTAAGCGCAGCATAAAACTTTCACTCACAAGGTTGACGGACCCTATGTCAACCATAGCATCGCGCTAGATACAAGCTGAGTCCAAATGTCCTTACTGGAGATCCATAGGAGAGATCTATGTCCAGCAGTGGACGTCTTATGGCTAATTCAATGGATGGGTGGATTTTGCGGTAAAAAGTAAAAGCAACAATAAAATAAGCGCAATACGTATAATTAAAACAAACACATCCCCTTCATCGGGATTATTTAAATAGTCTGAACAATGGCGTCTGTACAGTTGGATAGTGGAATTCCTCCAGAGCTAGGCTTGCAGGGAAGGGTATCAATTCTTGAAAGGGAGTCTTGCTTACTCGCAGTTATTTGGAATTTAAATGGACTTGGAGAATACTTCCCGCTGTGAATGTATTAGGGTTTATCAGTGCTCAGAAGCCGTGGTGGTCTAGTGGTAATGACACTTGTCTTATAATCGTGAGGTCGTGGGTTCGAATCCCGGTCCCGTACCAAAGAATTTTTTAGAATTTACGTACGGAATTTTAAACCACTGGCTTTTCGGTGAAGGAAAACATCGTTACGCAACCTGCATACGCCCGTAGAAGAAATTCGATGGCGTACGTGAATCTGCCAACGCGCATTGGGCCAGCGTGGTGTAAATTACCCAATCACCTTTAGTGGGTAGGCTAACATCCTGCTATGGACTATTAAAAAGGCTGGTACAGTACAGTAAAGTGCTCCTTTGGGACAATAGCGATAAGAGCGTCTTTATTATCATCATTGAGTTGAGTAGCAATATAGTGTAGTAGTATCGATAGCAAATGATTGATTCACAGCTTAAATCAAGTTTGCTGGCTAATTTTCTGTCATTGCATTAATGTTACGGTGTGTTTGTAGGTTAGACTGCATTGTTAATTTATTGTCCCGCAGAAGCTAGCAATGGAAAAAAAAAACACTTTAAAAACATCTGTCTCAATCACAAAATAAAATGTAGCGACACTCGAGTATTACAGTCACTTAGATGGGAATCTGAAGGTCTATTATTTTGAAAAGCTTGAAAGCTTACCAACTTCAAGCAAATATCTATAGAGTCAAAATCGTGCAAAAAAGTGTCCTAACCAAAACTCTGCCCAAGCTACGTAGTGGGCTGGCTTTTTAGTTGGTCGTAAGGCGATTGCAAGCCGACTACAATGCCGCGCGATGCCGAAGTGCTCGGTTACAAGCACTATTACGTAACATAGCGTCGAGATTCGACAAAACGGGTCTTTGTGTATTATTTCATGTAAATATCTAAGTCGGTATGTATGACGGCGTTTTTTTACTACTTTCACTTAGGGACTGTGGCTCTGTAGATATTTGCTCGAAGCTCACCAAAAAATGTTCCAAGAAAAACCGCACCCACTAATCGCCCTAGTGAAGTCAGTCTTTTTAATTTTCTTACCCCTGATGATCCTGATGAGTTCATAACTCGATAACTCGAAACGGAAATTGTTCTCCAAATAGTTACAGAGAACTCGAATAAACTAATCGATGTATTAACCGACGTCGGATTCATTAGGCCCACAAAGGTCCAGCGGTGATCCTAGCAGTTTATTAGCTCCCACAAAGACCGAACGCTCTTTGTTTCGCCCGAAATTCAAATACTTCGTTAAAATATTTTAATAACAATTTAAATTGACTTTATCAATTCATAACTCAAGTTAACGTTGCGGTCCCGAACATTTTATCCGACCTCTCCTCTGCGGTAGAAACTGTAACTGAAAAGTAATTCAGGGAACACTGAAAACGTTAAGCCGCAAAACAACGTTTGAAAAGTTTCGTTTCATTCAAAAACCACGATGGAACATTTTCTGTAATTCGTGATTTCGGCGCCGATAAAGAGTTTTGTAGGTTTTTGGGTAGAGGTGCAGTGGTGATAGTTATGCCGGGTAGGGTAAAATCGGGCCGCATGCAAAATTAATTATTAATTCTCGAAACAATACCTTAAAGCTTTATATACCTAGCTAATTCAGTAAGGGTTTAATTTATGAAAGTTAATTTTCAAATCTATAGAGTTACTACGTATTCATTTTATAAATATAGCAGAATGAACCTTTCTAGTTGTACTGGTCATTGTCATCAATTTTTACTATCTGACTGAAGTCAAAATCGTAAATTATCATCTATTGCATACAGAAGGTTGAAATTCATGAAATAGCTGATTTATTTTATGCGATTTGGCTAGATATGTTTAAATTATGTTATAATTATTATTTGCAAAAAACAGCATGACCGACTTCACCCGTGTACAGAATTCGCGAATATTTCGCACGGATCGATGTAGCATTTTTCACATTATTGTTGATTTATCAAAAATGGCTCAGTCAATTTCAATAAAATTTTAATGGGACCAATTTTGAAGTATACTCTTTTTAATAAAAAAAGAGAATTATTGAAATCGGACTACTACGAAAAAAGTTATGCGTTTACATAAAAAAATATGATGATGGATGGATGGATGGATAAAAAAATATATACATATACGCGTCGAATTGAGTACCTCCTCCGGTTTGGTTCGTCGGTCAAAAATAAGTCAGTTGAAGTGGTAGTTAGTAGGCAGGACACATAGCACGAAGAACTGGCGACCGATAGAGTCTAAATATTCTAGAATAGAGAGCACGTACCGATGAGCGTAGCGTAGGACGTCCATCCACAGGGTGAATGAATGAAATGAGATCTATATTCATATTCATTAACCGAGGAGTTCTGTTTTCGTCTGTATGTATTTTTTTTTGTGTATGTTCATCGATAATTTCGCCAATTGTGAACCGAATCCAAAAAATATTTTTTAGTTCGAAAGGGTGAGTCCCAAGGTGTCCTCTTTGAAAAATCAAAAAATTTGTAAACAATTCGAGCGAAATATTCGAATTCTGTACACGATGGAAGGCGGTTTTGCCATTTTTTCGAAAAATAATTATTTATTCATACAGTTTAGTACATGTTATTTAAAGGTAATTAATTAATGGTCGACTTATCTATTATAATCAATAGGACATGGATTAATTTAAATTAAACTATATAGTCAAAATTTAACAATACTAAATAGTCAATAGTCATCAGTCTATGGTCATTTTCGAGTAGGCTATTAGTTTAGGCTAGCAGTGGACGCTCTATGACTGAAACGACAAAATTCAAGACAAAGAACGAGCTTCTTTTGTTCTGAGCAATAAAGCAATTAAGTGAATGTACATTATTTGTTGATGTCGTTACTTTACGTTAAAACCAACAGCATATTATTAAAGACTTCGTTAGCTGGACGGACGGACGGACCTCTTTTAATAAAAAGAAATAAAAAGCGAATTCTGTCCAATCCCATTCGAGCAAAGACTAGTACTGAATTCAATAAGAGTCCGTGTCCGTGTGACCTCAACCCTAGTTTTAACCGAACCCTCAGCAGTTTTACATCGGGAATTCGTGGGATTAAATTAATATTCCGTTTGGGATTTCGCTAACAAATTGAACAGTTGTATTTGTATCGGGTGAGTGAGCACGCGAGGAGAATTAACTATTATTGACTGCTGAGCGTGACGATTATACGCGTCAACTCGTGTGAGCATTTAGGACGGATAGTCGATTATATTATTATCATCGATTGCTATTTGAAACGACTAGGCTAAGTATATTCATTAAATTGTATAAACCGTGATATTAAATAAATTCGGAACTATATTAGCATGTATCTAACCTATCTACCTGCCCTACTATGATGTGTGTTCTGCATCATTAGCCTGTTTCATGCTCTCCGCGGACCAACTGTTTCTCTTACTTCTTTATGTGCGTTCATAACAGTGTACTATTTAAGAATAAATTAAAAATGAAAAAAATGATTTCATTGACACCAGTATTACAAATCACTATTAACTATTATATAGAAGAGAGAAAACAAATTCTTTTACTAAATTATTATTACTACTTTTTCAATAACCAAACACGCATTTCAATAATTATTTTTCGCAAAACATGCCAATACCGCCTTCCATCGTTAACAAAATTCGAAAATTTCGCTCGGATAAACACATTATTTTTGATTTTTCAAAAACGGCTCAGCTGATTTCTGTAAAATTTTAAAGGGACCACCTCAAGAGTAAAGTAAATCCTTTCGAATTAAAAAATATTTTTTTCGATTCGGTTCACAATTGGCGAAATAATCGATGAACACACACAAATTACATACAGACGAACATAGAACCTAAGCTCTTTCTTTTTGGAAGTCAGTTAAAAATTGTGTAATATTGAACGTCGCTACTTAAAGTAGCTAAGCCATAATTCGATACAAGATTTCCATTAGGCAGTAACTATAGGTACGTATGCAAATTGTTCCTTAATAAGGTAATTAAACTCCAAGCTTTACGAGTAATCAGCAATTTGGATCCCAGTTTCCGGGCCAAGTAGTTCTAAGCTATGAATTTCACATCAAAGTAAAACGGGAGAAACCTGGTAGCACACTTGGCACTCTGCCCGCTGCGGCACTACCTATTCGTCATCACATTATTAGCATATAGCGTAGTTTGATTAGGTGTTTGTCAGCGATCACCGAAATTAAGCAACGTTCCGCACGGTCAGTATTTGGATGGGTGACCTCGGGTGGCATTTTACAACTGAGCGCTAACGTGGCTCGGATGACACGTTAAATTGTAGGCCCCGGTTGTTTTAACCGTTTAGCCAAGTCAGAGGCCTTCAGGCGGACTAAAAACTCTGACACAAGGGCTAGCCACCCGGCCTATACAAACTAACTTACTTACTTTTATCACATTACTGTGTGGAGCGAGGATTACGACTAAAATTCCGTAAGAGCCTGCCTTGTGTTCAATATAAAAAGAATAACAAGAAAAAATAGATTGTACTTATGTTAAATAATAAGGCTGTATTAGGTAATGGCGATAAGTTGATATTATGTAATTTATGTATATAACTACATGGTACGTTGTTATATTTACGTCAAAGCTTTAAGCAAGGATTTGGTAGGTTTAGGATATTATGGGACTTGAATGTGCCAACTATTAGTTAATAAAAATTAGAGGACTGAAGAGGTAAAGAGACTAAAGTAACTTTTGGATCAAAATTATAAGTGATATACAAGTAAATAAATAATAATTGTTATCGTTTTCCTAGCACGTAACGTGCAATATGTCCAAACTACGGATTAGAACTGTAAAATGAGAAGTAATTTAACATCGGCGAGAGGAGTCAAATACAAAGTAGTAAAAAGGCGTTCCAGGCTATTAATCCTACGTTATGGCTAAAACTGGAGGATCCTGAAATCTCTCCTGGCACCCTGCCCAAACCGTTCATCATTTGCCAAGCGCCCCGATTAGAAAGCAAACCCTCTGAGCAGGTAATGGTCACTGAACGATGAAGCTATTTACTTATAAAATAACTCTATTAGGTACCTATGAAAAATATTTAAGTAGGTAATCCTTTCCTTACTATCTTACTATTATTATAAATCCGAAAAGTTTGTTGGTTTGTTACTCTTTCACGTCGCAACGGAACAACGGACTGACTTGATTTTCGGCATGAATATAGTTTCAAAAACAGAAAGTGACAAAGAATACTTTTTATCCCGAAACTTGCATGATTCCCGTTGGATAGGACAAAAACTTTCGATGGCGAAACTGTCTCCTATCACAACAACGCTAATATGGATTGACGCATAGATGAATGAAAGTGTGCTTGTTGGTTTGTAACTCTTTCACGCAGCAACCAAGCTACGAATCGTCTTAATTTTTAGCATGGACATAGTTTTAATGACGGAAATTGACTTGGGCTACTTATTATTCCAAAAAATACAATGTTCCTTCCTATGGTATGCCACATAAATTAAAATACCAAGCGGACAATACCGCCAGCAAAAGCTGGTGTATTATAAACCAATGTCGACTGTTTAATACTGGCTACAATAAAATTGCCATGCGCTTTAGGACTGCATGTAAATCTTTAGCATGGGTATGGTTACTCGTACTCCATCCGGGAAAAAAAAGTTTCTAAATGATAAACATCAAATAAGACGCGGGTAAAAGCTTAGCCATCACCAATAACCATTGTTTACTACCGTCTTACATGTATTTTACAGCATTAAATTTTAAAACATGCGCAATACGAGTATCTATCTGGTGTCATCGACTTTGGATTTTTTGTCTTACATTTTCATTTTGATGACTGGTGCGATGAATAAACTGTGGATAGTTTTTTTTCTCTTTCTCAGTCTTTATCCGAAATATCGAAAGCTGAAACAAGTATACCTTAGGTAAATGAAAAATGATCAGTAAAAAAGGTAACTTGTAAGTGTTAGTTCTAGTTTTTTTAGTATAATGTAGTGTAAAGAAGTGGCTCTATCGAGGCTGCTCTATCATAAGAACTATAACTAAAATTTTTCCGAATAAGATTTTCGTAGGAAATGTGGGATCAATTTCAAATATTAGAACTAGGTTACTAACATGAGAAAGGACTGAAAATAGTTCATAATATACAGGGTTATTTCTAATTAATTAGCATCCTTTTAGGGGCATATTCTGTACATCAAAACTAACAACATTTGTTTTGCAACTTTCGTTAAAACTCAAAAAAAAAAATTGTTCCATAGAAAAATATCGTTCACCCGCGACCAAATATATGGAACAGCTGATTTTTTTTGAGTTCTGACAAAAGTTGTTAGTTTTTACGTACAATAGATAACGCTGCGTCATCTAAGATAATACATATTTTGTATTTTACCTTAATATTACCACATTTCCACTTAACATTAAGGATAGTTAATTGACATTAGATATATACATGGTCTGTCGACCTCATTGATCGTAAGATCTTACTGGAAGCAGTAAATTTGAACAAGGTGACTAGCCCTGGTGTCAGAGTTTTTAAGCCGTCTAAAAGCCCGATTACAGAGGCGCCATCGTAATTATATTAGCTAAATAGAATAGTTCTGTTTCTTTTTCACTTTAGGCATTCGATAGAGAGAACGCTTTTTACGTTGCTATTAAATTTACGCTGGCGCCTCTGTTTTCGGGCTTTAAAGGCATCTGACATGGCTAAACGGTAAAACAACCGGGAACTACAACTTAACGTGTCATCTAAGCTACGGTAGCGCTCATTAAATATCCTATATGCAGACCACAGACAGAATAAACTACATATGCGTGGACGTCCCATGGCTGAAGCACAAGTTGGGTTATAATAAAATATAACTTGTAATAAATATATTTTTTTAATTTGTTTGAGTTTGTAAATATAGTATAATAGTGGCAATAGATGGTTTAGTTTATGAAATGTTAAGTTTTGTTGCAATAAGGTACAGAAAACCTCATCCTTGCCGACTTCAGATGAGTATGAACTTTGGTCATTGAACTTGTCCATATTTTTCTACTAAATAAAATAGCAATTTCTCAGAGTAATTGCTCTGAAAATAAGTATTCAGATTTGGCTAATTTATATCAAAACTTTCACTTGTACGCGACAAGTTCAGTGGGCTCGAAAAAGCCATCATAATTTGATCAGATGATCTGTGCGAGCTTGGCCGAGCAGAAACGAAAGATTGTAATTTTACAATCCATGGAAATATTGAAAGAATGATGCAGAGACTCGAATGCTTCAAAAACATTGTAATTTTTCGCTGTTTTCATATCACTAATTAAAATTAAAATTAGACCAACAGGAAAATTATAATGATATTTTATTGTTTTTGCCATCTAAATCCATATATCAGAACAGTTTTAGAAGCGTCATAAATTACTCTGACGAACATAACATTTTTACAAATAAACTTGGGAGAAAATGAGTGTATTCGTATAAAACAGGTATTCGTATGTATGAGCTCGACATCCTTCTTTCTCGCAAAACAAAGTTAAATTGATATTTTCAGCGAAATGATAATAGGTAAACGTACACTTAAAGTTTACTTTACGTGATATGATAGTGATACGATGATGATAGTGATACGATAGTTAGTAACCCAGTCTGTCGTTGCGTCGGTTGTAAGTATATTCGCAGATATTTTTGCCTAAATATAGAAAATACGAAAGAAGCAATGCAGATTTTACATCCTAATCAAATATAATAAAGAAAAGTTGGTTAGTTATGTATAAACAACTTTTTAAGTATAACTGGCAAAATGTTATAGGGATAAATATCTAAATAAAAGAAATCGGAAAATCGTCATGCACATAGTTACCAAACCCCATAGACTTAAAGTTCCCATGAACTGTCCTTCTTTCCCCAAAGTAAACGAGTCTATAACAGCGAGCGAACATCTCGCCCCAACTACCCATAACAAGTCATAACTGTCATTTTTCTGACCCTCTGTGTATTTTGATTCTTTCTACACCACATTATTCATCCAAAATATATGAATGCTGGGTCATAACTCTTTAACGGGGACGTAGAGACGCAAGTTTGGGCCTCAGCGGGTCATTTGTCATCGCACCTTCGTAAAGTTGGGCCCCGAGGTGCGTAATGGACGATTTGTTTCAGTATTGTTTTCGTGAACACATTTACATTTCAAGGGCAGGGGATTTTTTGATTTGTTTTACTGTGCGTGACGTTGTTAGGGTTGAAATTCGTGAGGTGTTTCTCGCTGCTTTCTGTGAGCAATTTGTTTTGGTTTCGTTGAAGTGAATTTGAATGTCACATTAATGTATATCAACGTCTAATAAATTCGCTTTCTTTAGTTGTAATTTGGTGCTGTGCAATTGAATAATATTACCACATTATTTGTTTATACTCAAGTATGTCAATACAATATTAATTGTTATTAGTAGGTAATGGTATTGCAAAAGTGTAGTCGTGTCGTCGAACAATATTCACATGTACACACCTCAATTCTTCTGGACTGCTCTTACGATATGTATAGTGTCAATAACTCTATTATGTAAAGTACTATACGAAGTTAATTTAGAATATGTCTCAATAGTGAAATTAGTTGCGATCGGTTTGCACTAGCGGTTTGCTTAGCTTGTTAGCAAACAATGCTTTTGAGAACACCTCTCACAAGTACATAGACCTTACAACAATGCGACACAGTCAGTGCAAATTGCGACAAATAGCTAGCACCAATGTGCAAGTTACCAAATATATTGGTAGACAATGTGCCGATCAGTATCCCGTTCAATATCTTTACGAGTACCAAATACCTAGTACATATTATAAGCATAATAGGTACAAATTAATACAACTCTGAAACCAGAGCTAGCCACCCCTGTATTATACTGAAATAAGTAAGTTCGTATAGGCCATATTAACTTACTTACTATAGCATAATACAAGGCTTTTTAATTTGAATATGTACAGGGATTACTCATGTTTTCTTGAATAACATTTACTTGAGTTTCGACCGCATTTGGCAACCTTTTTTCAAGTTTGGAGTAGGTTGTAGCACACAGGTTCGTCTCGCATAGCACTGCGAGCCGCGGTGCGCATAATCCAGGGCTGCCTAATGTTACCTTAACTTAATTTCAGCTTAACACCTTTTCTATCTAGTGCTCATTCAACCCACCTCTTAAGGGCACTCAATTTCATCACCACCCTTACCTACCTGTACAAAACTCCTCATACAAAAGTCATCCATCATAAGCTCGCGTCAGCGTCGTCGCCAGAATTAAGGACAGACGTGACCGCTCGCGACGCCTCCAGAGATAATGACGTCATTAAGAGACGGGGGAAATAAGTAATGGTCGTTTTTACCCCGCACGGTATTCATAGGTTACCCCGGGATAGTGGCGGACGGAAATTGGGTTGTATTCAGGTGGGTTGAAACGTTATTTGGCTTTAGGGTTTACGCAGACGACGGACTTTTTGTCAGCGTAGGGCTATTAGTAGTAGTAGTTAGTAGTGTGTGGCTGTTATAATGTAGTTTATTTTATTGTTGATTAGGAATTTGTAGTAACTTTCTTTCATTATTTTATTTTTTTTCGTTTACACCGTCCTTGTCGTCATTACGTTTCCTTGCATCCAAGAGAGGTTGTCTGGAAGAAATCGCTTTTAGCGATAAGACCGCCTTTTTTGCCTTTTATGTCTTTGTTTCATTTGTTATGTTTACTTGATGGTGTCAATAAAGTGTTGTTGTATTGTATTGTATTGCGGGAAATGAATGGATGAGAAATCGAAAGCGTAGCAACAAGAAATTTTAATTTTAGTAATGGTTGTTTTTACCCCGCTCGGTATTCATTGGTTACCGTTATAGTAGCGGACAGAACATGAGTTGCATTCAGGTGGGTTCAAAACGATGTTTGTTTTTAGGGTTGTTGCAAACGATGGACTATTTGGCAGTGTAGAAATATTTGGGAAAACAAATTCATTAGAAATCAAAAGAACAAGAAATTAAAAAGGCCTTGTAGGAAGGAAGAATTATCTTCATGCTGATTTCTCTAAGGAATGTAGGTGGAAACTGAAAGGTGAATTCGAGGATATTATTAACTTTTGACTCATGACGAACACTGGTAAAAGCATATGGTGAACCCTGATAAAAATCAGCTATTCCATATTATATTTTGTTGATTTCAATGTTTCGTGTTAAGTCAGCTTGATTTTTGTGAAATATAAACAAAAAACTAGATCCTACCGTATTCGATATTTCGATATTTTCGTATTCGTTGCTAAACAACTGTATTCTAATAAAAATATCCCTTGTTACTAATAGCAAGCTAATTTGGTTACTTGTTTAAGAATATTTTCTCTCATCTACAGCGATGCAATGATATTGTGACCTAATTTGGTTTGAGTCGGGTTTTATGCTGTAGTTGAGTCTCAAAAAGGGACTACAAGACTCTTCCGGGGCTTGATCTGAATAAATAATTTTCCTGAAAGATGAATTATTAACCTGACTGTACACTCTCGATTCAAAAATTTTGAGGAGATCAAATTTAAAATAAACTGAACCAAACACAGACTAACGGCAAACGTTAAATATAATAACAAGTTAATGTAAAGAAGAAAGGAGTTGTAAATGTTTCTTCTATAAATCCTGCAAAGAGTAAATGTCACTGCTGCCAAAATGTAAACATATTTAGTACATTTTGAACCTAAATAACAATCTGTAAACATTTTGCGAACTGAGAGACAAATGCCAAGTCGATGTGAGAGATAGAAAAAGATACGCAGTCAGCCATAAATAATGATGATCACTTTTGAGACAACAAGTTTTTTTTAATAACTTGCCAAATCTCACAAGATTATCGATAGTTTAATACAAATAAATGTGCAGCTATTACGATTATAAGTTGTAAAATTCAGTTTGAAGCCTCGCTCCACGAGGATCTCAAACAGGCGAGGGTGTATTACCGGCATTACCTTGTACGCAGGCAGAATTTCATTTGGCGTTTGCACCAATTTGAACTATAGGTGCCTGTCTATGAAATGAGAGGGTAAGGACTCTGGTGTATTGAATCATAAAATAAACATGACGAAATTATCTTAAGACAAATTATATCCTGTTTTACTAGAAAAGTAAAACTTAGAAAAAGAACTTAGAAAAAGGCATAATAATTAAGTGTTTGAAATTTTATTTTTGCTTTGTACAATGCATACTCGTATATTTTAAACTTCTCACGAGTGACGCCGTATTATTTTTTTTATCACGGAAAATATATTTAATCCTCGTTCAAAACAAACTAATAAACCTCGTTCAGAAAACTGCGTGAGGTATTTTCATACGATATAGGTACCTCAGTGCTTCAAGACGAGAGTTTTCGATAGTTGTGTGTTACCTGTGATGACATATGGAACTAAAACGTGGTCTTTATTTACTTTACTTTACTGTGGGCCGTACGAATAAGTTTAAGATAGCCCAACATGCTGTGAAGAGGTCTAATCTATGCGAGATCGAATCAGAAGTGAGGAGATCCGCAGACGAACCAAAGCTACAGACATAGCCTAGCGGATTTACAAATTAAAATGGCAGTGGGCAGGACACATAGTTCGAAGAACGGATGGCGAATGTTGCCTTAAAGTTCTCGAATGGAGACCACTGATCAGCAAGCGCAGAGTAAGACGTCCACCAACTAAGGGGACTTAAGATAAAATAAAGATCGCAGGAACGCGCTGGTTGCAAGCCGCTTTCGACCGGCCTTATTGGCAATCCATAGGGGAGACCTATGTCCAGTAATGGACGTCCTACGGATATCTGATATTGACCTATAGCTTATGGATAGATAGTTCTTATTCTCATTTGGATAACCTGTCGGGGGAAGACGCAACATTTTTGTCTACAACATTTTATGCGAGGAGAACATTTTAATAATCTTGCCAGAGCTTTGAATTTATATAGTTCAAAATTTTGGGCGGCGCAGACTTATAGATAATGTTGACGTAAAGCTTAACATTGTTCACATGTAGATAATTACCCAAAACTCGTCTAGACGCACTATTTGTCATCATCATCAAACTACGTACACTGTTGGATATAAACCTCTCGTATAGATCACCAATTTATTAGTCTTAGTCTTGATCATGAAATTTCAATCCTCCCTGCAGCCTTAATCAGGTTACCCTTTGTTCATTTCGCAAAAAAACTGAACAAGTGCGACTTTCGTACAGACGGGGACAACAAAGTCATCCTATAAGGGTTCCGTTATTTCCATTTGAGGTGCTAAAGTCTAAAAAAATCAAAATACATATAATACGAGTACATCAAAAGTAAGTACCTACACCATTATCTCCTCAGATTTGGCAAGAGCCACCGCAGTATACAGTGACAAAACTGTGTTCATTTATCCCGGCTTAGTTCCCTAAGTTTTAGTCCGGTAATGTATGCCAAGGTCTCTATATATCATGCCTGGGACGTCGGACGTGTTTCCCGCCGAAGTTTGGATTACTTCAGCGCAAGAAATTAGGATACGAGTTTCAACTTTATCATTATAACGGGGTGTTTATGACATCTTGCGGCGGGACGAGCGGGTTTTAGTATGAGACGCTGACTCGTATGTTCAAAGATGAGACGCTTTCTAACTCTGCTTGTACGTAGAAACGTCAAATCTTTTTAAATCCGTGAAATTATTTGTTTTATAGTGACTGAAGTGATTACATTAATTTGAAATCAGCTGTTTCTGCTGATATTTTGTCTATTCCGAAATACAATGTTAATTTAATTATGAAACAGCGTCCAGCAGAGTTAAAAGAGTAAAAGCTAACCTAACCTAAACATATCAGTGACACGTTAAATTGTAGGCCCCGGTTGTTTTGACCGTTTAGCCAAGTCAGAGGCCTTCAGGCGGCCTAAAAACTCTGACACTCTGTCAGGGCTAGCCACCGGGCCTATACGAACTTACTTACTTTTAGTATGTTTGATGCACGAAATATTAACTACATTTAGTTATGTTATAAAACTATCCAATTAAAATTTTAGGGACGTCAGCAAAATAATAATTAAATCAATGACGAGATGCTCAGCAATTAATTACCTAAATTTTCTGTTAGGTTAACAATCCAGTAATTATAATAAAAGCTGAATGGGTTTTCGTAAATTACAAAATTAATAGTTGCTGACATAATTATGTTTGCTTATTTCATTGATTGAATGGCCTGATGTTTGTTTAAAGTGTTACATAGTTTATTTATTATGGATTAGTGATGTTTAGGCTTTTAATTTGAATTTATATTCCCGCCTAGTAGAGAAATGTTTCAGTATCTCCCATGTGTATACTATTATTTACTGTAGATTTGAGAGTATAGTATTTACGGCAAATATAACGATTTCAACTGTTGATATCCATACAGCTGTTTGATCACTTTTCTCGTTGTTTACGAGGTAAAAAAAAGAAACAAAGATACTAACTAAGATTCAAATTGTGGTGTAGTCAATAAGACTTTAACAGATGTATAGGTACTTACTCTCAGTGTGGTGTGTTGTTGTCATCGTGACAACGACATTTTAATTTGAATTAGGCTTGAAATTTAGTTCAGTTTCGTTAGTTCAGGTTAGTTTCTATAAACAAACTAGGCTTTGTTTGTCTAGTCTGCCCATGACAACGACAAATGCGACTCAGTAGGAACGTTGGGAAAAGAGGTACCTTAGTATTTATTTATCTCATAAGTATTTTATTTCGCGCTGATTCCCGTAAAATATAAGAATAAGATACCAACTAGCGAAAAACATAACCTTTTCATGGTAGTTAAGTAAAAATGATGATAAATTCTCACACAATTGCACTGCAAAACCTCTTTTATGTTAAGATCTTTGTTCTGTGGCGGTCGTATATCGGAAGCCGCATCAAATACATCTCGAACATACTTTGTCGATAAATCATCCTTCAAAAAAGCTTCGGCACGGGCGTGTCTTAAAATAATGCTGTCAAGATATAAGTAAGTTCAACAAAAGAGAGGTTACAAGACACGGCTGAAATTGATGGAGCGAATTTTTCATTCGGTAAGCCGTGGCGTTCACGGTTTCCAGATTTGGTGGTTTGTTCGTTCTATTCATTGTGATTACGTAATTTTGGCTTTTATTTCAGTAGAGCTTAAGTTTGAATTCCTTTAAATTGGTCGTTGTTTACTTACATTTTTGAGTAATTGAACGGTTGTTTGCAAATTTGGTATTTGTTCTTATTAGAAAAAGTTTAACGTCATATTAAGTATGTGTAAACTAGCTTAAGCAATCTCTGAGCTGTTGATATGTATGTATAAGCGTTAAAGATTTGAAAGCCACTGAAAAACTAAGTTATTACTGTGAGTAGCATGATATGGTTTTCAACATCTGTAATCTTTTGTCTCTCATTGAATTTCCGTATTACGGACTCGATGCTCGAGTAAGCAGCACAGTTACTGACACAGTAAGCCCGATTACAGAGGCGCCATCGTAATTATATTAGCTAAAAAGCATAGTTCTGTTTCTTTTTCACTTTAGGCATGTGATAGAGAGAACGCTTCTTACGTTGCTATTTAGTTTACGCTGGCGCCTCTGTAATCGGGCTTATTTATTGCTATGTAAATGCTTTTCACTTTTGAGAAAATTAAGGTTTAAATATACTTCAGTTCTGTTTATTATACACCTTGTCAGTAGTCACTTAAACTTGTTAATCGCCACGTATGTCAGTGTCTTTATTTCTTCTATTTATCTTCACATTTCAGCTAAATATCTAAGCTCTCTAAACACATTTGGGAACATCACAACCCAGCGGCAATTCTTATTCAGGAGAAGCTTTTAAGTATTAGAATTACGAGCATCTGCTCACAGTTTTATCACTACCAGATGCAAGCCGCTACACGCCCCGGCATCCCTTAAATATTCACTTTGCATACTTAGTGAGATAGGTGTGCGAGTTTCAAACTTTCAACGGTTTATTTTGCACTAGCTGCTTGTTGGTTTCTCTCGTGATATGTCGAGTTTTTGTATAGGTTATTCAGAAGATTTGACAAGATTGGAGCAGAACTAAGATAAATGCCATTCTAAGAGAGATGTCTAAACTCGGTAGTGTGATAAAGGCTTCGGATGATAATAATGGTCCAGAAAGGGTGTTGTATGCCAAAAAAAGTGATTTAAACCAACATTGTTAATCAGTTTTACTCCGAAGCCAAAAAACACGTTTTTTGTATGGGAGCCTTCTTAAATATTTTTGTTCTGTTGTTATTTATGGCGGCATCAGAAATACGTGATCTGTGAAAATTTCAACGTTCTAGCTATCACCGTTCTTGAGATACAGCCTGATGACAGACAGACGGACAGAAAGACTGACAGACAGAAGACGGACAGCGGAGTCTTAGTAATAGAGCCCCGTTCTTACCCTTTGGGTACGCAACCATAAAAATCAGATCCCTCGTACAAAATTGCAACTGGTAATCAACGATATGTATGACCCCGCAGATTTATTCACAAATTCCAGGTGGTCTCCATAGTAAAAGTTGTTCATAACAATAATTTTAGGTAAATCTAAGGGACAACTGATTTTTTTCTCAAATTCCGGGTCGGTTTCATTGTAAAAGTGGTCCATAATAGTGTTCTGAATCATCTCCTTTTGGCTCAGCACACCCTTTCTAAATAACTTTTTATAAAATACTAGATTCGATTTTTTATAAATACTAGATTAGGTTAGAAAATTGTAATAAGTTTATTTTATGTAGCTAAAAACTAACTGTTGACAAACAAACTCACAGTTGTTTTTTATATCCATGGTGCGATTATAGAACCGTTCTGCAATGCGGAGAAATATCTATTTTTAGGCAACATTAGAATAGTAGGTGGCATGAATAAAGAGGTACACCGGCTGGGTTTTATTTACTAAAGGCTTTATTCCGTTGACAATAGACTACCAACAAGTTTTTGTCAAGCTAGAAATTTCTAGCGCTATTTCGTAAGTGTTTTTGTGTAGCATTTCTGTGCTATGTAAATTATTTAACGTAAGATTTGTTTGATTGAGATTGATGTCCAAGCATGTTCTACGTATATGAGTAAAAGCAGTATCGACCATAGTTATACCAAAGGAACTGGTTACAAGCTTCTAATAAGCTAACGCTAAAGCTGACTGATTATTGCAATACGTGTAATTAAATATATTAAAATATATTTAAAAGATTACCACGATTATAATTTACAAAATAAGTGAAATCATTTTTTACTGATCTAGAGTTTTGTTTGATATAAAACTCAAAGTATGTTTGATTTACAAGCTCTACCTACTAAGTATTTATTTAAGCTATTTTCATTCACAACTGCAGGAAAATTTAGTTTTAAATCAATAATTACATAGGTAATTACATTTAACAGCAAGAAATTTTCCTTCAAGTTAGACGAAATACTTAGACAAAGTAACTTATAAATGCTTCGAGCCAATTTCTAGTATAGAGTCACAATCGTGCAAAAAAACTGTACGAGCCAAAACCCAAGCTCAAGGTAAGCAAAGGGCAGGCTTTTTAGTTAATCGTAAGGCCATCGCAAGCCGATTACAACGCCGCGCGATGCCAAATTGCTCGGTTACAAACACTAATTAGGTGACATAAATTCGAGCTTCGAGAAAACCGTACATTGTGAATTATTCAAAGTAAATATCTATTATGTATGACGGCGTTCCGACTATTTCTTACTACTTTTACTTAGGGACTGTGGCTTTGTAGTTTGCTATATTGCTTTATAAAAAAATAAATAAAGCGAAAACTTGGCTTGTTGAGCAGGCATATTATGAGGTACGAGTACGAGACTTTTTGCCTAGGGTAGAGTGACTAAGATGAATTTTGATTTTAATGTTTATTTATTTTTATTGACATCGTATTATTGTTTTACTCGTAATTTTAAAATATAGAGATTCTCTTTATTGAAATGTAATGGTGTACGTTAAGCTCAATTACCTTGAAATCTATTGACTGATTATTTATTTATATTGATTAAGAGTGTTTGACCTGTAACTATTTGTTACCAATAAATGAGTATGAGTAAGACAATATTTAATTACTAGTGCCAGTTAAATTTCGGCAGAAGTTACAATATACGGCACTTAATAGCAAACAGAACGATCTTTCAGTAACTTCGTAGGTATTTTAACGCTCTGAAAAAAGTCTCAAAGATCACGTCCTTCCAAATGAGAATTGAAATGCAGGAGGTGTTCTCCCGTAAGTTAATCATTGTGGCGGTTAAAATTCCATTACTCGCTAAAGTTCTCAAACCGAATTTTTAATAAGAAACTTGCAAAGAAAGTTCCACTGCAGTTCGGGCTGTTCATTTTACTCCCAATTTAGTGCTTTATTAAAGAATCTCTTTTGAGACGTTTAAAAGACATTTTATTTTATCAGCTGTTGTCAAAGAAAACGAAGGAACTCGACAATCTTTTTTATCTAGTGCGGAGGTTGATTTTTTAACGAATTTCGATGAAAATCGGTACAGGAGTTTTACATATCTATGTTTTTTTTGTCTTAGCTGATTTTTGATTGGCGTGTAGATATTTCCCTCAAAAATAGGGGAAAATTTGCTGTAACGCTATTTATCAATATATTTCAATAATTGTTGTTATTAAACTTTCGCGATTTGAACACATTATTATTAGATACTTCGGGACTAAACACGCACTAAAATCACGAGAAAAATAAATATAATCAATGCAACTTGGTCGATACGTCGGGATATTTATTTTTATCGTAATTTTAGTGTGCGATTAGTCTCGTAGTATATAATAATAATAATTGATTATAGAACTATTTAATATATAAATCTAAACAAGATTTCCAGTTACTAGTGGAGATACCTCCACTAGTAATCAAAAAATCTATACTAGTAAATGTATTTACTAGTATAGATTATGTAACCAACTACTAAAACTTTTTTTTGGAAAACTGGTGGAAATCCGATCCAAAAATGTATCACAGAGCCTGAAAACTCATCTTTTAGTATATCATTCCCACCACAAATAACTGTTTTGCCGACATATAATATGTACACTCTCTAGAAGTATGTAGTTATTTAATTAGTTATTTGCAAGTTTCGTCACTAAATTGAATAAAAACCTATTTAAACTAGTCATACCAAGTTCTCACAATTAATCAACTAACATTCAGCACATTATAGTTTTATGATGTGTACTCACTATTCACATTAGATATTCAAACTGTGATGATACCGTAATCTGGTCGTTCGAATCACGTGACGCGTTAAATCCCTAATTACTAGTGCCAGTTAAATTTCGGCAGAACTTAGAATATACGGCACTTTACCCAAATAATCTCCGCGAACGCTCCGACAACCAACTTTTTGCGGACGTAATCAGGCAGGGGGTAAAAGGCTCTAGAAAAGCTATAGATAAATCAATAAGGTTTTATTAAAATTTAATTTAAAGCTGCTTATTATTTCACTCGATTTTTGATTGTTTTTATATTTATCTAATTCAAACTTCGTGCAAATATCTATAGAGCCACAATCGTCCTAAAAAGTGTCCGAACCAAAACTCTGCCCAAGCTATGTAGTGGGCAGGCTTTTTAGTTGGTTGTAAGGCGGTTGCAAGCTGACTACTACGCCGCGATGCCAAAGTGCTCGGTTACAAGCCCAATTTTTATTTTTATTTATTTTAACGCTGTTTTTGTATTTTATCTATCTATATATATATAGTTCTTTCGTCATTTGAATTCATATGCACCTACTCGTATATCGTCATTATTTGTGGTCTCTTAACATTTGACAAGATTCATAAGGCGGACTTTTCCATTGGGTTTTTATGTGTAAGACATGATACCATAAGCGATCCTGGCATTAACATTTTATATTATTGTAAACAACATAATTATTTTAATTGGTTAGACACAAATAGCTATTTTCACAATGGAAACATAGTTTGCCCCATCTTTCCCCACAACAAACCCCTGATTACACTCATCAAACCGATTGTTAGTGATCCCATTATTTGGTTGGCAGTTAAGGAACTAAACTTAGAACTGCTATTTGGATGAAGTTTAACTACTATTTGCGTGTGTGTGGCTCCTTTTGTTGGGCTGTTAGGTAAACAAATGAACTTCTGGTAAGGCAGCGTCGAAGTTGAAATACAACAAACTTCTAGGTGCATTCTTAAGCATGTGGCTTGCCATCCCTGTACTAAGAGTAACTTATAGTTTGCAGTTTGCATCGTATTTTGCTGCGGATACTAAGGTTAGAAAATCTACAAAGCAGTGTGTTCATGTTTTTAATCGGTAGCGAAACCTTTGTTCATCTAAGATTTTATATACCTAGTACAAGTATTATATTCAAAAAAACCTTTTTTTTTAAAACAAGCTTTTACTTAACAAGTGCTCACAAAGACGAACCAAACGAGCCGAAACTCGATAGGGTTGCGTCGTTTCATCACACAATTCCTATGACCACCTTCCAGCTCCATCATCAGACCTTGGTTACCATTGAAAGACAAACTGCTCGCCAAGACCATTCAAATGAATCCAAATTCGATGAGGTTGAGTCGTTTCATTGCTAAGTTCCTTTGGCCACCTTCCAGCTCCATCAACAGATCAGCAAGCACCACGTCATCATAATATTGCATTGTCACGCGATTTACACATGTACCTATGCAAAATTTTATCTCAATCGGTAACCGTGAAGTAGATCAAATTTAACTTGCAAGATTTGATTACAGAACGACAGACAACGGGACAGGTGAAACTAAATAAAAGCTTGTAAAAAGGGGATATAACCGACCATCATTAAAAACAGCTTTTAATATGGGACCAACCTGGAGTCCAAGAAAAAGAAATCAGCTGTATTGTAGATTTGCTTGATAGTCGTGATTTTGCATGGAACAGATATATTTCTCTGTTTCCATAGTAAATGTTACTAATATAATGAGACCGTTGCATCTTGCATCCGGCACTGATGCAAAAATAAACTTTTATTTTGTTCTTGATGAAAAAAAGTTCCTCATAATATGTGCACTCAAAAATGTGCATCAGAGGTTCCTATGTTCTATAATAGTATTTTCTCTGGACCAGTTGTAAGCTCTCTTTGTTTTAAGAACAACGTCACCGTTCAAGTCTCTATTTTCGCTTTCTTACTACCTCTGCTTAAGTTAAACAATTTATAGTGAACAAAAGAGAATAGAATAAGTTAAAGGGACTTTCACACTAAAGATGCACTTGTAGACAAAGCGAAAATTGTTTTAAGATTACTTATCAAAAGTTTATATACTATATCTAGTTAGTAGCTAACTTTACTCTCTTTGATAAAATACAATGTGATACGCTAAATTTACTGCGTCGTAAAATGTGACACGTCGGCTCTATCGCTATCGCATCGACTGTGCTAAACGACAAGTTCTTAAGAGTATCTAAAGATCTTGTACAGGCCTTTTAGTAGTCAGTAAACTACTAAAAAGCTTGTACAGGTGGTTTGTCATTGGATAAACATAGGCATAACGGTTATTGACTTGAAATATTTTTGATGATATTGTGATCTAATTTTGTTTGAGTCGGGTTTTATGCTGTAGTTGAGTCTCAAAAAGGGACTACAAGACTCTTCCGGGGCTTGATCTGAATAAATTATTTTCCTGAAAGATGAATTATTACCCTGACTGTACACTCTCGGCTCAGAAATTTTAAAGAAATCAAATTAAAAATAAAATGAACCCAACACTGACAAACGACAAATGTTAAATATCTAACAAGTTAATGTAAGAGTGAGCTTGAGCATTTGGATTATCTTTAGACCTTCAAGGGTCTGTGGATGATCCAATGCTTTTTATGTAGTAGTAGTGTAGAAGGTTTTAGCATATAAAGTAGTATTGTATTTTGTTGTAGTTGATTAAGGCACTTTTGTCTGTTAAAAAAATGTAATGAAGAAAGGATACAAAATAAGGCAAACTTAACGTAAAGTTGTAAATGTTTCTTCTATAAATCCTGCAAACTATCAATGTCACTTCTTCCAAAAATGAAAAGATTTAGTACAATTTAAACCTAATCGCAGATGTAAGAATATAAACGCCAAGTCGATGTGAGAGGCACAAAAAGTTATGTTCGTATATCCAGAAAAAAGATACGTGGTCAGCCATAAATATTGATGAACACTTTTGAGATGACAAGCTATTTTAATACCTTGCCAAATCTCACAAGATTATCTTAAGTTTAAAAGTTGTAAGGTATTACGATTATATGTTGTAAAATTTAGTTTGCAACCTCGCTCTACGAGGATCTCAAACAGGCGAGGGTGTATTACCGACTTTACCTTGTACGCAGGCAGAATTCCATTTGGCGTTTCTACCAATTTGAACTATAGGTGCCTGTCTGTGAAACGAGAGGGTAAGGACTCTGGTGTATTCAATCATAAAATAAACATGAGGAAATTATCTTAAGACAAATAATATCCTGTTTTACTGTACGAGTACCGTACACTTGGAAAGTACTATTTTTGCTGTGTACAATGTACATATTTTAAACTTCTCACGAGTGAAGACGTACTATTTCTTTTTATCGTGGAAAATATATTTAATCCTTGTTCAGAATAAACTAATAAATCTCGGCTGGAAAACTTCATGAGGTCTTTTCATACGATATACCTCAGTGCCTCAAGACAAGAGTTTAAGATAGTTGTGTGATGCCTGTGATGACATATAGAACTAAAACGTGGTCTTTATAAACTTTACTTTTACTGTGGGCCTTAGGAATAAGTTTAAGATAGCCCATCGTGCTGTGAAGAGGGCTATGCTATGCGATATCGAATCAGAAGTGAGCAGATCCGCAGACGAACCAAAGCTACAGACATAGGGATGACACTGGGCAGGACACATAGTTCGAAGAACGGATGGCGAATGTTGCCTTAAAGTTCTCGAATGGAGACTACTAACCAGCAAGCACAGAGTAAGACGTTCACCAACTTAAGATAAAATAAAGATCGCAGGAACGCGCTGGTTGCAGGCCGCTTTCGACCGGCCTTATTGGAAATCCATAGGGGAGACCTATGTCCAGTAGTGGACGTCCTACGGCTTATGGATAGATAGTTCTTATTCTCATTTGCATAACCTGTCGGGGGAAGACGCAACATTTTTATCAACAACATTTTATGCGAGGAGAACATTTTAATAATCTTGCCAGAGCTTTGAATTTGTATAGTTCAAAATTTTGGGCGGCGCAGACTTAAGTATAGAGGTAACGTTGACGTAAAGCTTAACATTGTTCACACGTAGATAATTACCCAAAACTCGTGTAGTCGCATTATTCGTCATCATCATCAAACTACGTACACTGTTGGATATAAACCTCTCGTATAGATCACCAATTTATTAGTCTTAGTCTTGATCATGAAATTTCAATCCTCCCTGCAGCCTTAATCAGGTTACCCTTTGTTCATTTCGCAAAAAAACTGAACAAGTGCGACTTTCGTACAGACGGGGACAACAAAGTCATCCTATAAGGGTTCCGTTATTTCCATTTGAGGTGCTAAAGTCTAAAAAAATCAAAATACATATAATACGAGTACATCAAAAGTAAGTACCTACACCATTATCTCCTCAGATTTGGCAAGAGCCACCGCAGTATACAGTGACAAAACTGTGTTCATTTATCCCGGCTTAGTTCCCTAAGTTTTAGTCCGGTAATGTATGCCAAGGTCTCTATATATCATGCCTGGGACGTCGGACGTGTTTCCCGCCGAAGTTTGGATTACTTCAGCGCAAGAAATTAGGATACGAGTTTCAACTTTATCATTATAACGGGGTGTTTATGACATCTTGCGGCGGGACGACCTGGTTTTAGTATGAGACGCTGACTCGTATATTCAAAGATGAGACGCTTTCTAACTCTGCTTACGTTGAAACATCTAGTCTCTTTAAATCCGTGAAATTATTTTGTTTATAGCGACTGAAGTGATAACATTAATTTGAAATTAGCTGTTTCTGCTGATATTTTGTCTATTCTGAAATACAATGTTAATTTAATTATGAAACAGCGTCCAGCAGAGTTAAAAGAGTAAAAGCTAACCTAACCTAAACATATCAGTGACACGTTAAATTGTAGGCCCCGGTTGTTTTAACCGTTTAGCCAAGTCAGAGGCCTTCAGGCGGCCTAAAAACTCTGACACCAGGGTTAGCCACCGGGCCTATACGAACTTACTTACTTTTAGTATGTTTGATGCACGAAATATTAACTACATTTAGTTATGTTATAAAACTATCCAATTAAAATTTTAGGAACGTCAGCAAAATAATAATTAAATCAATGACGAGATGCTCAGCAATTAATTACCTAAATTTTCTGTTAGGTTAACAATCCAGTAATTATAATAAAAGCTGAATGGGTTTTCGTAAATTACAAAATTAATAGTTGCTGACATAATTATGTTTGCTTATTTCATTGATTGAATGGCCTGATGTTTGTTTAAAGTGTTACATAGTTTATTTATTATGGATTAGTGATGTTTAGGCTTTTAATTTGAATTTATATTCCCGCCTAGTAGAGAAATGTTTCTGTATCTCCTTTGTGTAAACTATAGTGTAACTGTAGATTTGAGACTATAGTAGTTACGGCAAATATAACGATTTCAACTGTTGATATCCATACAGCTGTTTGATCACGTTTCTCGTTGTTTACGAGGTAAAAAAAAGAAACAAAGATACTAAGATTCAAATTGTGGTGTAGTCAATAAGACTTTAACAGATGTATAGGTATTTGCTCTCAGTGTGGTGTGTTGTTGTCATCATGACAACGACATTTTAATTTGAATTGGGCTTGAAATTTAGTTCAGTTTCGTTAGTCCAGGTTAGTTTCTATAAACAAACTAGGCTTTGTTTGTCTAGTCTGCCCATGACAACGACAAATGCGACTCAGTAGAAACGTTGGGAAAAGAGGTACCTTAGTATTTATTTATCTCATAAGTATTTTATTTCGCGCTGATTCCCGTAAAATATAAGAATAAGATACCTACTAGCGAAAGACATAACCTTTCCATGGTAGTTAGGTAAAAATGATGATAAATTCTCACACAATTGCACTGCAAAACCACTTTTATGTTAAGATCTTTGTTCTGTGGCGGTCGTATATCGGAAGCCGCATCAAATACATCTCGAACATACTTTGTCGATAAATCATCCTTCAGAAAAGCTTCGGCACGGGCGTGTCTTAAAATAATGCTGTCAAGATATAAGTAAGTTCAACAAAAGAGAGGTTACAAGACACGGCTGAAATTGATGGAGCGAATTTTTCATTCGGTAAGCCGTGGCGTTCACGGTTTCCAGATTTGGTGGTTAGTGCGTTCTATTCATTGAGATTACGTAATTTTGGCTTTTATTTCAGTAGAGCTTAAGTTTGAATTCCTTTAAATTGGTCATCGTTACTTTTACTTACATTTTTGAGTACTACTCATTGAAGTTCCGCCGCGATTGAAAGGTTGTTTGCAAATTTGGTATTTGTTCTTATTAGAAAAACTTTAACGTCATATTAAGTGTGTGTAAATTAGCTTAAGAAGTCTCTGTGTTGTTGATATGTGTGCATATGAGTTAAAGATTTAAAAGCTACTGAAGAACTAAGTTATTACTGTGAGTAGCATGATATGGTTTCCAAAATCTGTAATCTTTTGTCTCTCATTGAATTTCCGTATTACGGACTCGATGCTCGAGTAAGCAGCACAGTGACTGGCACAGTGTATTGCTATGTAAATGCTTTTCACTTTTGAGAAAATTAAGGTTTAAATATACTTCAGTTCTGTTTATCATACACCTTGTCAGTAGTCACTTAAACTTGTTAATCGCCACGTATGTCAGTGTCTTTATTTCTTCTATTTATCTCCACATTTCAGCTAAATATCTAAGCTCTCTAAACACATTTGGGAACATCACAACCCAGCAGCAATTCTTATTCAGGAGAAGCTTTTAAGTATTAGAATTACGAGCATCTGCTCACAGTTTTATCACTACCAGATGCAAGCCGCTACACGCCCCGGCATCCCTTAAATATTCACTTTGCATACTTAGTGAGATAGGTGTGCGAGTTTCAAACTTTCAACGGTTTATTTTGCACTAGCTGCTTTTTGGTTTTTCTCGTGATATGTCGAGTTTTTGTATGGGGTATTCAGAAGATTGGACAAGATTGGCGCAGTACTAAGGTAGATGCCATTCTAAGAGAGAAGTCTAAACTTGGTAGTGGGATGAAGGCATCGGATGATAATAATGGTCCAGAAAGGTTGTTCTGTGCCGAAAAAAGTGATTTAGACCAACATTGTTAGTCAGTTTTACTCCAAGCCAAAAAATCACGTTTTTTGTATGGAAGCCTTCTTAAATATTTTTGTTCTGTTGTTATGGCGGCAACAGAAACAGGTGATCTGTGAAAATTTCAACGTTCTAGCTATCAACGTTCTTGAGATACAGCCTGATGACAGAAAGACTGACAGACAGAAGACGGACAGCGGAGTCTTAGTAATAGAGCCCCGTTCTTACCCTTTGGGTACGGAACCATAAAAATCAGATCTATCATACAAAATTGCAACTGGTAATCAACGATATGTATGACCCCGCAGATTTTTTCACAAATTTCAGGTGGTCTCCATGGTAAAAGTTGTTCATAATAATTTTAGGTACTTATATCTATGAGACAACTGATATTTTTTATTCGAATTCCGGGTTGGCTTCATTGGCTCAGCTCACCCTTTCTAAATAACCTTTTATAAAATACAATATTCGAATTTTAATAAATGCTATAGGTAGTGTAGACGCACTGGTTGTGGCCATCTTAGTATCATTTGTGGCCACTTTTAATTTTAAGTATTAATAAGACAATTTTATGTTAAAACAATGTTATTAAAGAAATGTTCAAACATTTAGATTTACACAAACAATATTTATGATATTACATTTTTTATAATTATCATTACTGCAAAATTTTGACACCAAATGGCCACAACCGGTACAATGGCTACAACCGGTACACCCACTTTACCTATTAGAATTGAAATTTGTAGTTATTTTTATTTTACGTAGCTAAAACCTAACTGTTGACAAACAAACTCACAGCTGTTTTTATATCCATGGTGCGATTATAGAACCGTTCTGCAATGCGAAGAAATATCTATTTTTAGGCAACATTAGAATAGTAGGTGGCATGAATAAAGAGGTACACCGGCTGGGTTTTATTTACTGAAGGCTTTATTCCGTTGACAATAGACTACCAACAAGTTTTTGTCAAGCTAGAAATTTCTAGCGCTTTTCACGTAAGTGTTTTTGTGTAGCATTTCTGTGCTATGTAAATTATTTAACGTAAGATTTGTTTGAATGAGATTGATGTCCAAGCATGTTCTATGTCTATGAGTAAAAGTAGTATCGACCATAGTTATACCAAAGGAACTGGTTACAAGCTTCTAATAAGCTAACGCTAAAGCTGACTGATTATTACAATACGTGTAAATAAATAAATTAAAATATATTTAAAAGATTATCACAATTATTATTTTCAAAATAAGTGAAATCATTTTTACTGATCTATGTTAGTTTGATATAAAACTCAAAGTATGTTTGATTTACAAGCTCTACCTACTAAGTATTTATATAAGCTATTTTCATTCACAACTGCAGGAAAATTAATTTTTAAATCAATAATTACATAGGTAATTACATATAACAGCAAGAAATTTTCCTTCAAGTTAGACGTAATACCTAGACAAAGTAACTTATAAATGCTTCGAGCCAATATCTAGTATAGAGTCACAATCGTGCAAAAAAACTGTACGAGCCAAAACCCAAGCCCAAGGTAAGTAAAGGGCAGGCATTTTAGTTAATCGTAAGGCCATTGCAAGCCGAGTACAATGTCGCGCGATGCCAAAGTGCTCGGTTACAAGCACTAATTAGGTGACATAAATTCGAGCTTTGAGAAAACGGGACGGGACGGGACGGAATTATTCAATGTAAATATCTATTATGAATGACGGGGTTTGGACATTTTTTAAATACTTTTACTTAGGGACTGTGGCTCTGTAGATGTTTGCTCGAAGTATAAAAAATAAGACAATAGCAAACAGAACGATCTTTTAGGAACTTCGAAGGTATTTTAACGCTCTGAAAAAAGTGTGAGACTTTTTTCAGAAGAGCACGTCCTTCCAAATGAGAATTGAAATGCAGGAGGTGTTCTCCCGTAAGTTAATCATTGTGGCGGTTAAAATTCCATTACTCGCTAAAGTTCTCAAACCGAATTTTTAATAAGAAACTTGCAAAGAAAGTTCCACTGCAGTTCGGGCTGTTCATTTTACTCCCAATTTAGTGCTTTATTAAAGAATCTCTTTTGAGACGTTTAAAAGACATTTTATTTTATCAGCTGTTGAAATTCCCAGGTTTTTTTAGGTTCTCGGTCAAAGAAAACGAAGGTACTCGACAAAGTTTTTTTGGTAGTGTCGAGGTTGATTTTTTAACGAATTTCGATGAAAATTGGTACAGGAGTTTTAAATATCTATGTTTTTTTGTCTTAGCTGATTTTTGATTGGCGTGTAGATATTTCTCTCAAAAATAGGGGAAAATTTGCTGTAGCGCTATTTATCAATATATTTTAAAAATTGTTGTTATTAAACTTTCGCGATTTGAACACATTATTACTAGATACTTCGGGACTGACCACACACTAAAATCACGCGAAAAATTAATATAATCAATGCAACTTGGTCGATACGTCGGGATATTTATTTTTATCGTAATTTTAGTGTGCGATTAGTCTCGTAGTATATAATAATAATAATTGATTATAGAACTATTTAATATATAAATCTTAACAAGATTTCTAGTTACTAGTGGAGATACCTCCACTAGTAATCAAAAAATCTATGCTAGTAAATGTATTTACTAGTGTAGATTATGTAACCAACTACTACTACTAAAACTTTTTTTTGAAACCTGGGGGAAATCCGATCCAAAAATGTATCACAGAGCCTGAAAACTCATCTTTTAGTATATCATGCCCACCACAAATAACTGTTTTGCTGACATACGAGTATAATATGGACACTCTCTAGAAGTAGTTATTTAATTACGTATTTGCATGTTTCGTCACTAAATTGAATAAAAACCTATTTAAACTAGTCATACCAAGTTCTCACAATTAATCATCTAACATTCAGCACATTACGGTTTTATGATGTGTACTCACTATTCACATTAGATATTCAAACTGTGATGATACCATAATCTGGTCGTTCGAATCACGTGACGCGTTAAATCCCTAATTACTAGTGCCAGTTAAATTTCGGCAGAACTTACAATATACGGCACTTAACCCAAATAATCTCCGCGAACGCTCCGACAACCAACTTTTTGCGGACGCAATCAGGCAGGGGGTAAAAGGCTCTAGAAAAGCTAAAAATAAATCAATAAGTTTTTTATTAAAATTTAATTTAAAGCTGCTTCTTATTTCACTCGATTTTAGATTGTTTTTATATTTATCTGATTCAAACTTCGTGCAAATATCTATAGAGCCACAGTCGTCCTAAAAAAGTGTCCGAACCAAAACTCTGCCCAAGCTATGTAGCTTTTTATTTGGTCGTAAGGCGGTTGCAAGCTGACTACTACGCCGCGCGATGCCAAAGTGCTCGGTTACAAGCACAATTTTCATTTTCATTTATTTTAACGCTATTTTGTATTTTATCTATCTATACTTAGTTCTTTCGTCTTTTGAATTCATATGCACCTACTCGTATATCGCCATTATTTGTGGTCTCTTAACATTTGTCAAGATTCATAAGGCGTACTTTTCCATTGGGTTTTTATGTGTAAGACATAAAACCATAAGCGATCCTGGAATTAACATTTAAATTATTGTAAACAACATAATTATTTTAATTGGTTAGATGCAAATAGCTATTTTCTCAATGGAAACATAGTTTGCCCCAACTTTCCCCACAACAAAATCCTGATTACACTCATCAAACCGATTGTTAGTGATCCCATTATTTGGTCGGCAGTTAAGGAACTTAACTTAGAACTGCTATTTGGATGAAGTTTAACTACTATTTGCGTGTGTGTGGCTCCTTTTGTTGGGCTGTTAGGTAAACAAATTAACTTCTGGCAAGGCTGCGTCGAAGTTGAAATACAACAAACTTCTAGGTGCATTCTTAAGCATGTGGCTTGCCATCACTAACTTATGGTCTGCAGTTTGTTTCGCATATTGCTGCGGATACTAAGTTTAGAAAATCTACAAAGCAGTGTGTTCATGTTTTAAATCGGTAGTGAAACCTTCGTTCATCTAAGATTTTATATAGAACAAGTATTATATTTAAAAAAAACCTTTTATTTTAATAACAAGCTTTTACTGAACAAGTACTCGCCAAGACGAATCAAACGAGCTGAAACTCGATAGGTTTGCGTCGTTTCATTACAAAGTTCCTATGACCACCTTCCAGCTCCATCATCAGACCTTGGTTACCATTGAAAGACAAACTGCTCGCCAAGACCATTCAAATGAATCCAAATTCGATGAGGTTGAGTCGTTTCATTGCTAAGTTCCTTTGGCCACCTTCCAGCTCCATCAACAGATCAGCACCACGTCATCATAATATTGCATTGTCACGCGATTTACACCATATCAATCGGTAACCGTGAAGTGGATCAAATTTAACTTGCAAGATTTGAGTACAGAACGACAGACAACGGGACAGGTGAAACTAAATAAAAGCTTGTAAAAAGGGGATGTAACCGACCATCATTAAAAACAGCTTTTAATATGGGACCAACCTGGAGTCCAAGAAAAATAAATCAGCTGTATTGTAGATTTGCTTGATAGTCGTGATTTTGCATGGAACAGATATTTTTGTCTGTTTCCATAGTAAATGTTACTAATATAATGAGACCGTTGCATCTTGCATCCGGCACCGATGCTAAAAAAACTTTTAGATTGTTCTTGATGAAAAAAAGTTCCTCATAATATGTGCACTCAAAAATGTGCATCAGAGGTTCCTATGTTCTAGAAAAGTATTTTCTCTGGACCAGTTGTAAGCTCTCTTTGTTTTAAGAACAACGTCACCGTTCAAGTCTCTATTTTCGCTTTCTTACTACCTCTGCTTAAGTTAAACAATTTATAGTGAACAAAAGAGAATAGAATAAGTTAAAGGGACTTTCACACTAAAGATGCACTTGTAGACAAAGCGAAAATTATTCTAAGATTACTTATCAAAAGTTTATATACTCTATCTAGTTAGTAGCTAACTTTACTCTCTTTGATAAAATACAATGTGATACGCTAAATTTACTGCGTCGTAAAATGTGACACGTCGGCTCTATCGCTATCGCATCGACTGTGCTAAACGACAAGTTCTTAAGAGTATCTAAAGATCTTGTACAGGCCTTTTAGTAGTCAGTAAACTACTAAAAAGCTTGTACAGGTGGTTTGTCATTGGATAAACATAGGCATAACGGTTATTGACTTGAAATATTTTTCTGGTTTTCTCTATACTGATGTTTTTATAAATGGTTAAATAAAATGGAAATGCAAATGGTAAGTATACCAACGTGATAAATAGTTGGGGCACTATTCTTTGTCAACGTTTTATGCTCCAAGATACATTATTTTACTTGAACTATATTACTACATTAATGAACAGGAAAAAAAAATCTAGCTTTTGATTCTTATGGAACAAATAAAAAAATATAATCTCGAACCAAAGAAACAAGTGAAATTACATTAGCTCATTTGGATCCAGCTACGATTACTATTGAATCCACAACTTTTTATAGGGCATATGCCTTAATTAACTATAACAAATATAATAATACTACTTACATAAGCTATGACTACAACATGAACTAGTAATACATAAAAAGCAATTGGATTAAAACTTACTTTCGCTTTTCATTGCAAAAATACTGCGGAGAAATGATGTACATGTGGCATTTCGAACGAATCACAACATGAGACGAATGTGCAATGGGAAAGACTCCTTAGAAAAAAGCAAGAAATCGGGGGTATACAAGTTAACCTGCGACACATGTAACGCAGTTTATGTGGGACAAACTGGAAGGAGTTTTCAAACCCGCTACAAAGAACACTTAGCTGCATCTAGAAACAATCACCCAGAGAAGTCGAATTTTGCGAAACATTTATTAGAAACTGGACACGATTTGGATAACAACAACACTTTTGAAATTCTACATGTATGTGAAAAAGGTTTTCGCTTAAATGTTTTGGAGCATTTAGAAATAATGAAACATCAAAACACACACAACGAGTTGCTGAACGATCAAACTACCGTCACATCGCCTTTACTGCGGTGCGTCACGACGAGTATATAAGAAGGACGGCGCGGCGAGCCGTCATTCTTGCGAGTGAGCTCGAAGAGTCAACACGTCCTGAAGATGCCTCGTTTAGAGGCGAAACACGTGTCGAATAGAGTACAGTAAGAATAGGGGTGCTATTTATTGACTAAGTATTTTTTCAATTATTTTATACCATTTTTTATAAATAAATTATATTTGTAATTTTAACATATTAATTAAATATTATTTTCAGGTTTACTACATTTTTTAAATAGATTACTAATCACTATTTTTGTTACAGGTTTAATTATTTTTTATTATTTTAAACGGATTAATTAAAAAAAAAAAAATTTGTTTCAGGTTCATTCATATTTTGTAAACATACCTAAGCCTAACTTTTCTAACCTGAACTAACCATAGTCGAACCATGATACAGTTTGATGATTAATTACTAATTTTGTTTGTGATTTAATTTGGATTTTGAATAGTACCCTTAACTTATATGACTACGACAGAGCGGAAATACACTAAATATTTATTCAAAACAAGAATTTGAATCTAAAACTTCACAAACTACTACTACATAACAAGCAATTCGATCATCCATAGACCCTTGAAGGTCCAAAAACTTTATATCCACAAAAGGGATTTGGTTATTTTTAGTAGGCACTTAAATAAAATGTCTTCAGTGACCTTTAAAATAAGATACTGTTTAAAATAAGATACTCGGGCTAGCACGCCAAGAATGCTTCGCCAGTAAATCACTTTGTTTTTCCGTTGGCCGTGTGCTGAGGTAGAAGGAAAGTTTTAAGAAATACGAAACATGTTTAAATAAACTTACCAAGAGGCTAACCTGGAATTTTGTTAGGTATGTGAAATATTCTATTTCACTTCATGGTGATATGGTTTTGTTTTTTACTGCTTTTAAGTGGCTGGGAAGGATTATATCAGCCGTATTGCAAATATAGAGTTTAAAATATGGAGTTGTACTTTTGTGTAAATAAAATCGGACAAGTGCGAGTCAGGCTCGTCCACCCAAGGTTCCGTAAAAATTCTGAACATCCAAGTTCAGGTACAAAATTTACCTATAACGGTTATTTATGCAAATGTGAAATAGACCGACGCGTCAGTAAGTGTAACAGGCTGAATAAATTAGTGGATATAAAAACATTAAGACAAATCGAGAATCTCCTTTTTTGAAGTCGGTTATAATGCATCTTAATGTAATTATGTATTTCTTATACTATTTTACACAAACAAATGATGGATGAAAAAGAAATGCTGTACAAAAACCACTTTTTTTATAAAATTTAACAATTACTAAAATCCCTTTAAACTGTTCTGTTCTGCTTGATTCATGATAAAGTTCGCTACGCTTAAAAGGTATAAATATTCAAAGACTTCTGTGTTACTACGTCTTCAATATTTTAACCAATGGGCAGTCTAAGTTCACTAAAGTTATGACTCGAATAACGTACATACATAACACAAAGCATATTATCCTTATAATAACGAAATGGGTTCGTTCACAATAAAATTTATTACGACAATAAACTCTATGATCTCTAAATTTCAGACATCCGCATTACTCGTTTAATGCAAAACAAACTCAACTCTATTCCGTAGATAAACAAAGCATAATTACTACGTTTATGCATAAAGCATAATAATTAACTTGCATAACGTAAGAACGTCCGTACTTAAGCATAGCCTTTTTATTACCTTGCCGCTCTAAGTTATCAACATTTTCAGCATCACTGAAGGAAATTTTCGGTTTTAATGTTGTGACAAAGTACTTAAATGTGGGCGTTATTCTGCTGAACTCTACCCCCGGGGGCTATAATAACTGTTTGTTATTATTGAGATCGCACACATATTTTATTGTTACACACTGTCTGAGTTTGTAATTAGAATTTGCTGCTGTAATCTTTTAGGTGTAAACTCTATTATCAAGTATAGTCGAGACCAAAATTAAATAAATTAGAAAAAAGAAAACATTTTATTAAGCAGGTAGATGATTAAATTTTTCACAGAATATTTAGTTTTATATTCACTTCAATAATAAGTAATAAAATTAAAATAAAATAAATATTTAAGGGGGGGCTCATACAGTACGGAACCCTCGTACTTGGCCGATTATATTATTTAATTGTTATTATTCTGGAAACTACAAAATTATTAATTTAATAATTTTGAACATAACACTAAAATAAAATAAAAATAATTTATTGGTACAATCATTGTCATAGCAAAAATTACATTACATTTCGTATTTAATTGCTAATATTCTGGGAAATTAAAACTAAATAAAATCAGTATTAAAATAATCATAGAGTTACTCATCTTATTTTCAAAAGTCTTTCTGAGCGTCTGGTGGACGCGACGCGTGACCAAAATGCTGGTGTTTATTTGGCTCAACGCATAAGCATTGCCATTCAGCGTGGCAATGCTGCCAGCATGCTGCAAGCACGCTGCCAACTGGCAGTGGGCTTGAGCATTTGGATTATGTTTATACCTTATGGGGTCTGTGGATGATCCAATACTTTTTATGTACAACTACATAAATTTATGTACAACCACCTACAGTGTAGGTAGTTTTAGCATATAAGGTAGTACCTATTGTATTTTGTTGTAGTTAATAAAGGCACTTTTTCCCGATAAAAAATTATATTTAAATTAAATAAAAATATTTCATTGGTACAATCATTGTCATAGATTTTTATGTCTAGCTGTTTGTATCATATTTACCTGGTAATTATGTTCGCTTTTGTCCATAGATACACTACAGCAATGCAGAATAAAGCACGTTTACCTAAAAATAACAGTCTACTCTAGATTCTAGAAGGCGAATAGATATTCTAATTGAACAGAAACACGGACTCAAGTAGAGAGCAGAGAGTTGCTGTTCGTATAAGAAAACATGTATAATTTAAGTACGTATACTTATGAAAACTCGGTATATTACACATGTAATCATCATAAATGAATGAATTGTGTGACTACCCGAAAAATTAGGAGGAATTAAGTTGTCCTTTACTTGAGAGCAGTAAATAAAGCATGACATTATGCTGCCGAGTGTTGGAGACTCATGAAATACAGACGTACAACAAATAGAACCACAAAATCAGTTTTGTCTATGTTTGTTTGTATAGAAATGTCTCACTGCTGAATGTGAGTCTCTCTAGTTCACATCACAGATAAGTTCGTTGATAGGCTAAATGCGGCAGTTGGCTATGTCTTAATTTGGAATAATACGTACCTATAAACTAACAAAAACAATGATGTTTTGGAGAAAGAACGTTCGGAGTTGTGAGCTTCGTGGGTTTTAATCCCGAAAATTAATTCGTTTATGGAATTCATACGTTGATTTTCACATCAGTGGCCTATGCAAAATTGAAAAATATCATCCTCCTCCTTCCTTCCTTTCAACCATAAGACGTCCACTGCTGGACATAGGCCAAATGAGAAAAAAATCATGTAACGGTGATAAAACGGGTATTGCAAGCTGTATAAAGTGCATACACATGTACGTCCAGAAAATAATTTCGATAGCGTATAATAGAATACAAGTTGATACAAGGTTTTCCAAAGTTCGGGAATTTTCAATAGGGTATGGAGCTTCTGACACTTTTTCTCGATTTCTCAGTTGGTACCATAGTATAAGTTATCCATAATGATGATTGAAACCTGAAGTCCCTGCAAAGAAACATTCTGTATAATCTCACCAACCTGTACTTGAATATGTCTTGTTCGTCCTTCGTAGGTAGGCATTTATTCAACAGTGAATTATCAAAAGCTGATAAGTACATAGAGTACAGTACAGTATGCAGAACTATGTATGTAGCGCTCACAGCGTAGTTTGACAAGGTAATCTCAGCGATCATCGAAGTTAAGCAACGCATGGGACCGCGGGTGGCATTTACAACTAATCGCTACCGTGGCTCGGATGACTCGTTAAATTGTAGATCTTGGTGCTTTTAACCGTTTAGCCATGTCAGAGGCCTTCAGGCGGCTTATTTTGGTTAGGTTAGGTCTCCCTCGTTTCCGCCAGGGACGCTGTAGAAAAATGTAGCGCCATATGGAAACATTTGTAGTTTCAATTTACGTGTAAACCTGGACTAACCCCTCAAGGCTAGCACCACTTGGCCTATACGAATCTACTTAGTATGTAAAACGACACCATTGCACTTACATCTTGTTTTTCATTATGTGACGAAAACAATTTACCCACATTCGTCTCACTTTCGTCCCACAATACGTGATGCCAAAACAATGCAATCTCATAGAAATAACAACAAAATACGAGCACCGGGCGTGAAATATATGGGTCGCGGCCTTTGAATTGTACAACTAAAAGATATGTTACGTCGATGCTAAAAGTAATTTCTTCCCGCAAAGCAAAACCTTCATTACTCTAATGATGATCCAATTACTTCGCAAGAATATGGAAGCTAACAAATTATTTGTTACTGAAAATACAAAAAATTATAAACTCTAAAATGGATGGGGATATATTTCTATGGATGTAATAGGGTCTTTAGTTCAATTTTTAATGGATTAGTGAATTCTGCAATTAATTATGATTCGTAAACCGAAAAAATATTTAAAATTAGCTAATCAAGTCCAGAGATATAGGTTTGTAAAAATTTTGGTAGGGATAAAGAGGGGATGCCTTGTCCCTTCCCCACAAAGCATAACGTAGTTTGGCGAATGTGGGACACTTACGGGCAGTGACGTCATATTCTGCTATTTGCTATATAGTGCGCTCTTTATCTAGCAAGAATATAAATATGCTTGCCATTACTTCTTTATTTTTCAGTTGATTTTTTTTTTATTAGTCGGCTCTGTTTATTGTTAGCTGTTACACGAGGACATCAAAAAAATAATGTCAACTAACCTGTTCTGTACACATGTTGAAATAGGTGTAATGTTGCAAACGGGGAAGCCGTTTGCAGCACCACAAGTTAAGAGAGGAACCTACCCAAGAGTCCTGCCTAGTGAATAGGATTCCTAACGGTTCGGAGAGAGGAGATTAATATAGCAAACTAACCATAGTATTTACACATTTATTTACACTAGAGATAACACACTGCACTCATGGTCTATTATGTCTTCATGAAGCGAAGAGAGAGTTAAGAATTTTGAGAAACGAAGAGTCCGTAGAATGTTAGCCAAAAAAGGGAGAGGGTAGCACTTAAAGAACCACGCTGGAGGTTGGCCGAGGATTTTGTGTAGGCTGAGCTGGACCCGCCGATAGTGTGGCGCCAGCAGGGTAGCGCTAGGTGAGCGCTAGCGTGAAGACACCTGCGGTGCTGATCTGTCGCTTGAGGTGGAGGCGCCGGCCCAAACCGGCCGACAGGGTTCGTCGACAGCGCCAGCCCGGTGCTCCAGGGTAAGGGGTCAGTGGCCCCAAAACATGAGATCCTGCTGAAAGCAAGGTCAAAGGGACCGGAGCCTCTCACCCTGACTGTTACCCGACGCTCATGCCGTTTTCACTGCGGGACTCGTCCACGCAATCTAAGATCACACAGTACATTTATTTACACTACACACTTAAAAAAAAATTACAAGACATGCACTCTGATGTCTTCAAGATGACTTCCCTCTCAAGACTGCCGAATTTTACAGAACAAGGATCGCTGATCCTGTCAAAAAGAATTTGAAAAATTTCCTAATTAGAATTGTTAGTTGGCAGTGTTATCGTTGAAAGAGTCTGAATGTAGAGAAGCTAACAAAAAGGTTAGTTTCTCTACATAGGTTATGACAATTTTTTTGCGAAAAATAATAATGGTCTCAGAAATGGTTCACTTTAGTATGAGGGTCTATGGTGTTCAATTTGTGGGTAATGTTCCCCCTATGGCTTGCTGAAGAGAATGTATAAGTAACATTAACCTAATGTATTTACTAACACTCTGTAGGAACATCTTAGCTCAAATAAAGTACCTTTTTTATATTATAGGGAGGATGGATTTTTTTTTATCGCAAATAAGTTCGCGTTTGACCACCAACTCGCCTGATAGTAAGCGACATTGTGGTTGAAGATAATGTAATTAGTACAAAGTAACAGAAAGATAGCTGAGAAGACAGGTAAAGTGGTCCTCCACTTTACCTGTCGTGGTCACGGTTATTCATGGTGCTCCAAAACTTTTATGCCCTATTATGCTATGATATGTAAATACAATGTAAAATTACAAATTAAGTATATTTTGTTCGACTCATTAGTAACTGATCTACAAAGTTTTATATATCTGTGGTTCTGAGTACAAACGCCCACAAGTTGGCGACAGATAAAGCTATCTTTTGCGACCCACTTCTTCCGTTGATATGGCATCCCTGGATCTCGAATTACGGTTTCTATGTGGAAACAGTAGGGGACTTCTGTTTTTTGTTCTACGGGCTGACAAAGTATCTGTTGAGCTACGAATTTAGGTACTAAAAATATGTATGTACCAGGTGAAATATTAATGCTTAAATGCTTTGTAAATTAGAGTTATGACGCTTTATAACTGATAAGATGTTGTTATAATAATAATCAGCCAAGTACGAGTCGGACTCGCCCACGGAAGGTTTCGTACTGTATGGGAGCCCCCCTTAACTGTTTATTTTATTTTAATATTTATTATTGAAGTGAATATACAACTAAATATTCTGTGAAAATTTCAAGCATCTACTTGTTACCATAAAAACGGCTAAAAAATCAGGTTTTTCAAATGGCATACACCCTCTTAATTATTAATTTTATTCTGTTTTTAGTATTTTTTGTTATAGCGGCAACAGAAATACACATACATCTGTGAAAATTTCAGCTTTCTAGCTATAACGGTTCATGAGATACAGCCAGGAGACAGACAGATAGACGGACAGCGGAGTCTTAGTAATGGGGTCCCATTTTTATCCTTTGGGTACGGAACCCTAAAATGGTATATTTTTCTTTCATGAATCCAAACATGCACGCAAGCTTATAGCTTGATGTTGTCGTCGTCGTTTCAGCCATTGAATGTCCACTGCTAATGTGGAGTCATTTTAAGAGGTAACATTTGACAGTTCATTTGTGCAAAGAAAAATATACCTAACGCTAAAGGAATAAAACTCCAAACCGTCTTCGAGAACACTTATCGGTCGTTGTCAATATTGTTTTCATGAGTTTTATTCCTTTAGTGTTAGGTATATTTTTCTTTGCATAAATGAACTGTCAAATGTCACCTATTACAATGACTCCACTGTTGACACCCTTATAGAGCTCTAATAAAACGGGTTGGGAGCGGCTGGGATCTACCCATTGTAATATATTTTTAACGAAATGTTATTATGCAGAAATCACTTCTGTTACATTCGTTTTTAATTTATCTTAAAAAAAAAACGTAACCAAATCAATCTATTCTTTAGAAGATAACATTTCCCTGATTAATATTATACCTACACAAACACAGATGAAATATAACGTTAGAAATGTCACATTTATATCACCTCTTTTTGGGACAGGAGTTAAACAAATTAGTTCAGAATTCTACCAATGTAGTAATAATAATTCGTAATTTTCCAATAATATTATAACTAAGCACTTGTAAGGATTAACAGCTGAAATAATAAATTGATAATGAAAATTTCATTTTGCAATATTAACACGAATTTAAATTATTACGTGGCTCGTTGCCATTTATATTTTTAAAACAAAAATAAAAAAAAATATTTTCAGTTAACATAAGTGCATGTACGCGAAGCCTGCACATGCCATCCACGTTTTAATTACAATGCTCTCTCACATCTCCGCCGCGGAATAAACATGCCAAAACTGCTGAAAAAAATTTAAGATTGCGACTAAAACAAAATAACAGGTCATAATACGACAACAACGCGTTTGTTTATTAGAAACAAATTAGTAAAGTAAAGACCTAGCCATAGGTGTACGGATGACCTCAATAAGACCGCAGGATCACGCTGAATGCAAGCCGCTACCAACCGGTCTTATTGGAGATCCATAGGGGAGGCCTATGTCTAGCAGTGGACGTCCTATGGCTGATGGACGGAAGACCTATCTAATAAAAATACTGGTTCATTATTATTTCGGGAGGCAATATCGAATCATCTAACTACAACATACGAGTACTTACATGTTTTCTAGTAGACAATGTGAATGAGCTCGGACACATTGACTATAGTAAATTTGTACAAAATTATTAGAACTGTAGCCAAATATTATCAAAAATGCAGTTTTGCTTATGTTTATTACAACGGAAAAGTCAAGACAGGGCAATAGCAGTTCGTGACGTTAGCTCTGCGGCGAAGGTGTAATGGAGCCTTATATACGTATGTAGGTGCGTTCACATTCATTACGAGTAAAATGAGGGCTTCACCTGATCAACGAGACTCTTGAATCAATTATACCGGGGTGTGTATTATGTTATCATTTGAAATGACCTTTTAAGTGAGTCATGAACTTATTTATTTGTATTGACCAAAAAGAGTGTTATTTTTATTTAGATATACCTACCCAGTACCAACTTGTAATAATTGAACATATTTAAATCTTGATTCTCGTAGTGAACCAATTACACTACATGGCGATAAGTTTCTGACGGCATTTTAGAGTTCATTTCAATGTATTTAAAATTAATAATATGTGCTTGTTTAGAATAGGTATTAGCTATTTGCTTTCCAAACCTTAAAAATAGTTGGAAACTTATAACTATTTTAATTTCCTATCCAGTTACAAAACAGTTCTACCAAAGGTACAGAATAGGTCCCTCGAACAGACTGGATTCAACGAAATGGACGTCAGATATATGCGGCTCTCGTCGCTAATTGTTCGCTGCTCTGCAGGCGGCACGTGGCAGCCTCGAATTAAAACACGAATACCTGTTTCAGTCTGTGCATCAGAATGTGTGTCAGATTGTGTTTGAGGCTGTGTATCAGGACCATAGTTCTATCAGGCTAGGAATATCAGCTCAACTTCAATTGGAATTTTGTTCGCTTGACCTCGCGAATTAAAACACAAATATCTGTATCAGTCTGTGTATCAGGACTATAGCTCTTTTCATAGTAGTTACGCTCTTGACAGAGCGGTGGTAGTCATCACGTAGTATTTATGGTAAGGGCAGATGTAAAACGCCTCACGATCTTTCTCTATTCGATGTTAATCCCGTGTACTCATGCACAGGCTCACACACAGCAGATTTTATTTGGTCAATCCATCGCATTGGCGACCTTCCGCACGGTTTTGTGCCTTCCACTTTGCCCTGAAAGACTAGACGCTCTAAGGACTGCGGCTACCACGTATGGCTCTTTCAGACTTTAAATTTCGTCAAAACTGCTTCAGTACGGCTAGCATAACCACACATCATTTTCTCGACGTATCAAAACGAAACTAAGTTACGAGAAGGTTTTTATTCAATAACATAATTATTTTTCTCAAAAATGGAACCACCTCGGGAGTATAATCCTTTCGAACTAAAAAAAACCTTTTAAATCAGTTCACAATTGGCAAAAATATACATAATATACTTATTATCCACCAAACCGCACTGGGCCAGCGTGGTGGATATGGCCCAATCACCCTTCGTGGGTAGGCCTACGTCCTACAGTGGACTAGTAAAAAAGGCTGGTACAGTACAGTACTTATTATAAATAACATACAGAAAAAAAATACAAATAGACAAACATTACCTCCTCCTTTTTAGAAGTCGGTAAAAAGAGCGCAGCTTTTGTCATTAGAGCAACATTCACGTGTCGCAGTCCCACGCCAGTGTCAAGATATGGTGAAGACACGGTAACCTGATAAACCCGTCACATTTTCACATGTCAATAAAATTGTGTCACAGTAGGTACTCGTATTGTATAATTATGCTAGCCGTGGGCTTAGAATAATCAGAACAAAGGCTACAAGCATGACCCTGTCTCATGATGTATTCTACTGGAAATCTATAGGGGAGGCTTATGTCCAGCAATGGACGTTCTGTAGTTGATGCAATGATGAATAATTGTATTACAAAGCATAACAATAGTTAGGTAGGTATTACATACAGTCCTGATTCAACGACACGAACGTTTGATATTAGCGACCCCCAGTGATGGCAATTGCTCGCCACTTCGCGTGCAGGGGCACGTGTACCTATGAATTATATGCACAAATTGAGGTGATTTTTATTTTATAGTGCATCCCACACTAGGTTTATCTCAAAGAGTTACTTTTTATGATAAACATTTCAAAAATTCGTCGCGGATGCAGGATTTGAACCTTGCGTCTTCGGATCACTAGCCCGACGCTCAGTGGTCCAGAACGTCGGGCTAGTGATCCGAAGACGCAAGGTTCGAATCTTGCATCCGCGACGAATTTTTGAAATGTTTATCATAAAAAGTAACTCTTTCACAAATTGAAGTATAGTGCAAATAAACTCACAGCTGTATTATGAGGTGTTTTTTCAAACGACTTCAAAAAGGAGTTTCTTAATTCGATTTCATGTTTTTTTTTTGTATGTATGTTTTGCGATTATTCCGCCAATCATGAAATGGTCTCGATGATTAATATTTAAAATAAATAAATAAAACCTATAAAACATTTCATAAATTTAACTATATATTACAACTACTATGCTATATGTACAAACCTAAACAAATTAAAAAATAAAAATAAAACACTTGAGCTAAAAAAAAATAAGTATGGTATAGATGACGATGAAAACCCTCATCTAAAAGCCCACTACCAGCGGGCACAGTTCCCAAAATGCTGGCCCCATTACCACGTTGGATCGAATAAATAAATAAATATTTGGGGACATTTACACACGGTCTCTGACCCCAAACTAAGCAAAGCTTGTGATATGGCTGCCAGAGACTGATATCCTACTTATACATATTTTTAAATACATACATACTTATATAGATAGTAACTAAATAACACCCAGACACAGAGCAAACACCTATGTTCATCACATAAATACTTGCCGTGGGTGGGGATCGAACCCACGCCTCTTTGACCCAGTAGTTAGGGTCACCAACCACTGAGCCACCGAGGCAATCAAGAAGTAAGTTAAAAGATCATACTTAAAACGTGAATTGTGTTTGAAGAATGATAATTAAATAAATTATATCGAAATTGGTAGAGTAGTTTTTGAAATATCAACAAAAAACTAGAAATGGCATATGCACCTAGGTAAATAGATTCGATACTCTAGCCGCACCGTAGCTTCTCGAACCAAAGCGTAGCCAGTAGCTACGCAGTTTTTCGTAAAGGTTACAACGGCTGTAAAAGCGTTTTTATTTTGATATTAAATCTTGCGACCATTTAAGCTTATTTTATTGCAGTTATCTAAATTCACAGATAATAAAATGTCTTCATCGTGATTTCTAGCTTTTATCATATAGGTAGCTAATAGGCATGATGAATGGGTAAAAAAATCATTATTATAGTGAGTGAGTTTTCATCAAATAACATACCAGCCTTTTTTTTTACCAAGGAAAATCCTTTATGGAGACCACCAAACCTGCGAAGGCCAGTGGTTATGTTGGAGTCTCCACCGCTAGTCGGTGGCATACCCACTAAAAACGGGTGTTTCCGCCACAGCGCTATGTTTCGGGGCTACGGGCACGCTTCCACACTCCTCCGCGGCAAATAACATACCACCCTAGGTGGTATGTTATTTAATGAAATAAATGTTATACTTAAAAATATTTAAAACTAAAATTACGTATCATCTTAGACACGGCTGCGCTCGGTTGTAAGTGCTATCCGCGGTCACCCATCTAACAACTGACCATGTTTACACTATATTTAGCGCTACAAAAAGACAAGACAGAAAATAATATATATCAAAATCAAAATATGCTTTATTCTTTAGACATTAATTAGAAATGCGCTTAGAATCGTCTTTTTACAAACATAATATAATTATAATAGGTGCAAATTTACATATTCACCAAGTTATGAATACCTAACAATTCAATTAATTACATATAATAATTTACTTCAAATTCAAACACCCTAACTTAAAATAATCTAAAAAATTAAAAACAATATAGTAGGTATCTGCAATAGCATCGTCATAAAAAGATCAAAAGTAAATAAAATTAAAACATAATTCAGTCAAATTACAAATTACAATTATATAACGAATGCAATGATCCATGATCCATACATTTCTTTTTTTATCCACATGATTATAAGATAGTCTTTATATAGGCCCAATCAAACTTGGAAGTTAGCTACAAGCTGCGCGAAACTCAATCCTCGCGCAGTTCTTTGTCAAGTGACCTTCAGTTCAGATTAGGCTTCACGCAGCTTCTAGCTAACATCACAGCCGTCAAGAAGTTTGATTCAGCCTGTAGCGCGTATTACGCTTAATTAACCCAAAAAAAAGATAACTTAAAAAGCCGATAAATTGTATTTAAAAATTACTTTGATATTTTACGCAGAATAGCGCCAAAAAGGTATTTTACTCAATTACTTTTCGGCTCTAGTTAGCAGCCATTAAAGAGTCTTCCTTGATTAAAGAAAACTTCAGAACAACATTAATTAATGGTTGTATTAGGAAAATCGCCCCAAAGTCAGTGTTGGATTACCACCCCCTCTATTACGAATGGAAAAATTCTCTAAGAGATTTAGAGAGGACACTTAAACTTGACACCTCAGTAATAAAATTCAACGCTATTTTCTTTAGAAATAAATTAAATTTTTCGCCACCATTTTAAGATAACAGGCACGAGAATTCGCAAAATGTCGAAAAATTGCGAGTTACCTGTAAGGTCGTGGAATGGATTTTTCATTTTGCTTTCGGTCGTTTCAAGGGCTGAGCTGGAGAGTTTTGAGAGTTTTTGTGATGTCTGATTGGGCACGGACATCATTTCATCGTAGAAGCTTTACTAATTGGTATAGGTATTAATATACAGGGTTATCCAAAACTGGTGCCATAATTTTAGACAACTTGTACTATGAGGTTATCCCAGAATTCGAGACAGCTGCTTCATACATTTTGTATATCGCAAGCTGCTATTTGGTATGAAACAGCTGTTTTTTTTCTCGAATTCCGTGCTAAATCTATAGATAGTTAAAGTTGTTAGTAATGATGGTCTTAATCACCACTTTTCGGCTTAGTACAAGACAAGCTGATATCCCTGTATGTTATATGTATGGAAAGCAAGTTTACCTAGCGAAGCAAAGGCTGGTTATGTTTCTTTATTATAGTTATATAATGTTAAAGTAATAGTTATTTAATGTTATAGTATGTATTTAAAAAATATGTATATGTAGTATATCAGTCTCTGGCAGCCATATCACAAGCTATGCTTAGTTTGGGGTCAGAGACCGTGTGTAAGATGTCCCCTAATATTTATTATTTATTTATTATTATTTATTAGTTAAACAAAATAGGTAATAGGTATGATAAAGGATTTTTATAATGATGTAAAATCATTTCTTAGCTAAAAATTAACATAGAACTTAGTGTGCGATTGTACGTAAAGAAAATCTACAGTTGTTTTCATGTAGCTCGATCAGTTTTTGTTATGTAGGTACCCCTGACGGAATCGAAAAAGAGAAAATAGTGTGTAGCATACGAAAACGATGATAATTACTTTTTTATTTAATAAACAAACTCAAAATGATTATGTTATATTATCACAAACTTGAAGGCTGTTGAGCGAATTAAGCTTTCCATTTTTCCAATATGCAAGCAAATACCTAATGTAGCTATCTAGCTTTCTTCGCTTAGCATGTAATACTTATCTATTCCAAGATGGATGCTAACATGACAGCCTAGCATAAATCACAAGGCAACGATTTCTATTCAAACCTCGTGCGACTTTGAAATGCCTTATAAAGTTACATCAGTCTGTATCTAATTCGACTCCGATAACACTTTGTAATGAAGTAGGTACTTAGTAATAGACATATTGAGCACCACTTAACGTTAATTTAATAAGCACTGAGTTAAGTAACTAAGTACATAAGACAATAATTTATAAGTCTAGTTTTGTACATGTAATTTACCGCAGAGACAAGATGTCTCAATAAAATTAAAGATGGCACTTTTTCGTATGAGGCTTGTGGTAATTTTGTCTGAACGCATGATCATAACAACTAACAAAAGTTTTTTATGATCGTAAAGCTGTTTTTGAAATTTCACACAAATGAGGTACAATAACGGAAAAATATATCGGAAACACAGCGTTAATAATTTAAAAAAAAAAAAATATCCATTTGATATTTTTTTAGTTTCGGTACTTTCTTAAGGAAAAATAACATAACTGTCATGAAATGGGAATATTGCAGCGAGATTTAATGTTATAAAGTATGTAGATAAGTATTTTTTTTGTTATATAAAGTGAAATTAATAAACAGCGTTATTTCTAATCTATTAGCATCCTTTTAGGGGCCTATTCTGTACATCAAAACTAACAACTTTAGTTCTGCGACTTTTGTCAGAACTCAAAAAAAAAAATCAGCTGTTCTATACATTTTGCCGCGGGTGAACGATATTTTTCTATGGAACAACAAATTTTTTTTTGAGTTTTGACAAAAGTCGCAGAACAAAAGTTGTTAGTTTTGATGTACAGAATAAGCCCCTATAAAAGAATGCTATTTGAATAGAAATATCCCTGTATAACGGCGTCTTTACACGATGTAGTTCTATGCGGTACAGAAGTGCCGAACTGTTTTACTTGCGTTTCGTCCTCCGGTCTCTAGAATCGTGCGTGACCTAGCAAATTTAGGAGTCTGAATGGTAATATTTTTCTGAATGGATTGGTTATAAGTTTGTATAATGTTTTAGAAATCTTGTCTGCTGTAACAGTATAATTATTTTTCGAAAAAAATCTCACTACCGACTTCTACTGTGTACCTACAGAATTCGAATAGTTTGAAAGAATCGATGTGACATCAATGTCATTATTGTTGATTAATCAAGAACGGCTCAGCTAATTTCCATAAAATGTAAATGGGATCACTTCAGAAGTATACCTGTTTGAAATAAAATACATTTTTAAATCGGCTTATAAATTGGCGAAAATATCGATGGACATGCAAAAAATACGTAAAGACGGACATAGTACAAAGTACCTTTTGGAAGTAGGTAAAAAGTTATTATTTCTTAATTTTTCGAGAAAGTAAAATAATAATTAAAGGATGAAATGGTCGAAGATAAAGTACGCAGACTTAGAAGATACCCCCTGACCTTGAGAATACGAAAATTATATAGGCACTTATATATAAAACAGTGTGTACACAAGCAATGAAAATATTTTCGTCCGCAATAAAGAATGTCTTTAGTACATAACATTATCGTTACACTACCGTTACACAAATTTTATTTAGGTACACCAATATACGGTAAGTCAGACTCACAACTATCTTCCCCGAGGCATCCAGGTAATAATTCCTGTGGACTTTAATTGCACAGGTGAAGGTCCGAACGACCCTAGTGGCTAGGACGCAAGCCCTGCCCGCAATTCATTTTATTACGCAGCTCGATAAGTGTGCCCGAACGTGACTGGACTGCTTGATAGCGCACCTTGCGTGTGGGGTTACCATGAAAATTCGAACTGACGAGTAGGGTTTTTGGGTGCATTGAAAGATCGAGCAGGCTCCGACATAGTTGAGTCTACACGACACCAAAGCAGAGCGAAGTAGGGATTGGTAGAGCTAGATAGAGCGTAGGCAAAGAAAGAAAGAAAATTTTATTTTCATAACAAAATTAACTAAACTGTTTGGAAGATTTGATAATGTTATCTAAAAATACTATTATGTCTAGTCAAACAAGCCCCCGCAAAGTGCATTCCGCAACTAAACTGTTTTTATACGTGCACTGACTTTTACAAACTTTAGACAAGTGATATAAGAGGTATCTAGAAAGCACTTAGAGCGCATGTACACGGCCGTTTTTTTTACGCCGGACAACGGACCGTCAGTAAACAAATGCCTACATTTTTCGCCAGGTGGAAGCGCGGTGCCTCAACGCACGTTCATTATTAACCATACATACATCACCGCAAATCCAGTAAAAAAATGGACCGTTGTCCGGAGAAAAAAAAAATGCCGTGACAAGCGCTCGTACTGTATTAAGTACTTACTGTAAGCCCTCAAATATGATGCAAAGATATGTAGTTAATGTTTTTTTAGTAGCGAATTTTAAAACAAAGACACCGGCCAATCATGTTTTATTTCCTACTAAAAAGAGGCACAGTAAATTATAGTAATTATTGTTTGCAAAAAATGGCAAAACCGCCTTCCATCGTGTACAAAATTCGAATATTTCGCTAGAATTATTTACATTTTTGTCGATTTTTAAAAACGACTTAGCCGATTTCTTTAAAATTTAAATATAACCACTTCGGGAGTACGAGTTTACCCTTTCGAACTAAAAAATATTTTTTCGGTTCGTGTCACAATTGGCGAAATTATCGATGAATTTACACAAAAAAAATACATACAGACGAACATAGAAACTCCTCCTTTTTGGAAGTCGGTTAAAAAATAGTCATGGCATTTATCGATTTATAAGATGTTATAATGTCAAAAAAACTGTACTATTTTTCTTAAATCTCTGTTTAGCTCCATTTTGGTGGAGCTTGTGTCCCGTCCCCGTTTCTAAACGGTTGACACTGACGTCGGTCGCTCGTCTCGAACAAGTGTCGCATACAATATTTTTACGTAGTTTGCTGAACGGTAGAGCAGTTGTTGGACTTTGTTAATTTTCAGAGTAACGAAATACGTGGTAGTAGGTTAAAACACATTGCTTGAAATATAATTTCGTTACGTATAGGTTTTGTAGAGTTTAAGGCAGTTTGACAAAACTTAAACCGTAGTCTCTTGTGTTAGTAAGATTTGTTCGGTTTCATCCTTGCACATATTCGTTGTATCACTAACTAGCGACCCGCCCCGGCTTTGCACATATGTATTATACATACATATAAACCTTTCTCTTGAATCAGTTATCTATTCAAAAAAAACGCGTCAAAATACGTTGTGTAGTTTAAAAGATTATAAGCATACATGGGGACAGACAGCGGGAAGCGACTTTGTTTTATACTATGTAGTGAAGCGTGAAAAAATAATTTTGATTAAGACACGATAGAATTTTCATACTACGACATGGTCGAGTTTCCATGTGTGTACAATAGGTACCTATTGATTCGGCTGTCTCGTAGTGTAGAAGTAGGGCAAGTTCTTTTTTCCCCAGCGATATATTAATAGTACAGCATTTTTCAGTCCTAGCCACTGTCTTGTACATGTCATTTGATCCTGGCGGGCAACTGTAACGACCAGTATCATAGGTGCACAAATTTTGCTATAAATTAAAAAACCGGAGGCTAGCACTGGTGTTAGAGTTTTTAAGCCGCCTAAAGGCCTCTGACATAACTTAACGTGTCATCCGAGCCTTGGTAGCGCTCAGTTGTAAATGCCACCCTTCCGTATCGAAGTGATCGCTGACAAACACCCAATCAAACTTCTGTCACGAGTAAAATGTACACCAATAATTCCAGTTTATTTTCCGGTTTACATGGTAACCCTTCCCGAGATGTATGACGCCTTGACTATTCACGAGTAAAGCTGAACTGATCATGTACATCTTCAGATGTGGGAATAAAGCGGTGTATACACTACGTGCGGTGTTTGTGCAATCATGCCAAAACTCTTCGCCGACGCACGTAACGATATAGTCTTGTATTTTTGCAAGATATGATGGCGAAGCTCTTTCGATATGAATTTATATTTTATTCTGCGTGTTGTACGTGCATTAGTACATTATTTTCTAAATGACTTGATGTGCGAGTGACTGGCATTACTGAAAATACATCGCTCGATTTGAAGTAGATGTGACGAGAGAAAAAAATTCTTGAATCATTATAATGTACTCACATTTTAGTGCAGTGACATAGTATTTTTTAAATGAGTAAAGTTATAGGCGAAAGATTCTTATTTGGGAAAGTGTCTCTATCACTTAAACTAAATAGGATTTCATAAGAATCTGTTTATTAACGTTTAAGTATAGTCTTACTACTTAGTCCTAATATAGTTTGACAGTATTTATATTAAATAAGCATGCCGATAACGATGATGAATATAAAATCAACATATATCATAAATTGGATTTATTTTTTGGTATAAAACACTAGTGTAGGTGTTTTATAACTTACTAAATGTAAGACATGTATAATATAAGTGCACTTTTTAAAAAGAGTAAAGAATAACTTAATTTATTTTTGTGATAAACAATTAAGAAAATTTATACACGCAGGATTACTCCTGCGATAGTTATTATATACATAGATAGTCCAAAATATACGTATGTACAAGTGAGATACCGGAGAAAACCTTTCTCTCCCTAACTTGTTTGTGTCTGGGAGTATATTTTTAAAGTCTACAAAAACGATCAATTTAATAAATCTGTTCCAGTTGCAATCGATAAAAGCGATACATTCTTCAAAGCAAAGTATTTTTTCAAGCCGGTATCGAGTTCCCAAGATTGCAGTGTGATCTTCCAAGTCTGGAAGAGGGTTCTGATTTACTACCCCTCCGGGACTGGCTTGGGTAAGACCATCCCAAGATAAGTAATAACTCCCGTATCATATTTTTATAACACTTTTTTGTATTAGTGTTTTAAGTAAAAACGGAGATTTATATGTAGGGCCGCTATTACTTTTTGTTGGGTAAACTTTTTCGGGAAAATGAAGATGGTAAACTGGCAACATTTATGGGTAGTACGAGTGGGGGATGTAGATTGTTCGTGTTATGGTTTGTTTATGTGGCTGTCCCAGTTCCGTTGGAGCGAGTGTTACAAATAAAATGTAATGGGCGAGGAAGCTCACATGATTATGTCCTGAAACTCCGCCGGCTTGCCTCGCTATTTTATTTGAAAGTAGTAACTTAATTTTGTTTATATACCTCTAACTGAAATTCTATATTATTTTTTTCTAATAGACAAGACGGAATTATTCTAAATGTGTTCTTTGCACAGTCAGTAATATATTTCATTTTTATTCGTGGTATTTTTTACGAGATCACTGCATCACTATTTTACTATTTACGTAGCGTATGTTGTTGACATTCGCCCTATAAAATGAACTGTAATAGTCATTTTAATTCTATTTACGGGTTTGAGCATGTAAAAGTAAAAATAAAATCTAAGTCTACTCCATTCCAAAGCAAACATATTTAAGTGTCCTCTATAACTGTATAAAACATCACGTAAAACACAGTAAAAATAACCGACGGAATAATCACGTCAGTTTATGTATGAAAATGTCAACATCGAAAATCCTACTCCTATAATATTTCTCTAAAAGATACACAGTAACCATTTTCGTAAAACAATTTAATTTAGGAAAGTGCAGAAATATATTGCGTATCAAACAAGGCGTGGAAAACCATCAAGAAGTAGTTTCATAACTAACCACTTATATCTGAAATCATAAACGGCTCTCCCAACTTTTTAGATTACTTTTTATAATTGGATTCGTGTAGTTTTGAAAGTATAAAAGGATGTGCAATATAAACCTTCATCCCTTTTATAATATTGTGCGGGTGGAGAGAACCCCTGGGAAATGGATGAATTAAACGCACGTCCGCCCGCGAGTCCGTAAAACGCGGACTTCATGTTGTGGCTGCCAATACAGCGTGTGATGGGATGAATATTTTGCATGATCATCAAAATAAATTATATACTTCACGGTGTTAACCCAATTGCAGAATACGCTAAGGAATTCCCTGGAATATTAACAACAACAAGCACAATTGGAAATTTAGATTTTGACGTAACGTACAAATTTTCTCTCGAAGACGACTAAGCTCATCAGAACAGAACCAAATAAAAAAATCAAGACAATACGTCGTGAACAGACACGTGAGGCCGGTTTTTTATACATGTGGTGAGTGCGTCGTCTGTGCCGCCATAGTTTGACTGACGAGCTAAGGCGTAGTTTCCTTGTACGTGTATGTGTGTGTAATTGTGTCTGTACACGGCGAGGCGTAGTTTTGCCGGCCTCACATGTTTTGTTCACAACATTCTGTCTTGATTTTTTATTGTGTCGGTACTGCTTACCTGTGTTTTTCCTATACCTTGATTTCGATCAGTAATTTTAATTTTTCTACGACACCAGCCTCTGTAGGATAGATGTTGTTTAATACTGGGTGAAAATCGTTTAAATATTAAGACCACTGGCACTACAAAAAAAAAGAAGAGGCATTTCGTTATTTGAATATCTCTTTTAGCATTGTCGTTGGAACGTCTACTGCTGGGCTTAAAGCCGTCCCTGCAGATCTGCAATAAGGCCGGTTAGGAGCGCTATTCATCTCGTGAGGAGACACCTGCACTTGCTTGTTCTCTTCTCGAGAAATGTTTGACCCCATCGGTCAAAAATCCTACGTGCTGTGTAGGTACTAATATCTCTTGCATGCAGTGATAGTTGAGTTTTGGCTTAAACAGAAATCAATGTAATTTGGCCTGTCTTCCAGTGGACGTCACATGGCTGATGGATGGAGCGCAATTTACTTAATTTTCTAACCTACTTTGCTTAACCCGCCATTTTCACGGCCTGAATATTACAGCCATCATTATGTTTACGCACAATTTAAATCGGCTCGCGAGTAATGAATATAGCCGTTCAGATAAATGGATTCTGTACCAATAGACCAAGCGCGGTCGTTACAGACGCCTCTGTATACAATGAAATTTAATTAAAATGTTTGTTTGTGGGCTGTGTATTGACAGTGTTTAATTGACTGCGAAACCGACGGTTTCTGATGATTTTATGCATCTACAAAGTTTAGTGGTGATATTGGAGTGGAGTGCAATTAATTGAAAATTTGTGCGAGTTGTTTTATTGTTGCTGATTGATTTTGGTTTCTAGTTTTTGTAAAGCTTTAACAATTTTTAAAAGTTTACTAAATTTTACTGCGCACAGTGCTCGCCCGTGAGAGGGATAGAAGATTTTGGCAGACAGGAATACATGTAATGGATATCCAGTGATTACAGGGTCACTGATAACTTATTCACAACTTTTTAAAGGCGACTATATGAACCAGTTTCATTGCGGAACCAGCCTCGAATTCGCAAAAAAATCTGGTGTTCCATAGAAAAAGTCCCACAAAAATCATCAAAATGAATGGAACAGCTGATTTGGTTGGTTCCAACTATAAGTTCTTCATTTGGATTTACTGAGTCGAGCTTAAGGAATTGTGCGTATAATTAAGTTTCGCGAAAAATGGCAAAACCGCCTTCCATCGTGTACAAAATTCGAATATTTCACTGGAATTGTTTACAATGTTGTTGATTTTTTCAAAAACGGCTCGGCCTAAATCTGTATTTAAATGAGACCACCTCAGGAGTAGGTATACCCTTTTGAACAAAAAAAGAATTTTTCGATTCAGTTCACAATTAACGAAATTATCGATGAACATACACAAAAAAATACAAACAGACGATCATAGAACCTAACCTTCCTACCTACCTCCTTTTTGAAAGTCGGTTATAAAAGTATTTATATGAATAACAATATCGCATTATTTATTATGACTATACTATTATTTCTGACTATGTCGCAGCTGCAAAGTCTCGAGCATCGACGTAAGGTAGCGTGTTTATCGGCCTTTTACCGGATTCACTTCGGAGAGTGCGCCCAGGAGTTGCACAATCTGGTCCCACCTGCCCCTTTCTTCTATCGTACGGCTAGACAGACGCGACCAAAGCGCCACGCTTTTATGAAGGACATTCCGCGCATTAGAACCAAGCGTTTCGAATGCTCATTCCTCATACGAACAGCCAGAATGTGGAACGCTTTGCCTGGGTCTGTCTTCCCGCTAAAGTACAATGTGGGCGTCTTCAAATCCCGAGTAAATAGTTATCTTCTAGGTAAGCGTGCTACAACCTAGACCGCATATTTGCTTAACAACAGGCAGTATGTGGTCAAACGCAAACCTATTCAGAATTAAAAAAAAAAATATATGTTTTAAATCGCGTGTTAAAAATCAAAAAAAGAAACTTAGGTATTCACGAAAACTACTGCTATGACCTTCTTTCAGTTTGTCTTCCAAAACTGGGAATCAATTTTGAAATTAATTAATAATATAACAAATTCAATAATACAAAACGTTTGGATACAATCTTCACAAACATTTGATTGCCCAATAGTTGTTTGTTTTCAAAGATTAATTAATCGAGAGCGTCAGACGCTTCTTAATTTAGTTTTAAGTTCGAAACTGGATAAGCTACAGCTCAAAAATATATTTGATCAAGGAGTAATTAATTTTGAATTGTGTCTATAATATCAGGTTGACCTTTAGAGAAGCTGTTGAACGCCCACTGGTGCGGTGGAATACAGTGAAGAAGCTTTGTAAATTTGCAGTCAGTAAACAGTTAATTATAAAGGATTGAAGAAAAAGCTGGTTTTCTACAGTGCGTGAAAAATTGGTAATAGCGTGACAGCACTGACAGCCTGTAGACATGTCAGAGAAATTAATAATTTTTCAAAATCGTTACAGTAATGTACACTTATGAAAGTTAATGTTTACAAACTTAAATCAAATAAAATACTACAATTTAAATCTGCGTACTAATGTTATCGGTAAACGGAATACCGAATACCCAATTCGACGAGATTTTTGGTGTACGAATCTAGAAAAGGTACATTAAATTACACACTTTTTAAACTAGGTACATAAATGAAAATTTCCAAATACTAAGTAGGTATATTTTTTAAGTTTGCTGTGCTCTATGGTCCATCCATCAGCCATAGGACGTCCACTGTTGGACGTATGCCTCCACTTTGTATCTCCAATAACAACGGTTGCAAGCGGCTTGCATCCAGCGCAATCCTGCGGTCTTGATGACGTCATCTGTTCATCTCGAAGGTGGACGTCTTACGCTGCGGTTGCCGGTACGTAGTCTCCACTCGAGAACCTTTTGACTCTACCGGTCATCAATCCTCCGTGTTATGAGCCCTGCCCACTGCCATTTCAACTTGCCAATCCGCATGGCTATGTCGGCAATTTTGGTTCTTCTATGGATTCATTCCTGATTCGCTCTCATAGAGACTCCGAGCGTAGTCCTCTCCATAGCTCGTTGGTGGTCCTCAGTAAAGCTGCATCAACACGGATGTTTAAATACTGTTGTGTTCAATACCGTGCCAGCCAGCTCTTCTATGAATTTTTTATCTCTCGTCAGTGAGTTCGTTTGTGCACGGCCTACGCTTGGCGTAAATACGTCGGCCAAAAACGATCCGTTTAATTTTAATTTCTTCATTCATACGCGGTAAAGTTTTTAGATTCCGTCGGACGAATCAATGTTTGTATTTTGTATGTAAGTTTACATGAGTTAACTCAAGTAAAATTTTATCGTACAAGTTACAACTACCTAAATTTCATCGTTACAAATATTTCATGGATCAACAATTTGTTTTTCTTTGCTGCTACTATTTTCACCATAGCACCTTTTATAGTAAAAATGATATTATGATACTAGCCTCCCCAATACTTAGATTTCAAATAAACCGATACAGTAAACCGATTAGTAGAGGGACTTGCATTCAGCTGGCAGCAACCTAATTTTGTATTCTGTTTAATAAAATCCTAAATGTTAGTCTGAAGTGTTTTTGAATATCGTTTTATTTTATATTTCAGCAATAAAAAAAGCTTCTTTTCAAAACTAAGTTTTATATAGTATAAGTATTTACGGGTATGTAATCTTCCTAATTTGACAAAAGTTAATAGAAAATATGCAGTCGCAAAAACTGTTTGTTATTGATTTCGTAGGTACTTGTAGTAGTACAATTCAGGTACATAAATACTTTTTATTCTAAAATAATTATTCTTTATGTTTATTAAGAACGAGACGGCGACTAATGAGTTTCGAATCGATATTAATTTCTTCCGATTTCCGATACTGGGAGATCAGTGTGTTGCCTGCAGGCATTTAAATTGCGCTAGGATACTTCCTCTTAAAGTTATTTTTTAGGTTTTATAATCGATAGCTGTTCCTGGCAGAATTTAATTGTATTTTTGTTTTGAGATCTTGTAGCGCTTTTCTTTCAGTATTTTTTTTTATCTTAATGCGGGAAAAATCAATTCAATATTTATCTATACTCAGATATCCAGCCAGATTATCATAAAAGGGAGTGTTAGGGCTACTAATACTACTTACTCATCTGATATCCAGAATAGTCATACTCTTACATTTGTTATGACAGTAAGTAACATGTCAATAAAATTAATATATTAATTGAAAAACATCCCAGCGGACAGCGACCTTAAAGCAGTTTTTTTATTATTAAGGTAAATTTAATACCTATACCTTATGAAAAGTTATTAATTTTAGATTTAAGTTGTGATGTTTTTTGAACTGATAAATTAAATATTGAAAATCATAATAACTAATAATTGATTCAATTAAAAACTAATGAATAACAATCAATAAGCAACACTTAAATAGGCTTATAGTCGTATGGGCCGTGTGGCTAACCCGTGTTTCAAAATTACAAGGCACCTAACAGCGTCTAACATGTTCAATTTATAATTTTAAATGAAACTTTTCTATCCAAACAAATAAACAATTAATCCATTCTTATCTCGTAATCCAGTATTACGGTTTTGTGATTTGTATTTGTGACTATTACAATTCACTCTATTCATTTAAATCTTCAAAAATAAATTTATAGGGTTGACAAAAATACCTGAACACATTATAGTAAAAAAAAGTTAACACACCAAAGGCTCTTTTCAATTTGTAGTCATTTATGTAGGTAAGAAACTTTTTTATAAATACTAGTAGAAGCTCTGCGGTAAAATTAAGTCTAGATTTCAAGAGATTTCTTTTAAGATCCAGACACTTAACGAAATCCTGTGATTTATTGACGATTTACTTTTCACAATTTTTCAACCATAACGATTGAAGCAGACGGCTCTTGGAGGCCTCTCGAAGGCTCGACTTAACAAAAGGACATAAAAAGAGATTAGATAAAGTAATTTTGGCGATTTCGGGAATCGAGTGGCTCTGCTCGCACTTTCTTTGAGAATCGAGGGTCGTGTGCTGTCGATAAAACTTCAGGTTTCTTGGGATTCATCGTGGTGTAAATGATTTTCTCTGGACCTTCCCTACTAGAGAAATATGATAACTTAGTAAATGCCCAAAAGATATATTAGATATTTATTTTTGGCAAAAAATGGCAAAACCGCCTTCCCTTGTGTACAAAATTCGAATATTTTGCAAGAATTGTTAACATTACTGTTGATTTTTCAAAAATGGCTAGTCCGATTTCTGTAAAATTTTTATGAAACCATTTCGAAAGTATACCCTTTTGAACTAAAAAATAATTTTTTGATTCAGTCCACAATTGGCGAATTTATCGATGTTCATCGTGTACAAAATTCGGATATTTGGCTCGAGTTGTTTACATTATTGCTGGTTTATCAAAAACCGCTCAGCCGATTTCTGTTAAATTTAAATGGGACCATTTCGGGAGCACACTCATTCGAACTAAAAAAAAAAATCGATTCGGTTCTCAATTATCGATTATTATACACAAAAAAATACATACAGACGAACATAGAACCTCCACCTTTTTGGAAGTCGGTTAAGAAGCAGCTACTATTTTGTAGTACATACCTAAAAGTTTCACTATTCTTTCGTCTAAAAAAAGTAATGGTCCGATTTCTACTAAGTACGTCCTTTTCATACAAGTACATATAACAGTTTGTGCCTTTTTATTAAGCTTTTACTTCTATAATTTTATTTCTTTGGTATTGATAAGCTATTAATATTGGACTCGTATGGCTTTGCAAAATGAAGTTGTAGATTTTTTTTTATAATAATTTGCAACAGATTTTAATCAGCCCAGCTATTACAACCAATAAGTAATTTAAATCTATTTGCATTTCAAAGAACTTTTCTCAGTACTAACCAAATGTTTCTTTCAAAATAGACCTAGCTATTATAAAAGCAAATTAACGAAGCCTTACAAACATCAAACTTTAATTTTAATGTAATTTCGAACGTACAAAGGTTCCAATTTCAATTTAAAAATCAAGTTGCCACTAACAAGAAAAAGTAGGTTAATAAAATATTCCGTTTACAAAAGCAGAACTTAATAATAAGCCTGTTCAGAAGCATCCTATGAGTCAAAGGGACTTCAATTAAGGTAAAAACAACGGTACAATGCGAGTAGAACATGGCACGTGGAATTTTCCTTCACTGTTTTGTGAATTTCACTTAGTTTTCGGTTGAATATTGTTGTTTCCACACGAGAATATAAAGGCATATTTAGCATATTATGCTATTCAGATCATCGTCATCTAATAATTTCAAACATTTAAAACTGAAAAATGTGAGTTGTATAGTGAAGCTTTTTTCCAACGTTTCCAACACTTCTGCTACATAATAAGACATTATTCATATTATTATGTAGATACAAACAACGTTGGAAATTATATCTTATGTTGTACAATTTTCTAACACAGACACGCAGTACAATTTTCTAGCATGCCCAAAACTTTGCCACTGATTGTACACGGATGGATGATTACGTTCATACATAAATAGATTTTTTAGAATTGTTGCATAATAATAATAATAATAATTTATTTATTTGTAGCCAATAATATTATGCTTAACATATTATTCAGTAACAAAAGTGACATAAAAAACAATTTATAGGTATTGAATATTATTGAACTTGATTTACATAGGTAGATCTTCGAATTTTCGAATACTACTAAATACTCTAGTCATCGCTGTAGGATACCCTGTGTTGCGATGACTAGTCTCTTCCAAGGGATAAGGAAATTATGACTTTGTGAAAATGTAATAAATAAATGTATTTTAAAAATATTAATATTTAGAAGCATGCGTTGATAAATAATAATAAAATAAGTTTAGCATAAAGGTAAGTATGGAACAACAGTGAAAATGTAGTAGAAGGTATGCCTTATGATATTTTTGTGTGCTATTATTACCAAGTATTATGTATGATTGTTTAACTGACAATTCGTATTAAATCTTCTGTTTCTTTGTAATTTAGTTTATTAAGACCGCATGGTACCTGTACTTGGATGCAGGTAGCAATTGTAAAAATAATTGAATTTTAAAACAACAGGCTACATCATTTTAATACATTTGGATGTCTCTACATGTCTTAACACACCGTCTTGTACTATATTGAACTGTAGTATTAACTTTTATCTAACCTAGCACTTAGGTACCCTCAAATGGTATTTGTGTCATCCACGCTGGATCAGTTACTAGCTGGAGGAATCACATATGCCATCGAACTCTCTTCTCCGAACAAACGCATGTTGCCTCGTGATGTTTTCATACACCAAATCGCCAGTGGTCTGAAAATTCGTCCAGAAATTCCAAAAAACTCAGTGTTATGGGAACGGGGGTCGAATTTAGGACCACGCGTTTGAAAGGAGAGCTATTTTCCACACCGCATCATCACCACATAGTATAAAACAAAGTCGTTTCACGCTGTCTGTCTGTCCCTATACATATATGTCTAGATATTTAAAACTACGCAACGGATTTTGATGCCGTTTGTTTTAATAGATAAAGTGATTAAAGAGGAAGGTTTATTATGTATAACACACCTGTGCGTAGCCGGGACGGATCGCTAGTATAGAATACATTAAGTAGTGGTAAACCTAACCAAATGAAGAACTCCAAATAAACAACCCAAAAGGCTCAAAGACGAGGTTTTCCATACAAAGAGTGATTCAAGTCGATTCCTTCCTTTAACTTTTTAAGTAATCTCGAAAGCTTTTGCGGAAACACAAGGGTAACTAAGTGATAAGTTTGTTGTGAACTTCTATGCAATTAATCGATTAGGATAAAACAAAATAGACGTGACGCCTTGAGCAGTTAATTGTTTTACAGTATACAAACAGGCAAACAAGATTTCTATTTGTTTGCAGTAAAAATTGAGCTAAGTACTTGAGTAGTAATTGATCTATGCCCTAGCGCTAAGCGTGGGTAAGTATTTTATTCACAATGAGAAAGGTACGAGAATGATATGGTATTAGTTCACTATGCCGCTAAAACTAACACCAGGGCTAGCCACCCGACCTATACGAACTTAATTACCTACTTACTATGCCGGTCTAAATCCGTTTAGTAGTTTTTGCGTGTAAAAGGAACAAACATTCATACATACAAACTTCCGCGCTTATAATGTTAGTAGGATTACCTTAATAATTGTTATCACCTACTGTTTAGTGTTTGTTTCTATTAACGTTTTAAAATCTGAAACTACATAAAAATTAGTGCTAAAAAGTATACCTACAATAATTAAACACGCTTCTAGAATGCTTTTTAGAAGTTTTTAGTAATAATAAGTACTTAGGTATAACTACCTATACTATGCCATGTTTATGTGTATCAGGTGTTTTTTAGGACTCTGGCCTCTGGGCTGTTATATTTTGTGAATATGATTATGATCATAATGATCATGCTGGGCACGATGCCAACTGGCAGTGGGCTTGACCATTTGAATTATCTTTAGACCTTCAAGAGTCTATGGGTGATCCAATTGCTTGTTATGTAGTAGTAGTTTATGTAGTTTTAGTTCTTTGTGTGTATGTAGGTCTTGTATTTTGTGGTAGTTAATAAAGGCACTTGCCCTATAAAAATTATATGATTATTGACGTTTTTATTACGAAAACTCACGTATTTTTAGCATTTTTTACCTAATCCTTACATAGTATAAAATTAAGTCGCTATTTTCGTTTGTTTGTTTGTTTGTCTGTATGCTTAAATCTTTAAAACTACGCAACGGATTTTGATGCGGTTTTTTTTAATGGATAGAGTGATTCAAGAGGAAGGTTTATATGTATAAAAATTCCCGAAATTCCCACGGGAACGGGCACAACGCGGGTAAAACCGCGGGGCGCTGCTAGTTTAAATATAATAGGAAAAATACTAAAGTGGAATTATAAGATCTGAGTAACTGTCAACTATGGTTTCAGCTGTATTTGGCGGCTAGTCTAGCTATTATGACTAGACTAGCTATGATGACTAGTAACTAGCACACATAGTCGTCTAGTTTTTGACAATTTTGCCATTTTGAAACAGTTTTATTTTCAGTCAGCGTTGTTAGACTTTTATAAATATTTTTCGCAAAAAATGGCAAAACCGCCTTCTATCGTGTACAAAATTCGAAGATTTCGCTTGTATTGTTTACATTATTGTTGATTTTTCGAAAACGGCTCAGCAGATTTTTGTAAAATCAAAATGGGACCACTTCGAACTAGAAAATAATTTTTCGATTCGGTTCACAATTGGCGGAATTATCGATAAACATACACAAAAAAAACATGCATAGAACCTCTTCCTTTTTGGAAATCGGTTAAAAACTACAGTTTGAGTGAATGTGAGTAAATATGAGTAATTTTATAGCCAGTTTTCAAGTGCGTTACATCGAGATAAAGCTGCCTTGATCTGTAAAGTGTTTGTTTCCCGTCTTTAAATACTTTTAGCAAGCACTTAGGGAGATTTAAAGTTGCCCCACAATTGCTCCCGCGGGTTACCGCCTTCAACTGAATATTAACGCCTGGTTAGCTGTAAGTGCAGGGTTTAGGTTTTATAGTTTTATATTAAAGGATTTGGTACATTGAGAAAACTGTTTTTTATGCTGTTGATCAATTATGTTCATTTTCCCTTTTTGTTGATCTATAAGATTGTAAGAAGTTGATTTGTAAGAGATTTATGACAAGCATTGAAAATGCTTAGGAAAAAAGTTAACTAATCTTGACTTTATTAGGTATGTAAGCTATGTAAGCAGCATGTTCCATAGTTCACTTTAAAATAAGTTATTTAATGTTGATATGATGTGGATGATGATGTGTAATTAGTTTATCAATTGCATTTTATACATTCTGCAGTTTCTTGTTATTTACATACCTACCTACTTGATTTACGTGAAGAAAATTTTCACACGTCCAAATTACTTCAGTCTTTTATACTGTGCTAAAACACCTAATAAAAATTAGCAGCTAATATAAAAGAACTCCCTAATTCTCCTTCATTAATTTTTTACCTTTAGTTCTACAGAATCTATTCAGTAAGCATGTCAAGTGGTGAGTACTTACCAAACTCAGTTGCGGAGAACTTCAGGGCTGCCCTAACCTCAAACGCTTGCGAATAAATCATTCACAAAGATATCCGCTGGCGGGACAGCTGAGCTCGAGCCTTGAATATTTCACGCCAGACCATCCTTGCCCTTTGATAAATCTCAACACCTTATAAAAAGTAAGTGCCTACTCTATACCGCAAAGTAGCAACCCTACCGCTGTCGCTTTTGGGTGGTGAGTAATCAATTCTCGAGTAAGGTCATTGAGTATCTAAGTATATACTTGAAAGAGATTCAGGGTTCTGGGACTTTACGGAGTGCTGTGTGGATATGTATCAGGTTTTAGTTTCAAATAGTCAAGCTTGTTTACGTTTGACTTGACATTTGTTATCGATCGTGTAATAAACTGTTTTCACCAATTTAATGGCTGTAGAGCCATATACATCCGTAAAGGCACGTAAATAAGAAGCGGGCTCGTTTGTCCACCGCCGCGCCGCTGCCGCCGCCGGACCGTCACCGAGAACGAGATTATTTAGGCGGAGTTTCATTTGACGTGACGCGACCGAGTTCGGCTCTAAATAAGCAAAAAGATGCATTTTTAGGAAAAAAAAATCTTTGTACACATTTCTGGTTTATCCCACAAACCCTCTTTACTTGCTAACTTCTATTACTTTATGAATTCGAATTAAATTTTTTTGGTCAATTTAATACAATTATTTTATGATAAACTAGCGACTCGCCGCGGCTTCACACAGGTGTATTATGCATATACAACTTATTCTTGCACTCTATCTATTAAAAAAAACTGCATCAAAATCCGTTGTGTAGTTTTAAAGATATAAGCATACATGGGGACAGACAGCGGGAAGCGACTTTGTTTATATGTAGTGATGATAAATAACTGATGATAGACAAAATAATAATGAGCTAACGTGTATGATACAACGGCAGTGTGGACAAGTCCAAACGTGTGTTGTATTGGCGGCACATCGGCCCTTCAGAATCTGGGTCCCGTTCTAGCGATCACACCGATCTACTCGAAATCTCGGCGGGCGGTATGACGGCGTTTGGGTGACGGACGTGCGGTGGACACGCGGCTCTAGTAAACGTATGTACCGCTACTTCAGTGCCGTCATCTCGTTTTCGGTGACGGCCCGGCAATGGCGGCAGTGGACAAACGCCCTTACAGTAGCAATCAAAGATCCTTCTTTGTTTGGTCTGCACTACTTAGACTAGCGAGTAATAAGCGCTGCGAATTTGAGAATCTTTCCTGCTGAAGTCGAGGCTACTGCGGGGAAGAGGATTAGGTTTAGGTTTGTTGAAGTATGAGTGGTGATTAGCAGCGATAGGTAGAGCTCTACTTTTAGGCGGAGTGACGTGGAAGAACGACCATCACTCATCTGTAACTAGGTGATTTATCAAAATTGCAATAATTCACTCGAATCAATATACAAAGGTAGTATTTTTAGATAAGGAAGTATTTTATTTACACAGAAAAACAATAAAAAACTTAAATAACACTTTCCGCTACATTTGACTAAACTAATACTTAAACTTAAACTAAAAAAAACACAAAACAAAATAAAATAAAACCTAGTCTAAAAGCCCCTCGGCAGAGGGTAACGTGGCCAGAATATCAAATATTATTTAAAGACAAACACGCCTTTGATATCATGCCTATCGAAAACTGTTAATGACTATATTTATTTCGATAATTTTTAGGGTTTTTTTATCACCTTTACTATTTTGTTAAACGGTATTTTTTTTACTAACTGATAGTGTTTAAAATAGAGAAATGACTTGGTGGGTTTGCTAATATATTGACTCTGTAACTAGATGATTTATCAAATATTATTTAATATACAAACACGCCTATGATGTCTTGCCTATCGAAAAGTGTCAATTACTACTTTTATATCGATTTTTTAAAGGTTATCCACCTATACTATATCATTTTGTTAAATGGTATTTTTTAAACTAACTAATAGTTTTTAGGGTTCCGTACCCAAAAGGTAAAAACGGGACCTTATTACTAAGACTCCGCTGTCCGTCTATTCGTCTGTCGGTATGTCTGTATCCAGGCTGTATCTCATGAACCGTTATAGCTAGAAAGCTGAAATTTTCACAGATGATGCATTTCTATTGCCGCTATACCAACATATAATAAAAACAAAATAAAACGTATATTTTAATGGGGCTCCCTCCCATACAACAAACCTGAATTTTTTACCCTTTTTCGCTCGATAATAAAAATTGGAAACAGGTAGATTCTTGAAATATTCACAGAATATTTAGTTGTATATTCACTTCAATAATAAATAATTAAATTAAAATTAAAGTATTATTTAAAGGAGGCTCCTATACAGTACGGGAACCCTTCGTGCGCGAGTCCGACTTGTACTTGGCCGATTATTATATTTTTTATAAACCTTTAAAATACTCTGTCAGGCGATCCACGACGTATTAGTCAAGTCCTTCCGAATTATTCGAACTAAGTAAGTATTTTTTGCTAAATTCTACAGTGAACAATGCCAGGGGTTGAGCAGCGCACCCCGGCACACATTTGTCTTGTAAACTGGCTCGCCCGATGTAGCCGGGAGCGTCTCGGAATGTATGCAATCCTGTCTAATAGTTCAACCGAACCAGCTGTTTTACGGAGCCCATGTATCTTCTTTGAAATTGCTGCGAAAAGCTCGGTCTTATACCAAAAATGCTATCGAGATTGTAAAGGAGCATTTGAAACGTTCTTTTTAAATAAACACTAGATTTTACCCGCGGCTTCGCCCACACGATATTTCGAGGCCCAACCTTACCACACTTTGACATTTGTTTGATTTGACAGTTCTTTTTGACATTTCTTGGAGCGCACGCTAGAATAGCCCGCAGATGGCAGAATTTTTCCTACTTACTTAACACTTATTGTTATAATATGGAAAATTTATATATTCAATATCATTATAATTTATAGCCAATGTGTTATTCTGATGTATAAGCTATAACATTGCAAAGTTTCATCTCAATCCGTTCAGTAGTTTTTGCGTGAAAGAGTAACAAACATCTATACAAGTATACATCCATCCATCCTTACAAACTTTCACGTTTATAATATTAGTAGGATAGTAGGATACATAATTATTTTATGCCGTGGTGGTCTAGTAGCAATCACACCCGTCTAACATTCGTGAGGTCCTGGTTTTAAATCCCGGTCCCGTACTAATGAGTTCTTTGGAACTTATACTTATGTAGGTACGAATTTTTACACCTGGCTTTTCAGTGAATTAAAAAATCGCGAAGAAACCTGCATACATCATTGGAAGAAATTCAATGGCGTAAGTGAATCCAGCAATTCGCACAGGGCCAGCGTATAGTGAATATGGCCCAATCACACTTCGTGGGTATGCTTACGTCTTGCAGCGGACTCTTAAAAGGGCTGGTACATTACAGTAGGTACACATTTTTAACCGACAAAACGGTGGTTTTCAAGTCAATGCGCATATTTTTTTAATGTATAACCACGCATAACTATTTACAGGGTAATCCGATTTCAATTACTCTGTTTTTGTATGGAAGATCATAATTTAAAGATAGTATCGTTAAAATATTATTGAAATCGGCTTAACCATCCTTACATAGTACAAAATAAAGTCGCTATTTTTGTCTGTTTGTTTGTCTGTATGCTTAAATCTTTAAAACTACGCAACGGATTTTGATGCGTTTTTTTTAATTGATGATTCAAGAGGAAGGTTTATTATATAAAACACACTTGTGCGAAGCCGGGGCGGGTCGTCTAGTTTTTAATAAATCAACCATGAGGTGAAAAATTATTAATTATTCGGATTCTGGATACGGTTGAAGTCGGTTATGCCATTTTTACTTTGCAAAAAATAATTAGATTAAGAATGTTTCTGTGATGAGAAATTTTATTTAATTATGTCACGAGCTTAGGAGTGACTGACTCAATTCAACAGTTTTCGTGAGTGATTTTTGAGCCAGCAGTAAATTGACATGTATTTTTTAGGCAGGGTTACTGGTAACTTACGCACTACCTTTTAATGTTCACTGCTGAACACAGGCTTACCAGCGAAGGTAGATTAGCCATATTTATCTCACTGGCTCAGTGGATTCATGTGGTTTGGTAGTTTTTTTCGCAATAGTTTAAATCAAATTAAAATCAATAGTGTGAAAATGTATATGTAATCAGAATTTGAACTGTTGATATACCATTGTAATTCGAGCGTTACTATACTACACCATATCACGGCCCCATGGCTTGTTAAAGCGTAATGATCCCAAAAATAAACTAAACTATACCTACAAGCAACTGATGACTATCATAGAATAAATTAAACCGTTGTTTCGCTCCGATAATTTCAGAATAACTATTCACGTCCACTGCCTAGAGTATTTAACGTCAAGTCGAATGGCCAAATAGGCGAACTGTATTAATTTATGATGCGTGCCGTCAATCAGCCTGGATTGCTTTTACGTGTGCTGTGAGAGAGCCAGGCCAATGTCATAACTCTTTAATAAATCCCTCTGATATTGGCAGCTGTGGAATCGAATAATGTTGTTTTGTTGAACGGAATAACTTCGCAACGTATCGCTGTTTGAATGAAGGCGTATTATTAACAGTAAATCAATAAAGTATTTACGAAACTATATCATAATTAAATTGTTGAGGTTATTTTTCAAATGTAGTAAGTAGCGGTCTAGCAATAAATTGATAGGGTAATCATGAACACAACGAGGTTTTATTTCAGCAACCTTCACCTTAAAAATTTGATTGTTGTGTGGCGAGCCTTCGCGGTCGCCAGCGCTACCGACCTCCGCGCGACGCGACCACCACCGCAAGAGAAAATTTTCATCTTATTGTGAAAACTTAAGAAGATCGCATTCTCAATTTGAAAAGCGCGAGCGCGATCCGCGTAGGTCGGTCGCGTCGCACGGAGGTCGGTAGCGCTGGCGACCGCGAAAGCTCGCCACAGTTATCCAAGTGCTAAAGACCTCCTTAATGGAAGAAGATCCACAAGTTTTCTTACCACTTATTGTACTACAGAGACGAATACAACAGTTAATATTACGATACTTACCCTTAAAATTATGTTCTATGAGTTCAAAATCTTAGGCTTAAATTATTATGTTAATAGTTCTTATAAATTGACACTATCTAGACACAAAGCAAAGCTAACACACAATAATATTATTATCTCTTTGTGTACAACTCTAGTGGCAGTTGGCAGGTCAAGGCATCAGCTTCCGCCATAGATGTAAGAAAATAAGGAGATCGGATGATTCGTGTCTTGATGCCGAAATTTTTTCAGTAATTTGGTCAGATTTAATTGCAACGAATTGAGAACAAAAAATTGAATTTCGCTATCATCATTATCATCCAACCTCAACCTTCTTCATCCTACTGATGGGTACGAGTATAGGCATCTCTCTTACTGTGTTATTTGCCTCTGTATTTGAATTTCGCTAGAGTGAAATTTAAATTAGGTACATTTCTAATATTATCTGTCAAATATTTTCATTGAAAAAATTTTCAAAGTGAAGTTTATAATGATAGTGACTCTGCCGTCATTATATACGGGCGGTGCGGCGCCTCAACAGACTCTACCTACGAGTATTATACAATCCAGTGGCGTAGCGTGACTTGGCGAGGCCCCGTATAAAATTCTCACAAAAGACCTCACTTTTATTAAATTTTGTCATTTCTGAAATAAAAAAACGCAGTACGCACGTCGGCCCCGTGGCCCGGGGGCCCAATATAATTGATACGGCCGATAAGGCGGAAACTACGCCCCTGATACAATAGCTCCACAAAAGCACCATGTACACCTCTCTTTTATTCATCTCTTCACAATCATAATGGAGATAAGGACATCAACTACTGGATATAAACTTTCTACGCAATTTTAAAATACGATTACTTCAATAATAGCATGCAATTAGAAAATTTATTTGCTTTCAAAAATTTACCTCGTGATCCTCTCTTTTTTTCACATCCATGGCTTCCGCCGTGAGTGCGATGTGGCCACAGGAGGCCTTCCGTTGTTTCTTGGCGTCCGACGGATGTGCAGCAGATAGTAGCTGAAAATGCGCATAAAATATACGTGTTATCTTCTACTCTCCTTTATGTGGAAACTTGTTGAAGTTACCCGACCTTACTGCCCTGTTTGACTTTTAAACTACACGAGAGCATATTTGAACTTTCACAGTATCTGTTTTATGAGCAGTGTTATTGTAGTGTACTTATTGAGAGACTAAGAAACTGTGTGGGTTTGTTTGATTCGCATTAGAAGTTATTTTTATTGTAATGCAAGTTACTGTTTTAAAGTCAAAATATTGTAGTACAGATCACTTCTTACTTCGCTGGTCTCATTGAACTGTGGACGGCCCTTAGTAGACGCGACTTGCAAAGATACTTTGGCGCCGTCACATCTTTCTGAGACTCAGGGCTAGAGCGGCGGCTAATTTGATAGAGCAGCACAAGCGGCGCAAATATGATAACCTCGGTTGTGGTTACATATTTGAGCCATTTGGAGTTGAGACATTGGGTCCGTTGGGGCCGGGAGCTTATCTTGTTTTCAAAAGTCTTTCTGAGCGTCTGGTGAACGTGACGCATGACTAAAATGCTGGTGTTTATTTGGCTCAACGTCATTGTCAACGTCATTGTCATTCAGATTGGCAATGCAGCCAGCATGTTGGGCACTCTGCCAACTGAAAGTGGGCTTGAGAATTTGGATTGTCCTTAGACCTTCAAGGGTCTGTGGATGATCCGATTGCTTTTAATGCAGTAGTAGTGTATGTAGTTTTAGCATATAAAGTAGTATTGTATTTTGTTGTAGTTAATACCGGCACATTTGCCCGTTTAAAAAATGTACAGCTAACTCTATTACAACATTTAGACTTTAAGACTGAGTAAGGATAGAAAAGTTTTTACTGTGTCTGTACCAAATAATTTAGTTTATGTTACTATGTTTTGGTATCAATCAGGGTTTCACGTACAGCGCGCAACCGTGTAACAGCGCGTAAATAAGTAAAACAAGCACCAATAGTAAAACTTGATTTTGTAACTTTTTATGTAAAATATGTTGTCATGTTGGTTTTCCATTACGCGATTTGATGGTCAAATGTAGCAAAAAAAATGCTACGGTAAATAATTGTTATAAGGAACTTCACCAAAGTTAACGTTTGATGCAATCGCTCAGCCCCTCACTTTATATTTTTAGTGAAAATACGATTTTATATTTGAGGTATTATTTTTTAGTCTTTAGAAAATAAAACCTTATAATTTAAAAAAGTTTTTTATCTACACTAATGTTGTAACATTCTACTCATGTTTCCAATACTTGACTTATAATGACTACTGTTATAGCGCAGACAACAAAACACTCAATTTAAGCAATTTCACATGATGTTATATTATCCACATCGATATCGTAAAATCTCATTATAACATCGCGCGCTCGCTCCTGATTAGCCCTGCGCGCGCAGCTGCGCTCTCATTGGTTAGATTTTAATGGCGCCAAGTTCACTGTGACAATACACGTACGCGTGAATTTAATGTTTCGCAATATGTTTTTTTTTAATTTTTATTAGTGAAGATAAAGTAGTGTATGCAACTGCATACAATAAACTACTATTATCTATTTTATTTAATATCAAAATAATATAATAATATTGTACAACCTCATATTAAGGCCGTCTATTTCAGTCGTTATCCACAGGCACGTATCTTTACGAGTCTGTCTGCAACCATAGAAACATAACATGTCATGTAACATGTCTATCTTGAAACTTGGGATGAAACCTTTGATCTGTGTCTATGTGTGGTTCAAGTTAAAGAAATGGAGTTAACATGTGCAAATGTTCGGGAGAGCAAGAATAATATGAAATGTAAGAGTGACGATATAGATAGATAATTCTTTATTAGTTTAACCACAATTACAAAACAAAAACACACGAAAAAAACATTACAAATTTGTTATACTAAATGGCAGCCTTATCACTTCAAGCGATTTCTTCCAGGCAACCAAGATGATCCACACTTTAAAAAAATAGTTGTCTGTAAAGATAATTTTACGTGATAACGTCCTACGAAAACATTGTTGTATCAACAACTGAAATAAACCGCCCTAAACAAGCTTAGGCCGATCGTGCCTCTCTATCGCTTGCACGCTCGGGTCAGACGGAACGTGACAGATTTTCGTGCGTGCTGCTGGTTTACATTGATTTATAAGACGTTATCATGTAAAAAATAAAAGAATGTGCGTTTTTTTGGAAATATCGCTTAAGCATAAAGATAAATAAAATCTACCGCTAAGTCAATCGTTAAATCCGTTGCCGAGATCTAAATTTTGTGGCTACAAATGTATTAACAAAATTGAACAACCTATACTCATGTAAATGTTCAACTAAAGTTTCTCGTTCTCCGGTATAAGGTAGAAATAGGCAAGAGTTATAAATCGAAAAAAAAATATACTATAAGTGATAATAAAACAATGTACATGTATTGATCTAATCCCGAGTTTTAAATTTAATGATAAGTAATAAAATTTCAGGCACTAAAACTACCACTTAAAGGTTAACTAAACTACACGTACAATTAAAAAAATATAATTGCAAATCAATAAAATCATAACCCCTAAAGATCGCCTGGACGAGTACACGGCAATTTGAAACGAACAAAAAAAAAACGGCCGAAAACAAGCAGTCTTATAACGCAGCAAAGCGTTATCTACGCGTGTTTCAATCTACCTCTATTTATCAATGTTGTTGCCATTTATCAATTTCACACTTTCCAACTTCAAGCTTTCCTTGAACGCCTGTTTGTTTGCGCCAGAGATCGAATAAAATTCAAATATTGTAAAGCAATGTCACTTTTAACCTTCTTTTATCATTGAAATTCATGCCAATATTTTATTTTCAGTATGTGTTAGTACTTCTTTGATTTTGACTGTGTAGCAATATTTTCGATTGCATCTAGTGGCAATCAGTCAATCAATGGATTTCAAACATACGATCTGATTTACATTGACTCGTGTAAGTACTTGTTGTGAACGTCATCATTATATCAGCCACAACATGTTCAATGCTGGACTAACCATGCTTCAATTTTTAATAAGATTTAATACCCGAGTTCACCCATAGATGTTAACTTTATTAACCGTTCTTATAATCTTGCTTGGCTTGTTAACTCGCCGTTTGTAACCTATATGATATCTCAGAGAACGGGTGGCCAGAAAAAGTCGAAGAACTTTAAATCCGTGATCGATTTGAGCTGGAATTTCGAGTAGCTGTACGAGTAGTACACTGCACTCCTCACTTGTAACATTCCGCACCGTGTTACGCGATATCATAATTATCATCAAAATTATCGCGCGCTCATCACGTACTTTGCGGTCGGATTAATCGGGAACGAACCAGATCTAAATCTGTTGTCTGACATTTTTTTTCTGAAAGTTTTCGGTATCATGGAACTATTGTCAAATTTCTAATCCATTAGCACATAGGTATATCCTGCTTGCTAAATCTTACGCTACATGGTCTTGCACGTAGTAAAAGTGTGACATTCTTTTTAGATGCAACTTTTATGATTTAAAATATATTTTCACCACGCTGCACTCTTCACTTGTAACATTCTGCACCGTGTTACGCGATATCATATCATCACAATTATCGCGCTGTCACAGCACGCATCGTACCCTCATCACGCACATCTGCGGTCGGATTAATCGGGAATTAACTGGATCTCGCCGGACAAATCTGCTTTGTCCGACGAAATCACTCTGACGTTTTTCAAGTTCCATTTCGAAGAGTAGATTTCGGGAGATAATGAGAAGTGGAGGGCTTTGGAGCTTATGAATTCGGGGTCGAAATTCTGCGGGGTTACGATAGGCTAGGAATTTAAATGATGGTGTCGGAGATTGAGACCGTAGGTATAACTATGACGCCCGCAGTCAAAATTAAATTAGTATTAGCATCTAAAGACAAATGAGATATAATTTGTAGTATTGTGTGAATATTATGTGGAGTAGACTGTTGTATCTCTGATGAAGAATAAACAAACGGAATTAAAATTTTCACGTGGGAAATATTACAGTTTCAATTTTAATGGTTTCGGTATGAAGTACCCACCCTGTAAAATGTGACCCTGCTTAATTTTACTTCTGACAGAAAAAAATAAATACAAAATTAATAACGGTTGTATTTTGAATAACGCTTTACAATAAACAAATTAAGTATCAAAATCTACCTTTGCAAACACGTGTTTGACCAGATAAGCTTTTTATCCCCATTTACGTCGCATATTTTAGCAATAAATAAAATAAAACGAATGACGTTTCCAAAGCTTTGACGGTTGCTGCAGTTAGTTACAAAAGAGTAATTGAAAATCCTTCGGTTTTGTTTGCCTTAATAATTTGTATATTTCCAAGTAATACGAAATATATGAACTAAAAATGAATTTAATTATAAAACAAACCAAATCGTCAGTGGCATAGGCGACTGATGAATGAATTAAGCTCGGAAAATATGCATTTTTATGTCACATGTTTAGAAGTCCCCGAGTACCGGACACTTAAGAAATAATTAAAATAAAAAAATGCTTGTAACAGTATTATTTGCTTATTTAGGTTTAATGGACTCCTAAATATGTACGTAATCATCACATGGATATAATCAGTCTCAAATATTACTTTATAATTATGTATCAGATACAAGGAACATCTCATACAGTAAAAATATCGTTTTGAAAAAGTATCGGACAATCAACTTTACTATCATTATGTATACTGAAACATTAGTTTAACAAGAAAATTTTAATGAAAATAATTACAATAGAACAATTAAGCATTTAATAAAAAAAAAACATATAATTTCCACTCCTTGTTTTAACTTTTTAATTTAAGTCAAACAGGGTACGTAGGTATTTTTTGGATCATTGTAGACTTCAGATGACTTTCTCAGTGATTACTTTTTTGATATCGCCTTATAGATGGCTTTTTTCATTGTTTCACATTTAAAGGTATTTTGGGCCTACTCATGTTTAATTTAAAAAGGAAAAAAAATGAAACCAAAAACCTGAACTTAAACTTTCAAGCTAGGCTAGGTTGCTAGCTAGAAATAAAAGTTGCTCCCAACGCTTCCAATCAATTAATCATGCTTTTATAAACTTGCAGTAGTTTATTTCTTATGAAAATTAAAGAGTAAATTTTTCTCTCGACTCTCATGATTATACCTAGATAACAAAATAGAATGTTTGCCATATACGTAGGATATAGTAAGCAATGACCTATGAATACATCAGATTATTGCGCTCAATTGCTTGTCTAATTTGCATTGAATATAGATGCAAACGCTTATATATAGATGCAAACGCTTGATACCGCCTTGTGTTACAAATTTTGTGTAAATCATTATAATTATATCTAGTAGGTATAACTAAAATGGTTTTACCTACTAGATATAATAACTAGGTTTAACTAAATCTACTCTCTCCTGTGGATGTAGAAACCTTGTCAAAATAAATCAAAGATGGCAGTACTCAAGTAATGGGATGGTTAAATTCGAGAACTGTAATTCTCAAATTTCTTCGAAAACTTCCATCCTATTCTCATCGCGCACGAATTATTATACTTTGAAAATCTTACGCACAATGAAAACTTATATTTTCCAATACATTGTCAGAACGTACGAGAGAAAAGTTCCACGATGAGCGATTATGAATGAACTGTTCGTTCCCGCAAAAATCCCGCGACCGTTGACAAAAACTAACAATTCACATTACGTACCAAAAACAAGCCGGGCCGAAAAATATTTTACGGGGTCAAAAGTCCCGTGGGAAGCGACGACTGTTCGGTGCACGAATATGCTTTCGCATTTGGTGCGACCCGTTTTTAGACTGCATACACTTTTATTTTATCCCAGCACTTTTTTCAACAAAAGCTTTTAACTTTTATAGAGGTGCTCATACAGCGTTTTCGTGGGGAATTTGGTCGGGCATGGAGCTTCATTCTGCGGTGTCATGTAACGTCGGTAACGTCGGGGCCTGGTCTTGTTCGGAGGCATTGTTTTGACGTGATTGTGAATGACGGGCTTCGAACGTGAACAATCGAGATCGGTTTGAAGCTTGTAGGTCCTGTGTTAACACAGAATTATTGCGCTAACTTCATTAACATTTGTCTATTCTCTTTTATCGAGCTCAATATTGTAAACTTTGCTTGTTACTGTAATATTATAAGGCTTTTTGTTATTTTTTTTTATTTAATGCATAGTTAAATAGTAATAGCACCAACACATACCAATGATAAACCAAAGCGTTTCAATTGGCCCTAAACGGTTAAATGCAAAAGCCTGCGCGGATGAGACGGATTCATAATTATGTATGTATGTATTACCTAATAGATCATAGTTAATTTATGTAAACGTAACACAAGAATATCATATCAATAAAATCAATACAAAATGTATGTACCTTTAACTAGGAAGAAAGTATACTGATCGGAAATGTATTGTAAATAAAAAAAGTTTATAGTATTATATAAATTATAATATTAATAATTATATATGATAAATTCAATTTGATTCATTGAAATAATCATTACAACAACTAGAAAAAGTTTTATCGAGGTATAACAAGGCGATAAAATTATGCTGCGTTGCAAACATTAGGTCACTAGTAATAGAGTTAGCTAAATATTAAGGCCGTATAACACAGCACGGAATTTAGGGACTCTCACTCTGAGCATATTATTATATCTCATTTGCTCTAAGTAAGGGCAGACATACATTTAAAACACAAAAAAGACCACACCCACTTTTCCCAGAGGTATTAGAAAATATCCTGTAGTTTCAATACCCGTTTTAGAGTGTAAAGCGTAATGTACGTAACATACAATATTTTACGTCAGAAAAATGTTCCTATACTTCTTTTAGCATGAAAACAAACAAGCAAAATAACCGCTTTCTAAGTTGTAAAAATACAACTAGGGATTAAAAACGTCGTATTCCTGCTTCGGAAAGCGGTATTACATCGAAGATTGTGCCAATTAGGGGGATGTTGAGCAAATTAATACATCAAAAGCTCGTAAAATGGTATTACTCACCTAAATATCGTAAAATTGCCCGGTTTTAAGCATGTCTAATAGTGTTTATTTTCTTCGCTTTATTATTTTGTTTCTGATTTCCTTTTAAGGGGTGTGTGTGTGTGTGTGTCGTATTTGTTTGTTTTCGTTGTCTGAGTTTTATTTAAAATGGTACGATTCCATTTTTTAGGTTTCCGTACCCAAAGGGTAAAAACTCCGCTGTCCGTCCGTCTGTTTGTCTGTCTGTCACCAGCCTGTTTCTAATGACCCGTGATTTAGCTAGAACGTTGAAATTTTCACAGATGGTGTATTTCTCTTGCCGCTCTAACAACAAATACTAAAAACAGATAAAAAAGGAGAGCTCCCTTATGATAAATCTGATTTTTTAGCCGTTTTTTACTCGATATTAGTAACGACAATAGGAAGATGCTTGAAATATTCACAGAATATGAAGTTGTATGTTCCTTCAAAAATAAATAATTAAATTAAAATTAAATATATTAAGGGGGCTTTCATACGGAACGGAACCCGCGCGAGCCCGTCTCGCACTTGGCCGATTTTTTAGAAACCAATTCAGCTTTTTATTGATATAAATAAGTCGCTATAAAGTAATTGTCACGTTCCATTATAAGTTGGTAGTTATAGAGGTAAATACTTAGGCAGAATACGAAGTTTTGTTGTAAGTCCAGATCAATAACTGTAATTTTAAAATGACAAAGCATTTTTCTTATGTTTTAATGATTTTCATGACAGCAATAATAAAATAATCGTCTATGGTAAAATAGTGCCAGCTTACAAATTATACTAAAACGCGGTTCGAAATATGAAAGACGATATGATGCTAATCATCCTCCACATTATGAACCAAACTTTCAGTGTTAAAATTATTCAGCTTCAACCCAATTCCACAACTATGCCAACATTTTTCCCTTGGTCAGCTGCAGCTAGAAGATTAATTTCAATCTCGGAAGTAGCAGCACGGAATATTCTAGATTTGGCGTGGAATAAAACATTTATCATTTTATTCATAGCGGAGACAAGGTACGAATATCTACAGCTCACAATGTACAAGAATAAAGCGAATAGAGACGACAAATCATGGAGCGATTTTTTGTGCTTGGCGCTTTGGTTGTTTCAACTCGGATTTAAATCATGAGTTTGGCTTGCTGATAAACAAAACAATTTATAAAATGTTACGTCATGTGATAATTCTATCTCCTCCCATACGCAAAATACTCAACTCATGCTACTCGCGAGATTCTATCGCCACCACACCATAAATTCAACGCAGTCAACTAATAAAATAAGCTGTTACGTAAGCTGCGGTAGCCTAGTGGTAGTAGCATCCGCCTGTCAATCATGAGGTCGTGGGTTCATATTCCGGTCCCGTACCAATGAGTTCATTCTAATCTATTTACGGATTATTTCACTACTGGATTTTCGGTGAAGGAAAACATCGTGAGGAAATCTGCATATGTCCGTAAAAGAAATTCGATGGCGTAAGTGAATCCACCAACCCGCATTGGGCCAGCGTGGTGGATATGGCCCAATAACCCTACGTGGGTAGGCCTGTAAAGATAACAAAGTGAAACAGGAATCAGAAAAGCACATTAGTGAACTGAGTAACTGTATCTATTTACCTAATTGCTTGCACAAATGCCTTCTCCACCCAAATGTAGCCCTAGTAACAAAGGTTGTGTTGAAAACATCTATTTATCGGAGTATGTCTGACTGAGACATCCAATTTTCTCTAAAGCCGGAGTCCACTCGAGATCTTTGTCGTGATGAATAGAAGTTTCAGGAAGCAAATCTCTTTTGTGAGTTATTCTACACTATGACCCTTTCAGTTATTTAGTTAAAAGACGTATTATGTAGCATAAGGCTTATCCGAGTTAAGTTGAGTAATTTTTGTGACATTCTACGGTATGAAATGGAACAAGATTTTAGAGATCTCGTCTCTAAGATGGTTTAATATATTTAAGAAATATGTAGTTGCCGCTTGGATACTATTTTATTGTTACTGTAGGGGTATGTCAACCAAAGAGGTGCGGAGAAGTATATACAACCACACCAGTCGGCTGCTTTGATGCTTCTGAAAGATGTGACGGCGCCAGTGTATTTACTCAATAGGCCCAATTATTTATTACGATGGTGTCTTCATAAGACACCATCGTAATTATAATAGCTAATTAGACTATTTCTGTTTCTTTTTAACTATAGGCATTCGATAGATAGAATACTTTTTACGTTGCGATTTACGATGGCGCCTCCATAATCGGGCCTATTCTCTATCTATATTTTGTAGTAGGATCAGATAAAATTAAATGCCAAATTAACACAACTATCTAATCATATTTCATGACAAAGAATTTAATTATCCCTAAAATAATGCCACTAAATCTAATTTGATTCATTCTCAGATGCTTATTACTACTAACAATGGAGCATTAATTTCATAGGCACTAATGATTGAATAGAATGATCGAATAAAGAATTTCTTTATTGAAATGAATAGCCATTTTACTCTTAATTATGTTCTGCCTTGGTACTTAATATTCTGAAGAAGTTTGTCTAACGAATGCTATTGTGAGAAATTAGGTACAATATTTTCTGTTGGTTTTTCATGAAGACACCAGAAATAAGTATCGCCATAAGAATTAAGGAAAATTTGGTGAAGGAGTACTACTATTGAGGTTTTTGTCTAAATAGTAAGTGATATAAGTAGGAACTAATAACTTTATATTCATGGTGCACCATCTTTTTAGATTTGCGATGCTTTGTGCTCAGGTAGTGCTTTTGATGGATCTGAATAATTATACTCGTTATTAGTTAGTCGAGAATACAATTAAAAGCTTTTGATATACTTAAAACAACCTGCAAGCGCAGCGTCGGACGCGGAATAAAAAAAAAACAGCTGTTTTATACATTTTGTGCATACATGGGGCAGCAGATTTTTTTTTCTAGAATTCTGTGTTGGCATCATGGTAAAAGTGGTTCATGATCCATCTCATTTTGGCTTAAGTACTGCTTTCTAATTAAGCCTGTATGAGTATAGATAGAAAAAGTCTATTATCTATCATACGAATCTTGAATAATAGATGTTTTATAATTCAGATGATTTTTGGTAGTTATTAGAAAACTTTTGTCTCTATCTTTATGCTCTTTTAAGAAGTAAAAGAGCATAAAGATAGAGACAAAAGTTTCCATCGAAATCTCAATCAGAGTCATTTGGAATGAGTAGAGCAATAGTGCATAAATATTGCCTGCACTGAATCATAAATCGCAGAACTGGAACGTTGAATCTATTTAGTTAGATTAGTTGCTGTGAATTTTTCGGAATAAACTGCTTTCTTAATAGCTGTTGTTTTATTTTGAAGTTGGTGTGGCCATAATTTTAAAGCATTTTTTTTATTATTGATAAAAAAGTGAGCACGAATTCAAACAATTCAAATCTAGGTACTCGTAATACTGAATCAATTAAAATACTGTTAGTTATTGGAGCTGGTTAAAACCACTAAATCATAGCAAAATACATTATGCAAGTCCAAATTGTGCAAAACAGAGAACAAGTTATGTAAATCGGTTCATGTATAGAACATTTGTGGTAGATATAATTAAATCATGACATTGAATAATACTAGAATTAAAAAAGTCCTCCCTATTTGTAAGTCATCAAAAAATGGAGGGAAAAAAAGTGACGGTCGTCACGTATTTGACGTCCGTCACTTTTTTTCCCTATCACCAAAGTTTAATAGGTACTCATGAACCTACCTAACACACACAGATTGAGATTTTACAGAGGCTTTAGTTTAAGTTTGCATCGTCATCATCATCCACAGCTTTCTTTACCGAGAGAGGCCTCAGAGGCCTGTACCCAGCAGTAGGGGTACAGGCCTATGTCGGGGTTTTCGTGTGACTTCATACATTTTTGTTCGTTTTATCTGTTTTCCGCCAGGGTGCTGTTTTAAATGTATGATGGCACACGGAAGCTTAGCTGTTGTGGTTACGGTTTATGTAATCTGATGATCTTAGATCCATAAAAAGTTTAAATTAAAAAAAAAAAAAACTTTTTTTATAGCAAGCTTTTACTGAACAAGTACTCACCAAGACGAATCAAACGAGCTGAAACTCGATACCTAAGGTTCCGTAGTTTTATTACAGAGTTCCTATGACCACCTTCCAGCTCCATCATCAGACCCTGGTTACCATTGAAAGACAAATTACTCGCCAAGACAATTCAAATGAACCCAAACTCGATGAGGTTGTGTCGTTTCATTGCTAAGTTCCTTTGTCCACCTTCCAGCTCCATCATCGGATCAGCACCATGTAATCATAATATTGCATCGTCACGCAATTTACACATGTATGCAAAACATCAGCTCAATCGGTAACCGGGAAGTGGATCAAATTTAACTTGCAAGATTTGATTACAGAACGACAGACAACGGGACAGGTGAAAGTAAATAAAAGCATGTAATAAAATAGGTCTACCTTATTACCCAAGCACAACTAAATAGCTACAGCAGTTTTTATGGTCAGTATTTTTGTTTCTCGTCAAACTCTTTGCTTTCCGTCATAAATGATACAAAAACAGAATTAATTTTGTCCGGAATTTTGGATATTCGGGTGAGGGCGCGTCGAGCTTGTATTAAATATCTGCAGCTGGAAAGCCTGTGGAATCTAAACACTTTATATTAGTTGCTATTTATTTTGCAAAAACAAAAATGAATGTTTGTTAACCGACTTGCAAAATGGACGAGGTTCTATGTTCGTCTGTATGTATTTTTTTTGTTTATGATCATCGACAATTTTGCCAATTGTGAACTGAATCAGAGAAAATCTTTTTCAAAATTCGCAGTTCAGCTAACATTTGTGAAATTTAAACGAGACTACCTCGAGAGTATACCTCTTGAGGTAGTCTCATTTAAAAGCTCACAGAAATTAGCTGAACCGTTTTAAAAAAATCAACAACAATGTAAACGATTCGAGCGAAATATTCGAATTTTGTACGCGATGGAAGGCGGTTTTGCCATTTTTTGCGAAAAATAATTATTTTTATATAGTTTTTGAATTGTACAAAGTTCTTGAATGGAAGCCACTGTACATTGAAACTTACAATTATAACATCCATTTTCACCTAATCAACCTCAAGCTAAAAGTAGTAAGCGAAAGTAACAATTTTGTTATTCTTTTTTTTTTCGAAACTAATGTAGGTAGTTAAGTTATTCCATTTTTAAGGACAACTTCTTCGAAACGATTGATTAAAAGTTGCTTAATTTTTTAGGACATTTTCTTAAAGTTCCTCTAAGTACAGATAGATAGAAATTTTCAAAACTGCCAAAAAATAAAGGAAAATTGTAAAATTGATTGATTTGAAATGAAAACCTCATTTAAAATCGGTCAAAGAAACCTTTAAAAAGTGCACGTCACGAACAAATGCACTCCATACTTAATTATTTATTAAAATCTATAATATCAGAAACTTTGGATGTTGTACAGTTAGTACAGGTTACCATATCAATTTCTAGCTTGTAAACTATGCTCTCCAGTCCAAAGTAACGATTCCCAAAACTGCCAAATGTAAAAGTACAACAAAAAAAGAACGTAAAGGCGTTAGTTAGCAAAGCAACTACCTAATTAGTTAATAGAATAAAATTGGTAGAATTCGAAGCACGAATCGAATGCGCTGCAGAAAATTCAATTAAGAATGATTAGTTTCACCCTGCAACTCTACTGTTCTGAAAGTATCATCGACTTTGCGAATTACAATTTCTACTCTATTTTCAACAAAATAGGGTATGTTTTTGAACTATACGGTTTATCGATGGGAATGCCAATCACGTGTTGCTTAACTTTTGTTCCCCACCTGAGTTTATAGGCCAGTGGGAATTAGGAATGGTCTAGTTGTTTTTACACTACAACAAAGTTTCTTTATTTTTTGCACAAAAACGTTTGTACCTGACGGAAACAGACGACTTTTGATTTCAGTTTTATTCATCACTAGCTGCCCCGGTGAACTTCATCTCACCATCTGAACTCAACTGTCAATGACATCTTTTACATGCAGGAACATTTTGTATGGGAAAATTCAATGAATGTCTTTATTATTTTACTCACTATATTTATAAATTTTCTCACCGTTTAACCTTCTCTTAACTTCCACGGATATTTCAAGACCAAAATTAGCCCAATCGGTCCAACCGTTCTCGAGTTTTAGCGAGACTAACAACCACGATTCATTTTTATATTTACTTACTAGCTGCCCCGGTGAACTTCATCTCACCATCTGAACTCAACTGTCAATGACATCTTTTACATGCAGGAACATTTTGTATGGGAAAATTCAATGAATGTCTTTATTATTTTACACTATATTTATAAATTTTCTCACCGTTTAACCTTCCCTTAACTTCCACGGATATTTCAAGACCAAAATTAGCCCAATCGGTCCAGCCGTTCTCGAGTTTTAGCGAGACTAACAACCACGATTCATTTTTATATTTACTTACTAGCTGCCCCGGTGAACTTCATCTCACCATCTGAACTCAACTGTCAATGACATCTTTTACATGCAGGAACATTTTGTATGGGAAAATTCAATGAATGTCTTTATTATTTTACACTATATTTATAAATTTTCTCACCGTTTAACCTTCCCTTAACTTCCACGGATATTTCAAGACCAAAATTAGCCCAATCGGTCCAGCCGTTCTCGAGTTTTAGCGAGACTAACAACCACGATTCATTTTTATATTTACTTACTAGCTGCCCCGGTGAACTTCATCTCACCATCTGAACTCAACTGTCAATGACATCTTTTACATGCAGGAACATTTTGTATGGGAAAATTCAATGAATATATTTATTATTTTACTCACTATATTTATCTATTTTCTCACCGTTTAAACCTTCTCTTAACTTCCACGGATATTTCAAGACCAAAATTAGCCCAATCGGTCCAGCCGTTCTCGAGTTTTAGCGAGACTAACAACCACGATTCATTTTTATATTTACTTACTAGCTGCCCCGGTGAACTTCATCTCACCATCTGAACTCAACTGTCAATGACATCTTTTTCATGCAGGAACATTTTGTATGGGAAAATTCAATGAATGTCTTTATTATTTTACTCACTATATTTTTATATTTTCTCACCGTTTAAACCTTCCCTTAGCTTCCACGGATATTTCAAGACCAAAATTAGCCCAATCGGTTCAGCCGTTCTTGAGTTTTAGCGAGACTAACGAACAGCAATTCATTTTTATATATAAGAGAAAGAAGATATAGATTATTTTATTTGATTTACACACTTAGCGGCTTCGCGTCATTTCATCCATTACAATAAAATTTCAACCGACTATATAATAATAAAATTAAAATTACATTAGTCGCATCACTGCTTTTTGCTGGGTACATAGGTTGCACTAAAGATTTCACTGGTCAACAGTGGTTTTGTTGCCCTTCGTGTAAGAGTAGTTTCAAGTAGTACTATGCCTACAGTAGCTACAGTTCACGAAACTATAGATGGTTTTGAAAGGTTGGTTCTGGTTTTTTTAATCGTCATTTCAATTTTTTTAGTCAGTACAAATGAGAAAGAGATAACAAGTGGGCATAATTTAAAACATGTTTTTTTTGAAAAATGTAATGTTTTAATATTTAATTGACGTATACAGGGTTATTCCTAATAAATTAGCATCCTTCTAGGAGCTTATTCTGTACATCAAAACTATAAACTTTTGATCTGCGACTTTTGTCAGAACTAAAAATAAAATCAGCTGTTCCATACATTTTGTCGCGGGTAAACGATATTTTTCTATGGAACAACATTTTTTTTTTTTGAGTTTTGACCAAAGTCACAGAACAAAAGTTGTTAGTTTTGATGTACAAAATAAGCTCCTAAAAGGATGCTAATTGATTAGAAATAACCCTGTATAAATGTGAAAAAAAAACGTGTTCATTTGTTTTGGAAATACCGTTTATTATTAAAAACTTGATAAAAAAGCTTTATCCATGTAGGTATCATATAACAATCATTGTTAGATTCATATCCGACATAAGTACCATATCCAATTTTTGTACAAATAAATTAAGAAAATATGCAACATCTCCTTTACAGCTATTAAAATTAAATGATAAAGAAAATTCAATCAAGAAACGGGTAAACTAAACGAAAGTAAACAAATATGTCTTGAATCAACAAATTTTGGATAGGTAATTTTAAATTCTATTCACGTCTCTTAAATTCAATGATATTACACCTTCAGAACAATGTCTAGAATATTACAAAGGTTATTTTATACAATGATCTAGTTCAAAGACTTGATTTTACTAAAGTTAATTTCCATTATGCACAGCTAATGAACTACTTAGCCGAAATAAAGTTCTTTCTGTGCCTTTTATTTTCTTAAAAGGTTTTTAGGTTATAGAATTTCTTACGCCTACTGATAAATGAATAAAATATGACCTTTTTGTGATGCTTTTTTAGTAGTTTTACTTTGCAATGAGTGGTTTTGTGACTAAGCGTTTTAGTGAAATTGGTTATAGCAGAAATGGTACACTATAGATCTTAAGAAATATAATTACATCCCATGACATCTTGCTCTAGAGCAGACCTGTAATCCCATGAAATTCCGCTACTACGCAAAACGCCAATGATTAAATAAATATTACTTAGGAGTTTTGAGCCTATTAACTTGCCTGTTACACTCAATAAACAATGAAATCTGCATCGCCTGCATTGTATAAATAACTACCTACGTATATTTGCGGATTAAGCGTGTTCAAAGCATATAAATATTACTCGGGTGCTGCAATGAAAAATCTCTCTGTATTGATCTTTATGTGATAAACTATAAAGTGTAATAAAATAACCCGTTGCTCAGCTCTAAATTATTACCATTCCATTATTTATTAACAAAGATAAAACGTGCACTATGAAACTGAACTTAAAATTGCGAAAAAAAAACAGCAAATACAAAAAGTCATTAACCCGTGGCAAGTAAAATTAGCGTTTTCCGAACATTTAATTTCTTAAAAATGTTTAAACGTAACAAGAAAGTTTGCAAAGCAAGAAATTCATCTTAGCCTACCAGAAAGGGCAAGAAAGGGTTTTTAAATTCCATTCCGAAGCATCCATTAGGCATCCCAAGACAATCTGCCCCACTCAATATAAGGCAGTACATTTCTCAGTGTCGCTTTTGCGCTCGACTGTGCATTCGTAAATCACCCTTTACGTTTGAACACGACTGTACAAAAAGTAGGAATAAAAGAATGAATGCACTCGAGAAAAGATAGGATCGGGGAATTTGCGGGGTTGTTTTCTTAGGGAGTTTGTATCCGCGAGACAATATTTCTAATGGAAAAGTCAACTGGCGAAAGAAAATATTGAATGCGTGGAGCACTGCGGAGCGTTCAGATTATTATTTTTAGTTCGTATGACTTTTAAATATACCTAGATCGACATATTAAATAATGTCACTGACATCCATTGATAGTTACTATACCTATACTTTAAATCGTCTGGCTACCACCTTGGTTTCGTCTAAACTTGCACAAAATCCTAAGTTACTAATAGCAGGGCCAGCCACCTAGCCTACATGAACTTACTTGTTTACTTACTTAGTGAAAAATAAAACACCTATTAATATTACCAATAAATATGTTTTAGACTTGGACAGTACCTAGAGGGCAATTTAAATAAATTCCAAACATCGGTTCAAGAAGAAGAATAACATTTCAGCATTTTCCAAAATGTTTAAACAAAATTTCGAAACAAATTTCGAAATCCGTGAGGCGCGACATTCGTCTCTTTAATACTAAACATATTAAAGAGACCATAGAGCAGAACAAAGGCTCCAAAGTGTTCGCGAGGAATTTGTCTATTGGGCAAAGCCAGCTGACAAAGCTGAAGAGAGAAGATGGCAGTGTAGCGTCGACCAAGGCAGAGGTATTGGAGGAGATCGAAAGGTTCTATGGACAGCTATACGCTTCGGTCGCTAAGCCTGTCAACAGCTCAGCCAAAGACCCAAGAGCCAAGCTGACCCGACACTTCACCGAAGATATCCCGGACATCAGCCTGTACGAGATTAGAATGGCCCTAAATCAGCTCAAGAACAACAAGGCGCCGGGTGATGACGGTATCACATCAGAGCTTCTGAGAGCGGGTGGAACACCGGTATTAAAAGTCCTCCAGAAGCTTTTCAACACCGTCGTCCTCGAGGGCATCACGCCAGAAGCATGGAACAGAAGCGTGGTGGTGTTGTTTTTCAAGAAAGGTGACAACACCTTATTGAAGAACTACAGACCCATCTCGCTTCTGAGCCATGTTTATAAGCTGTTTTCAAGGGTCATTACGAACCGTCTCGAGCGCAGGCTTGATGACTTCCAGCCTTCCGAACAAGCCGGTTTCCGAAAGGGCTTTAGCACCATGGACCACATTCATACGCTGCGGCAGGTTATACAGAAGACCGAAGAGTATAACTTGCCACTTTGCTTAGCGTTTGTGGACTATGAGAAAGCCTTTGATTCGGTCGAGACTTGGGCTGTGCTCGAGTCTCTCCAACGATGCCGTGTTGACTATCGGTACATCGAAGTGTTGAAGTGTTTGTATAATAACGCCACTATGTCGGTCCGAGTACAGGAAGAGAGCTCCAAGGCGACCCCTTTAAAAAGAGGCGTAAGACAGGGAGACGTAATCTCTCCGAAACTGTTTACGGCTACTTTGGAAAACGCCTTCAAGCTCCTGGAATGGAAAGGATTCGGCATCAATGTCAATGGCGAATACCTCACTCACCTTCGATTTGCTGACGATATAGTAGTCATGGCAAAATCGATGGAAGAGCTCAGCACGATGCTCGAAAGCCTCAATCGGGTTTCTCAACAGGTGGGTCTTAAGATGAACATGGACAAGACGAAAGTCATGTGTAATTCCCATGTTGTACCCACCCCGATCACTGTTGGGAACTCGGTTCTTGAAGTCGTTGACTCGTACGTCTACCTAGGACAAGTAGTCCAGTTAGGTAGGTCCGACTTCAAGAAAGAGGCCAATCGCCGAATCCAACTCGGCTGGGCAGCGTTCGGAAAATTGCGTAACGTCTTCTCGTCCGACATACCTCAGTGCCTCAAGTCGAAAGTGTTCGATCAGTGTGTGTTGCCAGTGATGACTTATGGCACTGAAACGTGGTCTCTTACTATGGGCCTTATTAATAAGCTCCAAATAGCCCAACGAGCTATGGAGAGGGCTATGCTCGGAGTCTCTCTGCGAGATCGAATCAGGAATGAGGAGATTCGCAGATGAACCAAAGTTACCGACATAGCCCAGCGGATTGGCAAGTTGAAATGGCAGTGGGCAGGGCACATAGCGCGGAGGACTGATGGCCGATGGGGTCGAAGGGTTCTCGAGTGGAGACCACGTACCGGCAAGCGCAGCGTAGGACGTCCACCCACAAGGTGGACGGATGACCTCATTAAGACCGCAGGATCACGCTGGATGCAAGCCGCTACCAACCGGTCTTATTGGAGATTCATAGGGGAGGCCTATGTCCAGCAGTGGACGTCCTATGGCTGATGGATGGATGATGATTTTCCAAAATGTGCTTAAAGGTAAATCTATTTGGAATAAAATAAGTAAGTACCTTATTTTATTTTTGGATAAAAATATGCCAATCGATCTCAAGACCGATCAGCGTGTAAAAGTAGAGATTTTGCTACTCAATATCTGTGGGCGCTAAAATTTTCATCGACTTTCTAGAATTGCTTCAAAACTACTTAACTAATTATTATGAGCACATTTTACGATGTAGATAACTTTACGAATAGTAAAATGAAACCCATAAATTAGCCCACAAACAACTGATAAGTCTAGTAACCAAAGACTTTTGGTCAAAGCTAGTAACATAGGTACACCGTACAAGGAACTTACCTACTTAAAAAAAAAAAAACAGAAACGAATTGAACTTTTCCGTCTTGTAAACTAGTTGAAAACTACTAACCTACCTCTTACCTATATAAATCGTTTAAAATAAGTAATAAGTAAAAGTCAAAATTGAACAACTGACTTCAATGGTGACAGAATTCGAAGAATCGATGTAGTATTTTTTACATTATTGTTGATTTTTGTAAAACAACCCAGCCGATTTCAATAAAATTTAAATGGGAGTATCTATAACTACACCTCTGAAGTATGACCTACCAAACAAAAATGAATCGTATAAAAATCAGTTCATAGCTGGCGTAGTAATGCTTTACATAAAGACAAATAAGTTTTTATAAAATTTAAATTTAAAAAAATACAAGCTTTTGAGATCCTGGATATCTTGTAGCAGCACAGTGAAACGAGCCCAAGACAAATAAAACGAGCCCAAAAACGACGGGTCTATCTTGTTTAGTACACGATTTCCCATGGCCACCTTCCGACTCCATCATCAGATCAGCTCTTTGGTATCATATTAATGAATTGTCACGCGATATACAAATGCGTGCAAATTTTCAGCTTAATTGGAAAACGGGAAGTTGGTTAAATTTAACTTCCAAATTCCACCCGAACTTACTTAAGTACATATCTAAATAGGTACATTCATTGCAAGTTCATTATAAGCTTGTAAAAAACATTCAATCGAATTGAAAACCTCCTTTTTTGAAGTCGGTTAAAGATAAAATGATGAAACAACGTAATGCGAATTTAAAGACCCTTCACAGTGTAATCAGGCATACCCCAACCAGATTCCTATGCACACAAGACATACGGCGAGGTCGGTAGCGGTACGCGGAGCGCGCGTCGCATCTTGGTATGTGTGATAAAGTGCCGCCGTGCTTAGCTCCTCACCTCGAGGAATTCTAGAACTTTACCCCCTGAATACATAATTTATTTCAAGCCACGCTGAATCGAACTTGAAATATTTCATTTTTAGGACGCTTGAAGACCGTAAGGAAGTTTTAGATTGTGCACAATATCAGGGGATGCCATGTGACTACGTCATGTGTAAAATACATAGTTATGGAATCAAGGCCTCCTTGATTGGAATATTTTTAATTGATGTTAACATCAATTAAAAATATAGGCACTAGGCACTTAAGTGCCTAGTTATGTGATATCTGTGACGTTGTTAAGAGACAGTATAACTAGGTACTATGTGCCAAAATTAGATTCTTTGCGACATTGATGCACACACACACTTCACATCTTTTGTGCTTTCACCAGGATGCGATCGTTTTATTCCAGCTCTATATATTACGTTGATTATGTAGACAGATACATGGTCAAAGATAAATGATTATATGGGAACTAGTAGCATCTCGGTATGTGTGATAAAGTGCCTCCGTGCTTAGCTCCTCACGTCGAGAAATTCTAGAACTTTACCCTACACTACCCTTCTTTGTTTTATATTGTATGGTGTGAACAATAAAGAATTTATCTATCTATCTATCTACCCTAACTGAATACATAATTTATTTCAAGCCAAGCTGGATCAAACTTCAAATATTTCTTTTAAGGACGCTCGAAGACCATAAATAACTTTTAGATGTTGCACAGCATGATAGGATGCTATGTGACACCTACTCCGTATGCTGAGTCCCATTTATGTTTTTTTTTTTATTATTATTATAAATTATCAGAAGATGATAGAATGCTTTGTAACATCTACTCCGTATAATAAAACCTGATTCCGTATGTTTTTAATGCTATGCTAACTGAAGCCGTGACATTATAGTGGCAGACTACCTAATAGGCTTACATGGCCACAAGGCCACACACTGGCTTTTCGCTGAAATAAAAAGTAGTAGCGCAATACTCATACGTTCATAGAAGAAATGAGATGGCATATGAGAATCCACTGGACCAGCGTGGTGGATAAGGCCCAATTCCCCTTCGTACGCATGTCTGCAGCGAACTATTGGTATATATAGGTCGGCAAGTACAAAACAGTACCTATACATGGAAATAAAACAAAGTCTGCCAGTTAAGTGAGCACTCAGTGTATTACAGTAGATTCTCCAGTTGCATTCAACAAACCGCACTTTAAATTAATTTCTCCGTTTCTAATTACACAAAGCCACTGCTCGAGCGGAAGAATTAACTTGATTTATTAAAACTTTACATTGCAGAGGCGACTCGAAAAACCTACTCTACTTTCGCACCACTTAGAAGAGTCCGAATGGACATATAGTTAAAATACTTCCTTACTTTAAAGTAAGGCTGCGGAAAGTTCTGGAAGCCTTCACTGTATTATGGTCAATGGGAACTGAGTAAAAAGAAGTGCCAACTCCGCAAAAAGTTAAATGTTTCTGAGTTTTGCCGCGATTTTATCGTAGCTCTTTCAGTTTTTTACACTCCTTTACTTGGGAGAGAATGAATAATGACATTGTTCGTCTTTTAGCTATAGAGCTTTGTAGGTACAGTTTGTTTTCTTTTTTTATATTGTTATGTCCCAGAAAGATAAATTTTCATTCTGTTATTACGAACATTTGTATCAAAATAATAAACAAAATCATTATTTTTCGCAAAAAATTGCAAAACTGCCTTCCATCGTGTACAAAATTTCGAATATTTCGCTAGAATTTTTTACATTATAGTTCATTTTTCAAAAACGGCTCAGCCGATTTCTGGAAAATTTAAATGGGATCATCTCGGGCGAAATTATTGATGTTCATCGTGTACAAAATTCGGATATTTCGCTCGAGTTGCTTACATTATTGTTGGTTTTTTCAAAAACGGCTCAGCCGATTAATTTAACAACTAAATGGTATAATAAGGGTATAATCCCGAGGTGTCTACCTCGGGAACCTCTACTTTCGAACTAAAAAATATTTTTTCGATTCGGTTCACAATTGGCGCAATTATCGATGAACATACACAAAAATAAGATGCATACAGACGAACATAGAACCTCCTCCTTTTTGGAAGTCGGTTAATAAGCAAATTGTTTGTTTGATGTTGACATGACACGTTTAGAGTCCCTGCAGAGAAAGCAAGACAATATAAATGACATTATAAGTGACGTTGCAAGGCAAGGTAACTACGCGTTCGTTGCTCTCAAGTTATCGTTGATTAATTCATATTTTATTTTATTTATTTTCCACAATACAACTAGTTTGACAGGTTCTATCACCTAATGCGATAGATGCGATATTGTTAATTCATAACCCGCAGATTCATCCACGAAACCCACGTGATATTAGTAGCCTATGACAATCTTAGACCTACTTTCGAGAAAAAAAAGGAAGTCGATCCATTATTGCTAAATACCTAGTAGTGCTACGTGATAAAGTAGATAAGAAACGAAATAACAAACATACGTTTTGAATTTTTAATATTAATGAATATAGCACGGAATTATCTTTTAATAATTCACTGTTTGTATAAACCTTAGTCATGTCCAAAAGAATAGCCCAGTTGAGTACCATAATGTAATAAATACCAACCAATGTGTAAGAAACGACAATGATAAGGTTCATTTGAGTAAGAACAGGAAATACATCACATTATTATTTATTATCTATTTATATAATTACTGTCCCACTTTTGTGCACGAGCACTAACATGTGAATATTATTATAAATAGATAGGTACTTAGTTCATTTTCGACCACAAATTCGCTTACTATCAGGCGAGTCATTTATTTGCGTTAAAAAAAAAAGTTAGCCATGTACTTAGTTTCGCAAAATAATTGAATAGATTTTTTTTAGCAGCAAGCCAAGAGCTTCTACTAATTGACTTCGAAAATTCTTGATTATTGTAATAGAATTATAAATAAAATCAAAAAGAAGTGTGGCCCATGAGGGGATCGAACCCGCGACCTTCGCGTTATTAGCACGACGCTCTAACCAACTGAGCTAATGGGCCGATGCGACGAGGGCTCGAAATATCTGAATAGCTAAACTATAATATTTAAATGTTGTTAATTTAAATTATACAATAGGCCAAGGGAATCAAATAGCTTACCGGCACTGATGTTAGCTATAAGCTGAAGATAACCCAATTGTCGCACAGCTGCTAAGCGACCTTTGGTCAGGAATCAGGATTGGATTATCCGCAAAGACGTTTGATTCGAACTATACTTAAGTACCTACCTAAATCAGAACATCAGATAATAAGAATTATCTAATCAACAAACAATGTTTTGATTAAATAATTATTTTTTGCAAAAAAAATAGCATGACCGACTTCACCCATGTACAGAATTCGCGAATATTTCGCACGGATCAATGTAGCATTTTCCACATTTTTGTTGATTTATCAAAAAAGGCTCAGCCGATTTCGATAAAATTTAAATGGGACCAATTTCGAAGTACACTCTGTCCAACGAAAAAAGAATTATTAAAATCGGACTACTACAAAAAAAGTTATGCGTGGTTAAAATAAAATATATATATATTAAATAGGTACGCGTCGAATTGAGTACCTCCTACTCCGGTGGTTCGTCGGATAAAAATAACTAATTGTATAATGATAAATAGGCACCTACTGCTGTAACCTCATTTTAAAAATTAACACTATCAACAAGTAAAACCAGTTTTGATGATCATTTCTATTCCGAGTCGAAAATAATCAAATCATTTAGGTATTGCAACAAATGAAATTTACATGCAGTTATTAACTAACATGTTTTGTATAGTTATACATATGACCCTATATGGGTTTGGCAATTTTATTATTTGTATTAATTTGCATATAAGTACTTTGTTAGTTTGTAGGTATGTATCCCTGTATCCTTAACTTTTTTTGGGAGCTTTTGGACCGAAAGTCCATGCCAGGTGTGTGTGTATAATATGTAATAAGCTTGTATTTTATCCCCAACCTATGAAATCATAGTAAGTATGGAATCATAACTAAGAATGTGAAATTAATGTTGCTATTGAATTATTGACATCACTAAATAATCTAGGTGCTAAATAGTGTCAACTATTTTGGATAAGTATTTATGATACCAACGCCAATTGGTAATTATTGAGACTTTATAATCGTATGTTGCTACCTAAAATAGAAAACTCTAAATAAAATACGAAACAATTGAATTGTTGCTTCTTATACCTAGATTAATCCAGAGGTTTTATCGGCTAAGCGCAATTGAGTTGGTCATCTCGATCGCTGGTGTGTTAAATATTTGGGGCACTTAGGTAAAATGCGAAGTCCAACGCCACCACGCTTATCCGATAAGAGGCCAGTTTTAAAAGATAAAACCAAAGATAGCAACAAAGTCACTGTGACTATGTATATGTATAATTCGCTTCATTATTTATTTATTACAATTTATGCACAAAGTCGGGGGCTCGTCCTTCCCAACTCGTTTAAACCAGACGTCACGTCTCAGGCAAGTTATGATGATACCGTATCTAAACAGTATGGAATTAGAGACAATGCAATTCATGAAAAAAAAAATTGCAACATAAAAAAGCGATTCAGAATAAACTAAGTAAAATGTTGTACCTACATAATTATATCAGCAAAAACATTAGTTGTCTGTAAAGTCAGTTTGCGGACGATACATTTTACGTGATAACGTCATAAAAAAACATTGTTGGCCGATCGAGCCTCTCTATTGCTTGTTCCGCGCTTTCGCTTGCACACTCGGTTCATGCCATCTAAAATTCCAATTCGATGGCTCCGGTGGATCGTGCCAATTTTTCGTGCGTGCAGCCGATGTTCATCCATTTACCTATACGACGTTACCACATCAAAAAATATCTGTTGAGGAAATGCGAACCAAAAAATGTAGTTTTCTACTTATTTAAATACTCAATCAACATTGCATTGTAGTTATATTTTATTTCGTTAATACAAAAAAAACACAAATTATGAATTTGAAAATTCAAAACAACTGTAGGTACACTGTGCTACACAAAATCATAAATTATCTTTGACTAAAAAAATCTAATTTTAGTACCTACTTACTTACTTATTGGAACTGAAAATTTTACGAAAACAGATTCTTTACACACATACAAGTAATATTAGTAATACTCGTAGTTCTCTCAACAGTAGATATCGCGACACGTCTCTTTGACTGAATCTTCATGAACCTATTTCTAGACTCGCTCTTGACTGAATTGGGCCATACTCGCAAATTTGTTACTGAACAACTTAGCCAAATGTAATCGAAATTAGCTGATAAATTGCGTGACTGCAAACATCCATCCTTTTTGAGGAAAATACTCCCTGTATTAAATATTGCCTTCGATATAAAAAATCATTAATATCAGAACCTGTGTACTAAGATTCGTCGATTTTCGTAGAAAAATGCAATCTGTAAACGAAAACCAACATCGACAGAAGAAAACAAAATCGCCGTGTTAAAACGGAGATCTTCGCTTACGCTGGATTAATTATACAAACCAATATTTAAAACAATCATAGCTATCTGTTTACGTCCGCCACCTTTCAAAAAACTATTCGAAAACTCCCATACTGTTAGTAAAGTTAACACCTCAAACCTCTGCGTTTTATTCCCGCTGACAAAACATCAGTTCATTCTCACCCCAGTTTCAACAAAGAAAAATGCATTACCCTGAAGCATGCAAATCCGTCCAAGCAACTAAAGTAACAATTGGCCGCAGCTGCAGAACTGGGATCCACTCTATCTTTATCAAAGAAATAAATGAAAGAAGTACGCTCCAGTTTTTTATACTCACTTTTGTGAGTCACATTTGCATTGTGCTAGGAGCTGTCTTTAAAAATTCTCGGTGAAAACGTCTCAAAGGGTCGAAAAGCTTGCGCTGAAGAGTTGGTACTTTAGTCCAGTAAAAGATGTCCTTGCCTAAATCGGTCAAGTCTGGTATCAAATTACATTGCATGGGATGAAAAAAAAAATGTGTCAAGGAGAACTTTTTTGACCGAAGCGAAAGCAAATGGGAGATTGTATTTCCCTCAAACCGAGGGGAAATTTGCTGCCACGCTATTAATTTATTAGCCGATTTCGATAACATTTGGCACTTATCTGAAACAAATAACACCAATAAATATTCGATGACAATACAATTTTTTGTATTCAGTATTGACGTAAATACAAGATGGCCACCGCCATAACATAGCATATTACATTTTTTACGCAATCCCTTAAATATGGGTATCAAATGAAAGGGCTTTTCATGTAAAACACAGTTTTCAGTAACAAAATAAAAATTAAAACCACAAAAATAAAATTGGCACAAACCTTTTTTTAAATTAAACTGTTTTACGTAGGTACTAAAAGCTAAAAAATAATTCCTTTAAAATAAAATCGTGGGATTCGTGGGGCGCAACGTACGTAATGATATCTTCCAGGCGAAAGACCCCGATTTTATTTTTCAGTTTTTATTTTTTAGCTTTTATTCCGTACTTACGGTATAATTAAAAAAAACCATTCAATTTAAAAAAGGTTTTTACCAATTGTATTATCTATTGCGTTTTTATGTTCGTTAGTACCTGCAGTGAAGAAAATAATAAATATTTATTATTTTAGATTTGGTTACCGAGTTGAAACTTAGTGACCAAGTGCCTGATACAATGTTGCGGCGAATTCACTTATGAGTAAATTTGCATTTAAAGCTAGGCGTGGCTAGTGTGCATCCTTAGTTATTTCACTGGTTTTAATTTAAATATACATATATTAAAAATCACATAAGATTAAATTTATCTCACGGTACAATCTTTGATGAGGTGAAAAAAATATAAGCATTTAAAGTCTTATTTTCTAGCTAGATGGACATGTATCCCTGTAACATCGTATTGTTACAAATTAAACTGGATGATAGCTATATGTAGAGATATTTTATGAATAAGAATAAATAAGGAATAATAAGGTTAAAAATTTTTTTTTAAGCCATGGAATCCATGGACTCCGAACTATTATTCACTGTATTACGGAGCCAATGGCTTTCTGTTATAAATTTTGACTACAAATACGTAAAATATAAACAAGATTATTTTAGATAAACTACTAGTACTATAAGTAAACATCATAACTGTCTGATAAAGCACTAAAATAAGATCAGTTTACAAAACAGTGTAAGTGTTGCTCTCGATAAGTACCTACACATAACTATACAAAGTGTCTGATAAAATACTTACTTGTTATTTATTGATGAAATATGAATGTTGTTTCATTATAATCGGTAAAATATACATGGGTTAATATTGACTGAACTTTTTTTGAAGTTTGATAAGTTTATTAGCTAAAAACAAATGCAACAAACTAAGTCAACACGGTCACCACAAACAAAGATATCTCAATGACTATGGGTCGCAAAAACTATGTACATACCGTGTTCTTTTAAACAGGTTATCACGCATATAATTGTAAAACAAAATAATTATTACTCTAAACTTAGCAAACTAGATATTAAATGCAGCAAAGTGAAAAAATATTTAAGTAAGTAATATAAACTTATTTAACTACCAAAATTCTTCAAAATGGTAAATAATGATGTTACCAAAATAAAAATATATTCAAGCAAACAAATATAATAGACATATAATATTAGCCCTAGATCTCTTTATATATTTATCTAGATTGATAGGGCCTAGTAAAAAATTAGAACCTAAATCAAACTGTCGAGAATGAAACCCTAGATCAGTGCTTCAAGTGCAGTTGGGAATTTATATTGAGTTCATGACATTTCAAAAAGCGCCAAACAAGATAAATGCATATTATTTAAATAATATAGGTTTGTTGTGTGGCTGAGTCCGCTGACATCACCACCAAATATTTTCCAGCCCAGACAGTGCTGCCACTATAGCGAGTCTAGATTCAAGGTTAGCGCTTTTTAGATCTAAATATAGATATTACATCTAGAATGTAATATTTTAGTCGTCTCTAGTTGAATTAATATGTTTAGGCTTCACATTTAGCTTCTTTATAAAGATAATTAATTTCATTGTTTCAAAAATAGTTCCACTAAAGAAATAAAAAAAAAATAGTTTGGTATGCACTATGTCACATGTAAATGTCTATGTTTGTAATTTTATTTCGGAAAACATTAAAAGCCAACGTTTAAGTGAAAACAAAAATGGAATTGTAGACAAGGCAAGCCCCCAAACAGTACACTAAACTGTAAACGCCCCGTGACTATTTAATAGTACTGTTTTCTTACTAATGACTGCAAAAATTGCACGCATTACTTAGGTGGAACACCCCCAGAATAAAAAAATTGCACGCATTACTATTATTTGGTAGAACATACACAGAATAAATCATATATATTTTTTTTATTAATGAACAAATTTAATATTCTATTCATCAAATTCTAAAATAATGTTTGTTTTGTCAACCTACGCATACATACTCATAGAGAAGAAACTAGTAGGTATTACCAGTCCCTGGTATGAGTTTTCATGTACCTATCTGGCCTAGGCTAGTTGAACGTAGTGCATAGCTATTATGCTATAATTAGCGTTAAATGTGAGTACAGAGACGGAAACACTGTTAGTCTGGCCATGAAAAGTGCAAACAAGTGTCGTGAATGTTATTTTACTGATCTTATTTACTTGTTTTGAACTGGACGTTTTTGTTAACTATTACAATTTATAAACAACAGTGAAAGTAGAAGTTAAAAGTGCTTCTAGTTATATAAATGTTATATCGCGCCACGTAACGTTTGACTTTGACAGTAGCTTTGCGAGGTTAGGTGTAAATGTTCAGAAAAAAATAATAATATAAGTTCAGTGATACAGGTAATCGTGACTGTTCAAGAGATTCTAAAAACGTATTTGTTATGAAAAGATAACATAGATATAAAAGAGTTCTTTATTTTGCAGGAAAAATATGAAGCCACAGTACTTGGTGCAGCAACCAAAAACGCTTGAAAGTATGGCATTAGTGAAATTCGCGGAATGGATCACATTACAAGCCGAAAAGTGGATGTCACCAAAGTCACCAGCCTCCTGTCAAAAATGTCTGACATGTTTCTACACTGGGGAATATTGCGATCGAATCTCAACTGAGAAATATTTATCTCGTCAACTTGAAATTCTTCGAAATGGTATCGAATGTAATATGCACAGAACATTACATGATCAATTACTTACTAATTTAATTGCAGCGTTATCAAAACTGCAAGATAAAATTAACTTGAACTGGACAATAGAAAGCCATCAAAAAAATGTATGTATGCGAGTCGCAGAAATATTATTTACTAAACGCCTAACCACTCTGGTGATAGATTATCTAGCTATGTTGAATTTGAAAGAACCTCTGCTTTCCAGAGGATACATGCTATCCGGCCTTACCCGTTTAGAATTTAATATTACGACAGGGTGTTTAAATTTCATCACTGAAAATGATATTATTCAGTCACTTAAGTCATTGTCCAATCTAATACATTTCAAAATTCATAACGTCTGTACGAATAATATCCTAAGGTGTTTAGTGAAACATTGTAAATTAGTTCAGGAGCTTGATGTTATGTCTTCAAGAGATCTAGACGATAGCAGTGTAAATATTATGGCTCAGTTAGCCGACTTGAGAAATGTTAACCTAAGTGGTACATCTGTGACCAAATGGGGTATCATACACCTTCTAACGTCTTGTGAAAATCTGGAAGCTATTGATAATTACTGGACAAATGAAATAATTACAGCTTTGGAACACATTGCATTTGAATATATGGAAGAAAAAGTTAAGAAGCAATTTAAGCTACAACACTACTCAATTAATATGGGAACTACAAATGAACAACTTAAACTAATTGTTCAAATGTGTCCACAAATACAAAAGATTGAAATTAGCAAAGACAGTATACACGGCAGCGTTCAGATCCTTCAAAGTTTGCAAAACTTGCAAAAATTGGTACTATATTCTTTTAATTTTTATACAGATCGTGTAAAAGAAACACTACAAGCATGTGGATCTAAATTGATAAACTTGAGTCTCCTTCAAATTAAAGAAGTAAATATGAGCTCCTTGATTCAGGTTTGCCAAACGTGTCCTAATTTAGAAAGTTTAATAATAACTGAAAGACGTACATTAGGAGATCCCCAAAGAGTCCAAAACCATGAAATTATATTGAAAATTATGCCGTTTAGTAATTTGAGGAAATTAATTTATTATGCGGAAGAATCAGAAGAAAGATCTCCTGCTACAGAGTTATTATTTATGCTCTCAAATAGTCCAAATATTGAATTTATTAAAACTTCCGTACCTATCACTGACGATATTATGTTAAAAGTTTTGGACAAAAATCCGTTAATTTATTTAGAAGAATTTAAAATGTTGCGCAGTGAATTAAGCGACCCCGTTATTGATCGCATTGTTCAACATTGTATTAATCCCCCCATAATTATTAATTATCCTAGATTTTTTACAGCTGATGGCAATTAGTTTTAACTGTGAACTGTAAATTATAATTGTATGTATTTATATTTATTTGTTGGTAATTATAATCTATATTTGTAAATATTTCGGATATTGGAAACAATTATAACAATTTTGATAGAATTTGGTAATCTTTGTAAGTGAATATCTATGGGATAATATTCGTATCACTACATAGTATAAAACAAAGTCGCTTCCCGCTGTCTGTCCCCATGCATGCTTATATCTTTAAAATTACGCAACGGATTTTGATGCCGTTTTTTTTAATAGACAGATTGATTCAAGAGGAAGGTTTATATGTATATTACACCTGTGCGAAGCCGGGGCGGGTCGCTAGTTTAAAATAATACGTTTTATCATACCTAGCGCCATCTGGTGGCAACAGTTCACATCTACTTTTGGAGGTAAACTGGCGCAAAGTCGATCTACGATCGTTCGCTCCAGCCGCATTTCACATTTTGATAGTTTCACGCAAAAATGTAGATCACAATGAAGTTGTAAAACTCTCTTTAAGCGCCTGATGGCATGTTTCAAATTCAAAATTCATATATTTCACGCGTTTGCACCCATGTTCACATAACATAATTTTTTTTTTTTTATAAATTACATTGATTTAAATTATGTCACCAGTCACAAAGTAAATTCATTAGAAAACACGAAATCATAGCCTTCTCTTCGGCATATCTTCATGTTCCAGTGAATTCACTGAGCTATCTCGTATTTATGGCTGCTCGTATTCACTTATTACTGCTTAGTATTGTTATATTATTTTACACATCGCTGTTTGATTTAAAATTTCATTCGGCTACGCGTAAAATTTAATGAGAATCACTGCCATAGTAATGACACTTATTTTGCTCTGTTTGCTTTCAAAAGTTTAAGTACCTATAGAGGCTATAGATCTAAATTTTGACAGAAGATGTAGACAAACCGACAAAAAAGAAAAGAACAGATAGCAAAAGCAAGGAAAACTAGATCTGTATTGTCTTTCGAAAACTCTAAAACAATGATGAACGCCGAGAGGTACACTCGCATCCATTTGTAAATACAATTGGCACGAAAAATAAAACAAGGAACAAAAAGGTACAGTCCAGACAAAAAGTGGTAGGTAATTGAGTATTCGAGAAGCACACTTGGAAGGAGAAATTATTAGTATTTCGTGGAACCGCGAGGCGTCAGTGAATTCCCTCATTTTACAAACGTAGATGTACCTACTTACCTGCAACCGGGAAGAAAATGAAACAAGTTTTGCTTCATAGCTCAAAGTTATGGCAAAGTTTGCTGCACTGGCTATGTTCTAGTTCTTTATGCTTGAAGACGTAGAGCGTAAAATAATATATACGCAAAATCTTTTGCGACTTGTGTATGAATGAATAACTAAGTGATATTTTGTAGTCTTCCTTCGTCATTCACAAATATTAATAGTATAAATATTCGATTTTTATTTGAGATAGAAAGAGATGTATAGTTAAATTTCAGCATAGCGTAATTACATTATAGCATATAAGTATTTCGTTGTGATTTAGTTATTTATTTCTTATTTATAGTTATTTTTACTGAGTTGTCTGGCACGCTGTTATTTACGTCGAAAGACACAAATATGCCTAATTTTTAACCCCCGACGCAAAAGAGGGGTGTTATAAGTTTGACGTGTCTGTTTGTGTGTATGTCTGTCTGTCTGTGGCATCATAGCGCCCGAACCACTGAACCGATTTCAGTTTAGTTTTTTTTTGGATGAAAGGAGACTTAATCGAGAGTGTTCTTAGCTATGTTTTATAAAAATCGATTGAGCCGTTTAAGAGTTATGGTGGGTTAAAGTGGGGATGGAAGAACCAAAATTCTACAAATGTGCCCAAAATGGTTGTCAATGTGTCGGGGGTTTTTTAAATTTTTAATTTATATTAGTTATATTATTCCAACTAAATGTTTGTAACATACTTAGGTACACTAAAAATATATACTGAACTGCCATTTATTTATTGTTTTTTTCACCAACGAAATAAAAAATATACCTCAATAGAAAGTATTCAGCGACGTTCTTCATTGAAAAATATGTCAAAACCCTTCCGGTTAAAAGTTAAATAATCGGCCAAGTACGAGACGGACTCTAGTACGAAGGGTTCCGTACTGTATGGGAGCCACCCTTAAATATTTATTTTATTTTCATTAATTATTTATTATTGAAGCGAATATACAACTAAATGTAATATTTCAAGCATCATCCTGTTACCATTATTAATTAAATTAAAAACTTCAAAAAATTCATTAAATATTTATTTTATTTTATTTTTAGTATTTGTTGTTATAGGGTCAACAGAAGTAAATCATCTGTGAAAATTTCAGCTTTCTACCTATAACGCTTCATGAGATACAGCCTGGAGACAGACAGACGGACAGGGGAGTCTTAGTAATAGGGTACCGTTTTTACCCTTTGGGCACGGAACCCTAAAAAGGAACAACGTGTAGTTACTATGGCTTAAAGTAATAATAAAAATAGGTAAAAAAACTTTTTAAGTTTAACGGTTTTATGTTAAACATACATTGCAATGTTTAAGATAAATGTACTAAAAACCAAAAAATAATAAAATAGATACAGTCGTGGGAATTATAAACATATGCATAGACTAGACTAAAATAAAACCGTGGGGCACGTCAATTGTCTACAATCGTTGATTAAAATGTTTGTTTTGTAATGTTACACTATAATTAGGCAGTTGTTCAACCGACAACGATGGACGTGTGATAAGTAGGGCTAGAATGTGGAAACAAGCTAGCAAGCTCGATTATAAGCGAGTTTTATTGTTTCATAGTGGTGAGCGAGTAGTACTTTTATCATATGTTTTGTCGATTAAAGACAAACTACGAGCAGCGAAACGATTCCTCGCCAGCCAGCAGTGTGAATGTCCAACGATAAACTAGTTGAAACATCTCTTTTATTTACATGGAGTGTATAACTATTGGAATTTCCATGAGCAAGAAAATAGTAAGTAATTTCCTCACCGTCTGCGGACCAACTGCCTATTTTAACGACGAATTAAACGATTCTTCTATCGCACATTAAGTCGATAATTTGTAGACAATTGACGTGCCCCACGGTTTTATTTTAGTCTAGTCTATGCATATGTTTATAATTCCCACGACTGTATCTATTTTATTATTTTTTGGTTTTTAGTACATTTATCTTAAACATTGCAATGTATGTTTAACATAAAACCGTTTAACTTAAAAAGTTTTTTTACCTATTTTTATTTTCTAGTTTTTATTTTTTATTTCGAATTCTGTTTAATTCATTTAGTGCTTCATTATTGCAAGGTTTCTTGCCCGTTAGTTTATTGCAGTCCAACTCCTCTATACGTAGTCCCTGCAACGACGTATCATTTTTAGCCACCCTAACGCCACACAGTCCTCAACACGATACAAAATCTTGACTTGGGTGGTGGATTCAGGCTGGATTAATCAGATACCTAAATTACATATTCAATTTCTAAATTTAAATCTTATTATTATACGCCATTTGGTGGCTGCGCCCATCTTAAATATTGAGGTTGTATAGTGCACTGTATTCTTCTTGTCAAGCCCTTTTATTTGATACCCATATTGGTGGGATTGATAAAAAATTGTTATCAGCCATTTGGTAGCGGCGGCCATCTTAGATTTCAATTTTGCATAGTAAATTGTATTCTACTTGTTGAGACCTTTCATTTGATACCCATGTTGACGGGATTGATAAAACCTAAGTTATCCGCCATTTTGTAGAGGCCGCCATCTTGGATTTTAATTTTATATAGTACATTGTATTATACTGGTTGAGCACTTTTGATACCCATATTGATGGGATCGATAAAACCTACGTTATCCGCCATTTTGTAGCTGCCGCCATCTTGTATTTCAATTTTTTATAGTATATTGTATTCTGCTTGTTGAGCCCTTTCATTTGATACCCATATTGATGGGATTGATAAAACCTACGTTATTCGCCATTTTGTAGCGGCCGCCATCTTGGATTTCAATTTTTTACAGTATATTGTATTCTGCTTGTTGAGCCTTTTCATTTGATACCCATATTGATGGGATTAATAAAACATAAATTATCCGCCATTTTGTAGCGGCGGCCATCTTGAATTTATAATGATAATGAATAAACATAATTGTATTGTCACCAAAATCCAAAGTGTATACAAAATTTCAGATTAATCGGTTGACAGGAAGACGGTGAAATTTGAATTACTAAATTTGACCCAAGAATAAAGAATAAATAAAACAAACGGGGTGAGCTAAATAAAACCGTTTAAAAATACAACGTTTCAACCTACTTTTATCACACAAGGCTGCTATGATGTATACTTACTTATCTTTAAATACTTAATGTACAAGGTTTTCTTGCAAAGTACAAAATATTTCAGAGGCATATAATTATCTAAACACACTCATAATTATGTCACCATTTTTGCTATGAATGAACCTCGGAATTGCGAACAAAAATTAGCAGTAGGTAAACATAAGCACAACATTTTCGATGACTTTTGGCAAAACGTATGAACATCTGTTTTGTGTAATTCCAGGGTTGGTTTCCTTTGCAAAAGTTGTTTGTAATGATGACAGATGTAAGGTATAACGCCTCTTTTATATATAAATAAGAGCTTATTATATTATATAGCTGCACATTTTAATAATTAGGTATGCACTCTGAGACGCAAAACCTTGTATAAGATGTACCTACCTACATTATAGCTGTCTTTCCTCTAATTTATGCCTTTGAAGAGGAAACAAAGTGTGGATGACATTGACAAGTGACATTCAAATGGTTAAATCCACATGTTTAAGCCTTTTGCCATGCTTGAGATTTGTCATTCTTCTGAGCTTGAGATGCTGCCGTACGGGAAGTGTTTCAATAGTAAGTAAAGTAGCATTCATTATAATAGTTTGACTAGGTGTTCGTTAGCGATCATCGAAGTTATGCACGTTCATCACGGTTAGTCTTCGGATGGGTGACCACGGGTGGCATTTACAACTGAGCACTACCCTCGGATGGCTCGGATGACATGTTAAATTGTAGGGCCCGGTTGCATTAACCGTTTTGCCATGTCAGAGGCCTAAAACCTCCGACACTAGGGCTAGCTACCCGGCCTATACGAACTTACTTACTTGCCTACTTTTGGACCGACGAAACGGATGAGGTACTCAATTCAACGCATATATTTTTTATGTATAACCTTTTTACGCATAACTTTTTACGGTTCCGTACCCAAAGGGAAAAACGGGACCCTATTACTAAGACTTCGATGTCCGTCTGTCTGTCCGTCTGTCACCGGGCTGTATCTCATGAACCATGATAGCTAGGCAGCTGAAATTTTCACAGATGACGTTTAAAAAATCAGGTTTGTTGTATGGGAATACAACAAACCTGATTTATTAGACGTTTTTCGCTCTATATTAATAATGGTAACAGGTACGAGTAGACGCTTGAAATTTTCACAGAATATCTCGTTTTATATTCATTTCAATAATAAATAGTAAAATTAAAATAAAATAAATAAATAAGGGGGGCTCCCATACGGTACGGAACCCGCGGAGTCCGACTCGTACTTGGCCGATTATTTGTATTTAACCACGCATAACTTAGATATAGTGGTCTGATTTTGATAATTCTTTTTTATTGGAAATAGTAGGTATACTTTGAAAATGGTTCCATTTAATGTGAAAAATGTTACATCGATCCGAGCGAATTATTCGCGAATTCTGTACACGGGTGAAGTCGGTCATGCCTTTTGTTGCGAAAATTAATAATTAAAGAAAAGGTAGATACAGGCGAAAGACTGAGCGTACAATTCAACTTATAATTTAACTAAAATGATACTTAAAACAAATAATCGGCCAAGTACGAGTCGGAGTCGCGCACGGAGGGTTCCGTACTGTATGGGAGCCCCCCTTGTATATTTATTTTATTTTAATTTTATTATTTATCATTGAAGTGGAAATATAACTAAATATTCTGTGAAAATTTCAAGTATCTACCTGATGCCATTATTAATGTCGAGCGAAAAACGTCTAAAAATTCAGGTTTGTTGTATGGAAGCCCCCCTTAAATCATCATCATCTTGCCCTTACCCTACTAAGTGGGGTCGGCACAGCACGTTTCCTTTCGTCACCTCACACTATCATTCGTCATCTCATCATCAACTCCTTTCTCTCGCATGTCATCTTTCAGCCCAGGGAGCCCCCCTTAAATATTTATTTTATTTTGTGTTTAGTACTTATTTGTTGTTATAGCGGCAACAGAAATACATCATCTGTGAAAATTTCAGCTGCCTAGCTATCATGATGTATAAGTAACAGCCCGGTGACAGACAGACAGACAGACAGACGGACATCGAAGTCCTAGTAATAAGGTCCCGTTTTTCCATTTGGGTACGGAACCCTAAAAACCTTCGATCCCCCAGTGGCCTGTTTACAGAGTGTTGCATACATCTGCGTTACTCCGTCATAACAGCTCGCATCCCGTATGCAAACATTGTTGTGCGATTATACGGAGAGCATTTCAGCTGCAGTGCCTCCATTACCATGTTTGAGTTTCTCGTCAGCCATCATAATCACTTAGCAGAGCGCTATAGCTTGAGGTAACTAGATATATGCCAAATCAAACTCTTGGCGGCTGGCATCCCCTCTCTATCCCAACCAAAATCTTTACAAGCTTAAATATCTGAACTTTATTAGCCAATTTTAACACGTTCTCTGTCCAATGACTCCAAAAGGAGTCATACCTGTACCCAAGGCTTACGTCCACGACTCTAGTTGGAGTCACAAATTAAAGGTAAAATTGATGATTTTTATTTGACTGGACGTATGAACAAAAACAAAAATGTCTCATGGACGTATGGCTAAGTAACAAGGTTACCAAAAATTTTAAAGGAGCCTCTGTTAAATGTTGCCAGTTTTTTCCAGCTAGAAGGAGATTGTAGGTGGACGTATGAATACAGATTATAACTTTGTACTGGGACAGTGAAAGTGTTAATTATTTTTTCAGTTTATGTATCATAATTTATTTGAAGAATTCACTAATACTAATAATTAAGAAATTAATTAATTGATTTGTTAGGTTAGTTATAATTTTGATTTCGAAATGTTGTTGAATGGGAATTATTCTTTGTTATTATGACGTGTAAATTAAAAAATATAATTAACTAGCAGCGCCCCGCGGTTTTACCCGCGTTGTGCCCGTTCCCGTGGGAATTTCGGAATTTTTTTTACATATAAACCTTCCTCTTGAATCACTCTATCCATTAAAAAAACCGCATCAAAATCCGTTGCGTAGTTTTAAAGATTTAAGCATACAGACAAACAAACAAACAAACAAACGAAAATAGCGACTTTATTTTATACTATGTAAGGATTCAATACCAGTCTACCCTATTCCCAGGCACGTTCTCTTTCTGCGCAGATGTAGTGTATATGTCACCGGTTCATTGTAAGAACGGTTTGTTTACAAACTCTCGAGTTAAATTACAAACTATCGATAGATTGTGAACGGACACTACGATGTACAATTTAACGCTTTACATTTTCGTTAGTTTGTAAACAAACAGTGTTCAAACGTGAAATTGTGAACTTGTGTGTAACGAAACTCGAAGTGGACAATGATTGGTTCAACGCATCATCCCTTTTACGGCCACTCCTCCTCCGCCGGGTGCAGCCATCCATTGTTCTTTTAACGGTGTAAAGATGACTCTTATTATCCTGTATATTTTTTTATGTATGAGCACGCATGATGATTTTTTTATTGGATTGGTGTACCCTAAAGTTATTCTCATACCCATATACATGTTATTAAAATTGGTTTCTAAAAAATCAATAGTACCTACAACAATTTGATCGAACTGTCCGAATATTGTACGTAAGTCTTGATTGAAGATTGAAGTCGATCGTACTGTCGTAATCACAGATGAAAGTGAGGATTAAAACGTACTAAATTATTTTTACTAAGATCAAACTAATATACAAATTATCCAACTTTTAACCAAAATGTACTATTGAAAAACTAAAATTAATGTTGTTTTCTTTTTTTATTCCGGAACTCAGATGCAGACTCGAAGGTTGCTCACGGATCCTAGACTGACACATACATGGGGAACAAATCCAAAAAAAACCTTCCAAAATTTCAATGATACAATGATTATAATTTTACAGCATTTGTTGTTTGCTCTATAGAATTCTATAGTGTATGATACACTAGCTAAAATAGATTATTTGAGTATAAGGTAAAATTATCCTACAGGTAAAATTATGTTGAAAGCTGTTTTACACAGTAATGCATGACCCTAAAAATGAAAGTGACTCGTAAAATAACCGTTGGGCTATTGTCCTGTGGATCTTCAAAATACTCGACAAACAAAAAGACATGCACATCTGTGCTCTCCGGGGTTAGTTTACGGAAAGACCCAATCTAGTGATGTGCAGTTATTGTGGACTCTCAGTACAATACCATATTATTATTTTATGTTTGGCTTTTTACATAGTATTGAAACTAGTGGCAAAATATACCGGACAAATGCGAGTGGAAAGTAAGCCGTCTGCGCACGTGGATATTTTTTGTTTTGAGGGTTTTTTTATGTAGGTACGAGTAAGTGTACCAATTTATAAGACGGTCTTTTTTGCCAATCATAATTCTTGGTCAACAGAAAGTATGCTTTATGTTTTTGTTTACCATGTGAGAATCGATATTAATTATAAGTTTTCGCTAAAAATAGTACAATCTACTTCAATCATAGCTATCTACTTACGGACAAACTTCGAATATTTTATTTTTAGTTTAGCTCGCCAAACTACCATCTCTACCTCTACCTCTCAGACCTGGCAAAAGCCTTAGACGGTTTATTGGTAAAATTGTCCAATAAGATTGTCGTCTTCTTAGCAGCACGTAGCCAAAGGTCGGTTTGCTCTGGTCCATTCAATCTTACTTTGATTATGTTATCTTTTCGTCCAGTTTGAGGCAGGTTTCGCTTGATATGTTTCACCTGTTTACTATCGATCTTGAGTGTCCGCTAATATTTATTCATTAAATAAATTAAATTAAATAATTCATCTAATAATTCGCTTAAATCAAACGATTACCTACTGAGTTTTTATGGTCATCTTGCAGCTCCATCATCAGACCCTGGTTTTCATCTAGCACCAAAGTACGAGACGAAGTCAAGACGAATTAAACGGACCGAGACTCGATGGGGTTGCGTTGTGTCTTTACTGAATCCATTTCTTTCTTCTTTCATTCTACATTCTTTACCATCATCAGATCAACCTCTGGTAACCATCTAAAAATAAAGTACTCTCTAAAGCGAATCAAACGAGTCGAAATTCGATGGGGTTGTGTCAGTTCATTACAGAGTTTCTATGACAACCTTCCAGCTCTATCAACAGACCCTAGTTACCACTGAAAGACAAACTACTCGTCAAGACGATTCAAATGAGTCCTAACTCGATGAGGTAGTGTCGTTTCATTTCGAAGTTCCTTTGGCCAGTTTCCAGCTCCATCATCAGATCGGCACCATGTCGTCAAAATATGGCATTGTCATGCGATTTACACATGTATGTTAAATTCAGCTCAACATGTATCCGGTAAGGGGATCAAATTTAATTTGTAAGATTGTCAAACCCCAGACAAGTAAATAAAAGTTTGTAAAAAATCATCACGTGTGATCATAAATAAAAATAACATACACGAATCGAAAACAGTCAAATTTTTTTACTGTTATTGATCTTGAGATATCTTTTTTAAAATTGAATAATGGCGCACTCAGTATTGACTCTTTACACCGTTAAAAGAACAATGGATGGCTGCACCCGGCGGAGGAGGAGTGGCCGTAAAAGGGATGATGCGTTGAACCAATCATTGTCCACTTCGAGTTTCGTTACACACAAGTTCACAATTTCACGTTTGAACACTGTTTGTTTACAAACTAACGAAAATGTAAAGCGTTAAATTGTACATCGTAGTGTCCGTTCACAATCTATCGATAGTTTATAATTTAACTCGAGAGTTTGTAAACAAACCGTTCTTACAATAAACCGGTGACATATATGTAGCATAGTCATTTTAGTTAAATTTTGAAAAATTACCCATTCTGCTTTGGTGGATGTCGGTTACAAAGAACTTGTATATTGATTTACATTACGTAGGGCTCATGCGAATTCTGATATTGAAGTTGGACCTAAGGAAGCTGGTCTTAGTTAAATAAGAAGTCAGAAGGTAGAATACTTTCATATCATGATTATTCTTATATTATGTGAAATTAGCTACAAGCTACGCAAACCACGGTAATTATATAATTACCGTGGCATAACCCAATCATCGCGCGTCTGTTATGTGTGCTTCAGTCAGGATTGGGCTTTGCGCAACTTGTAGCTAGATAATAGGTCACTTTTGACATTTCATGTATGCAAAGAAAAATATACCTTACACTAAAGGAATAAAACTCATGAAACCAATATTGACGACGACCGATAATTGTTCTCGAAGACGGCTTGGAGTTTTATTCCTTTAGTGTAAGGTATATTTTTCTTTGCATACATGAACTGTCAAATGTGGCCTATTAAAATGACTCCACTTTAACTGCCGAGTCTTCACAGCCACGGTAATGATTTACCGTGTCACAGCTGACGAGAAGTTTGATTCAGCCTATACACGTAGGTATCATTGGTTTAACTGACTTCTAACAAGGAGGAGATTCTCAATTTATCTGTGACTACGCGGTGACTTGTTTGCCAACCAACTGCGAAGTAGCGGAAACAAATCAGCTTCTTTTTAAACGATATTATAACGGGACTCACTCACGTGTTCGTATGGTCATAACACGACTATAGTTGCGAGACGGCTCCGCGTCCTAGCACTCGCCAACTTGAGAAAGGTCGCCGAATGCGACCGAAACTATAGTCGTGTTTTGACTATACGAACACGTGAGTGAGTCCCGTTATATATCGTTTGAAATGTGTGAAAACCACATAAATTTCTATAGTAAAATCAGCTTCTCCATAATTTTAATACCTAAATTAGTTTGTAGCAAAATGCAATGTAGAAAATTAATGTTTTGTTGTCGTAGTAACAGTACTACGAAAACAAAACATTAATTTTATCGAGAGTCAATATATTCTCTTCTCGTTACCCAATCATAATTATAGGAAAGACAATGAAATCCTTACTAATATTATAAATCGGAAAAGTTTGTTGGTTTGTTGGTTTGTTACTCTTTCACGCACCAACGGAGCAACGGATTGACTTGATTTTTGGCATGGACATAGTTTAAAAGGCGGAAGGAGCTTTAGGATACTTTTTATCCCGAAAAATTGCATAGTTCCTGTAGGACAGGACAAAAACCATCGAAAGCGAAACTGTCGCCACTATCACAAAGACGCTAAGTGATTAATTCCTCTATGACGCTAAAATGGACTAACGGAACGTCACAGCCAAACGTAATTAGATGACAGGTGACATTGTCTGCAGACTATTGTTATAAATCACAAGTAGCATGGCAAGGGGACAAATTGTTTTTCCACCATTATATCCCCTTGAAGAGGAAATAAAGTATGGATTGAAAATGACAACTGACATTAAAATTGGATAAAATGTTATTTTCCCTCTGCATGCTACATGTTACTATGACGTTTAATACCAGGCCGTCATTTTGTCTGACATTAAAAATATTTTTAAATCTTCTATCATTAGAGGTTTAACATGTTTCTTTATTCTACCTTTATGGTACAGAATCATCATACTTTAATATTATCAAGTTTGTTGGTTTGTTCCTCTTTGACGCAGCAACGGAGCAAAAGATTGACCTGATTTTTGGTATGAATGCTTATGGTTTAAAAGACAGAATATATTCCTATTATTTTTAGTATTTCTTGTTATAGCGGCAATAAAATTACATCATCTGTGAAAATTTCAACGTTCTAGCTATCACCGTTCTTGAGATACAGCCTGGTGACAGACAGACGGACAGCGGAGTCCCCGTTTTTACCCTTTGAGAACGTAACCCTAAAAAGGGGGGTTGCAGCTCTATTTTAATATATAGGATACTGTATAATAGGATACTTTTTTATCTCGAGAAATTTCGTGATTCCCATGGGATAGGACAATAACTGTTTCTCAGCAATGGAGCAACGGATTGACTTGATATTTGGAGTGGGCATAGTTTGGAAGACGGAAAGTGACATAGGATACTTTTCATCCCGAAAAAATTGTGGTTCCCGTAGGACTTAACAATAATTTTTTCTCAGCAACGGAGCAACTTGCCTTGGCTTATTGCATGAATATAGTTTGAAAGACGAAAAGTGACATAGGCCACTTTTTATCGCAAAAACTTTAACAGTTCCCGTAGGATAGGATTAAAACTAAGTGAGCGGGCTGCGGTAGCAGCCGTCTAAGCGCCAGAAATAACCTGTCATGGCAAGTTTAGGACGTTCCTACATTTTTCGCACTCCTTCGCGGCACTCAACAGCGCTAGCCTAGACTCGGGCTTTATAACGGAGCTTGCGCTGTCGCCATAATGACGGAGTGTTTCGGAGCACAAGACACATCGTCATCCACCACTCGGGACTAACCAGTACTGAACGTCAGACAGCATTCCAACGCCCTGGTCCCAGTGCAACGGGTCAGTCATAGTAGCCCAGTGCCTGCCTCTTCAACTGCAGAGGGCAGTGAGAACGGCCATCGCGATACCGACACCTCTCTTCCCTTGCAGCCCCACCGCGTCTGCCAACACGTTGACGGCCTAGCGGAAGGTAGGGTAGGTGGCGGCACCCACACCACCAGTTCCATATATCCCACCGCGGCCCCTAATCCTCGGCTGTCATATCAGAGTCCAGGAAGCAGCCTTGCTTTATGAAACTAAGAAAGGTTATTCCCAGCAAGTAACTGGAGATAGAGAGACAGAAAAGCAGCCACACCCAGCGCAGCAGGAGGAGCTGGAGTTCATATGCCTAGCAGACGGAGCAGCACTAGAGCAAAATCTTAACCGAGAAATAAACATATTTACAGACGGCAGCAAAATTAAAGGGAAAGTTGGGGCGGCATTATCCATTTGGGATGATGCCGCTAAGATCAGTACCCGCAAGCTGAAATTGGCCGATTGGTGCTCTATGTACCAGGCCGAGTTATTGGCACTTCTTGAGGCTACAGAAAAAGCAAAAATTTTTTGTGACTCCAGGTCTGCACTGGAAACGGTAGTTGGCGTATCTTCCCTACATCCCTTAGCAGTAAATTCAAAGCTAACATAAAGTTACTACACGTACAAAATAAAATAGTGAAACTTTATTGGATTAATGCGCACGCGGGGATGGAGGGAAATGAGAGAGCGGACCAGCTAGCAAAGGAAGCAGCACTGCACTCGAAGTGCAGACATATCGTATCGTAAATACGATAACTGCCCCGTTTCATTCGTCAAGCGAGAAATCCGAAAGGACTCTCTTAACGAGTGGAACCGGCGGTATCAGGATGGACACACAGCGGCGGTAACCAAAACATATTTTCCGGATGCAAGGGCGGCATACAAAATCGTAAGAGAAATAGCACCAGTGGGAATCATAACTCAAGTGCTGACGGGGCATGGTGAGTTTTCCCAATACTTACATCGATTTAAGTTGAGGGGAAGCCCATCGTGCATCTGTGAACCCACAAAAGCGGAGACTCCACTGCACATAATCTTGGAATGCCCAGTTTATGTAAAGCAGAGATTTGATTTAGAACAAAAAATTGGAATTAATCTAACACGTAAAAACCTTAGAAACAATTTTATCGAATTTTTGCACAAATATTTGTAAAAAAGCAATAATTAGGAACAAGTAGGTATAAACTTTGCTGTACCATTGTAATGTTTATTTTAACTGGAAACAGCCAAAAACATTGAAATATAGGTTTAGTTTTTATTCATTTGTAATTAAGACCCCTGATCGTGTCAGGGATATTTCGCGATTTAATAAAAAAAATCCTCGGATGCAGCGTCGCAAGAGCGGCACTGCGGCCCGCCTAAGTTGCGACACTCCTCATAAGGCCTGCAACTTACCGGCCATCCTCTCAGCTACTTTAGTTAAAAGCGGCTGAACCTCGAGTTTCCTTGGGGGAAAAGACCCAAAGAAGAGGGAAACTTCGAGCGCCGCCTTTTCAGCTGCCTTAGACCTCCCCCACGACAAGGCGGGAATACACGGGGGGGTTGTATATACACTCCAGCCGTAACTTAACCAACAAAAGCATTTCTCTAAGGTATTTTGATATTTGTCGGTTAGGTTAGGTTTCGCAGCCGACATAAACATAAGCCAAAATCAAAATATAACGCGGGCGAAGCCGCGGGTAAAAGCTAGTATTTTATAAATTCACAATTAATTTAAGTCAAACTGAATACTACTAAAAATTAAATAATCAGCCCAGTACGAGTCGGACTCGCGCACGGAGGGTTCCGTACTGTATGGGAGCCCCCCTCTAACATTTATTTTATTTTTATTTTATTATTAAAGTGAATATACAACTACATATTCTGTGAAAATTTCAAGCATCTACCTGTTACCATTATTAATTTAGAGCGAGAAACGCCTAAAAAATCAGGTTTGTTGTGTGAGAGCCCCCCTTAATTATTGATTTAATTCTGTTTTTCATATTTGATGTTGTAGCGGCAACAGAAATCCTTACTTAATATTATAAATGCGAAAGTAACTCTGTCTGTCTGTCTGTCTGTCGCGCTTTCACGCTAAAACTACTGAACCGATTGGAATGAAATTTGGTACACAGATAATCTAGAGCCTGAGAAAGGACATAGGCTACTTTTTGATTCGAAAAAATAGTTTTAAAGGGTTGAAAAGGGGGGATGAAAACGCATTAGCTAGAATCTTAGAAGAAAAAACTTATTTTCTACCATGACAAATGGTAATTTGCATCTTGACTTTCCAAATTACATTCTCTATGCCCAATGCCCATTCAAGGCTGCTCAAGTTGCAAATGTCAAAGTCAATCAATCTTTTCCTGTAACATTTAGAGAAGGTTACATGTATTTTTCCAGTTTAATTACGTAGTTTTCATTCTAATTGGTATGCTTACAAAACGCAAATCGAATCTAGCGCGTAGTTCTAGCGGAGCTCGCGTAAAGAAAATTGCTAGAAGTCAAGAGTCTGAAGAGCACACTTAAACGCGTTTGACATTAGATGCCGAGCGCCACGCATCTCAAATAGCTGCTGAGACTCAAGAGCAAAACCAAGCGCGTCGAATTTTATATGCTGAGCGTCACGCAGCTCAGAGAGCTGCTGAGACTGAAGTTGAAAGTAAAGCGCGGCGACTTTTAGATGCTGAGCATCACGCAGCGCAAAGAACTGCTGAGACTCAAGAGCAAAAAACCAAGCGCGTCGAATTTTAGATGCTGAGCGTCACGCAGCTCAGAGAGCTGCTGAGACTTAAGGAAAAAGTCAAGCGCGGCGACTTTTAGATGCCGTGCATCACGCAGCGCAAAGAACTAATGAGACTCAAGAGCAAAACCAAGCGCGTCGAATTTTAGATTCGTTAGACGTTAAGCAAAAAATTGCATAGTTCCTGTAGGACAGGACAAAAACTAACGGAAGAAATACTGTCGCCACTATCACAAAGACGCTAAGTGATTAATTCCTCTATGACACTTAACGAAACGTCACAGCGAAACGTAATTAGATGACAGGTGACATTGTCTGCAGACTTTTATAAAATTCACAGGTAGCATGGCAAGGGGACAAATTGTATTTCCACCATTATATCCCCTTGAAGAGGAAAAAAATTATGGATTGAAAATGACAACGGACATTAAAATTGGATAAAATGTTTTTTTCCCTCTGCATGCCACATGTTACTATGACGTTTAATACCAGGCCGTCATTTTGTCTGACATTAAAAATATTTTTAAATCTACTATCATTAGAGGTTTAACATGTTTCTTTATTATACCTTTATGGTACAGAATCATCGTACCTACTTTAATATTATCAATCCGAAAAGTTTGTTGGTTTGTTCCTCTTTGACGCAGCAACGGAGCAAATGATTGACTTGATTTTTGGTATGGATACCTATGGTTTAAAAGACATAAAGTGATAACAGGATACTTTTGTATCCCGAGAAAATTCGTGATTCCCGTGGGATAGGACAATAACTGTTTCTCAGCAATGGAGCAACGGATTGACTTGATTTTTGGGGTGGGCATAGTTTGGAAGACGGAAAGTGACATAGGATACTTTCCATTCCGAAAAAATTGCGGTTCCCGTAGGCAATAACTTTTTCTCAGCAACGGAGCAACGGATTGCCTTGACTTATTGCATGAATATAGTTTGAAAGACGAAAAGTGACAAAGGCTACTTTTTATCCCAAAAACTTTAACAGTTCCCGTAGGATAGGATGAAAAGTAAGCAAACGGGCCGCGGTAGCAGCCGTCTAAGCGCCAGAAATAACCTGTCATTTCAAGTTTAGGACGTTCCTACATTTTTCGCACTCCTTCGCGGCACTCAACAGCGCTAGCCCAGACTCGGACTCCATAACGGAGCTTGCGCTCCCGCTATAATGACGGTGTGTTTCGGAGCACAAGACACATCGTCATCCACCACTCGGGACTAACCAGCACTGAGCGTCGGACAGCATTCCAACGCCCTGATCCCAGTGCAACGGGTCAGTTATATTAGCCCAGCGCCTGTCTCTTCAACTGCAGAGGTCAGTGAGAACGGCCATCGCGATACCGACACTTCTCTTCCCCTGAAGCCCCACTGCGTCTGCTAACAGGTCGACGGCCTAGCGGAAAGTAGAGTAGGTGGCGGCACCCACACAACCAGTTCCATCCCACCGCAGCCCCTAATCCTCGGCTGCAGCGTCGCAAGAGCGGCACTGCAGCCCGCCTCAGAAGCAACACTCTTCATAAGGCAGGCAACCTACCGGCCATCCACTCAGCTGCTTTAGTTAAAAGCGGCTGAACAACGAGTGCCAGCCTCTAAGCTGCCTTGGGGGAAAGACCCAAAGAAGAGGGAGACTTCGAGCGCCGCCTTTTCAGCTGCCTTAGACCTCCCCCGCCACGACAAGGCGGGAATACACAGGGGGGTTGTATATACACTCCAACCGTAACTTAACCAACAAAAGCATTCCTCTAAGATATTTTGATGTTTGTCGCTTAGGTTAGGTTTCGCAGCCGACATAAACATTAGCCAAAATCAAAATATAACGCGGGCGAAGCCGCGGGTAAAAGCTAGTACATCATATGTGAAAATTTCGGCTTCCTAGCTATAACGGTTCATGAGATACAGCCTGGAGACAGACGGACAGCGGAGTCTTAGTAATAGGGTCCCGATTTTACCCTCTAGGTACGGAACCCTAAAATGCAGTTTAAAACTTACAGCCATCTTATTTACACAAAAGACATAATTTCAAAATTAGTTCTGGAAGGACAAAAATGGCAAAAGAAACGGGTCTGGTTATATTGGTCAGGCTGATACTGCACCCCCACTCCCGGCCGCTATCCCACTACTGCCCGATACGGAGACTTTTGGCTGCTGGGTTTCCCCCCTGGCCCGGTTCGCCTCTCCTTAGTTAACCTGCACCTCCCAGACTCCTCCGGGAGGTCCATATTAATACCGGGCTTAGTGTGGACGTCCAGTCAACATGGGACACACAGCACCAGTGGTTCCCGACCTCAAACCATCCTCCGGTCCCGACCTCCAAGTAGCTGGATTACAGGAGACGCCACGCTCCCAGTCGAAGAAACTGACAAAATTATCGAACCTTTAGTGAAAGTTAACGTGAGTTCAAGCCCAACTAAACGCGTTTATTTTTGTACCGGTGTGATCCTCAAACATTTATACTAAATTTTCTACTAAAACATTTATGGTGAAAATGTTTTCAAATGTGCCAGTTAAGCTTGAAAACATATTCAAAATACTTGAATACAATTATTTAAATAATCAGATTTATGGTTGAACTAGCTTATCTGTTAAATGTTTGCTCCGATATTTACTTCAGGCTTTTACTTGGATGGAAACGCGTAAAAAATTGAATAATTTAAGTCTTAAAATTAGTAAGAAACAAAAATAGAACAAGGTCCAAACCAGCTCTTAATACATTGAATGGAAAACACACATACAAGTATCCACGTACCACGTACGTGTCCGTTCATCATGGTATACATGTGTGTGCTACCAATAAAACAAAATGGACGCTAACCATCCGAGCGGTGGTCGATAACGCTTCCAGCTCCGATACGACACTTTTAGATAAAAGTTTTAGCATATTGAAGTAACAAGGTAGAGTTCTATTGATGTACTCGTGCACTGAAATAGAATGTTTGATCTAGGAACTACTGATCATGATCATAATTCGTTGTTGTTAGTGTGTTATAGTGATAACTGAATAAATATCTGTAATAAAACATATTTGGGGCACTTCAGCAAAAATGGGAATTCTTTCCCGTTAAAGTAGGAAACGCACCGCTCACCAGTAAAACCGCTGTGTAGAGCCATTGTCCATAGACAGAGGTACCTATTTTAACATCAAGGGTTACATTATAGATTATAGCGTCGGCTTATTGCAAGAACTCACTAACGGCAAAAAATCATTAAGTACAGTTATTATAACAGTTAAACTTGTCTCGATTAGCTCTATAAAGTGCAAAAACTCATTTATTTCTAGCTTTTCAAACTAAGCCGTTATGACCTAGACGTAAAGTCGATAATTACCATTTTGGATTACCTGGTTCTTAGAAACTCGGTAAAGTACAATAATAGTTTTAAGTAAATAAAAAAAAACAAAGTGGCAAATTTTTTTGTAATATAAATGTCATTAAAGTAACTTAATAACTTTTTAAGATACGCGTTACGCACATCGCTTTTGAACAGCATTTGGTTAAAAATCATTAAGTGCACATAATGACTTCTTTATATCTATGATTTATGACAAATAAAACAATTTACAATTTTAACGACTTCTGTTATAACGAGTGACGGCCATTGTTTACAGTTTTAGTTTAGTTAAAATTACTTATTGTATCTTAGCGATTATTTGTTTTTCGAGGTTTAGGCGATCTATTTTTTTTGTACAAATTAAATGCAGTTAACTACTTTTGATGGACTCCGGTTTCACTCTTTTTTACTTTTAATGAATTTGTGTTTGCGTACGAGTGCATGTCATTCACATACGCGTAAAACCACAAAAATACCCTTAAAGAACAAAGCCGAGAAGCCAAAGAGGCAGATAAAATTCGGGCTAACGAAGATGCAAAGTTTATGTCAATTACGTTGGACTTACAAAAAGTACTTCATATGCCATGTAGTAACGTCTCACTTCTCTACTACTTAAGGAAATTGAATGTATATAATGCTACTATTTACGAAGCTCGTTCTCCAAATGATGGTCTCTGTTACTTGTGGTCTGAAGTTGATGGGAAGAAAGGAAGTGATGAGGTGGGAACGGCATTGTATCTTTGGATTAAACGTCTGCCATCTTCCGTAACCGAAATATCTATATTTTCTGATACCTGTGCAGGCCAAAATAGGAATCAATTTCTATTATGTTTGCAACTGTATTTGGTTCAGACAACACACCTTGAGGTTATTGAACACAAATACCTCGAATCGGGCCACACTCATATGGAGGTGGACAGTATGCACAGCGCAATTGAAAATCAGATGCGTTATATGCCAGTTTTGTCGATGATAGATCTTTGCAATATCATTAGATTAGCCAGGTCTAACAGAAAGTCAAAGAAAAGCACCAATATCAAGAAACCATACCAACCAGTAGTAATGGATCACACAGAGATTTTAGATCTAAAAGATCTAAGAAGTAATTTGATGTTGAATAGATCTCTTGGGCCTGATGGAGAAAGAGTACAATGGCTAAAAATTAAAAGTTTTAAGTTTGAAAAAAAAGATGCCTAACATCGTTCAATATCGGTATGACTATAGGTCAGACTATAAAGAACTGGATGTGTCTAAAAAAGGAGCAACTGAAACAGCCACCCAAACTATAAATCTGCGAAAGCGAAAACCTAACGTGGACACATTTAATAACAATTTTGATTATTCCACTTACGCATTAAAAAAAGCTTACTGCAAAAAGCTTCCTATAACCAAAGCGAAGAAAAAAGATTTATTAAAAATGTGCTCAGAAAAAATAATACCCCCAGAGCTGCATCACTGGTACCAAAACCTACCAGAGAAGGAAGGTCGAGATATTTTACCAGAAGAAGTAAATTCGGAAGAAGATGAGTAGGTCGTTAAAAATTACTTGTATGTTTAATACTTATTTCATTTATTTAGTTACCATGTTTACTTTTATTTGTGCCAAAGTGATTTTTTTGAGTTTAAAATTGTTTTCTTTTTAAGAATTTGTTGTGAAGATAAAGAAGACTGTTTTGTTAACTTTTAAGTCTGATTAATACCAGTTGGTTCCTTTTAGAAAGTAGTATAATGTTAATAATTAGTCTAATTTAAGAAATGTCTAATTCACACTTAGTGTAAACTTTCAATGACAAGAAGTCATTAACTTTGTTTTTAAGCTTTTAAAAAAATATGCCTCAATTTTTTTAACTACTTATGTTTGATTTTATTAATAAATATATTTAACTCTCTAGTGGTGTTTATTTTTTTATAAACATATAATATAATAAGATTTTATAGGACATCTAATAAAATCAAAAGTAATTAACTGATTTCTCAAAGTTTTGTTTATGTCACTTAATGAGTTCTTGCAATAAGCCGACGATAGGCTTGTTTTGTTAGCCAGTTTTTTATAATCGACACAGTCAAATAGCTATAGTTTCTCTTTGTTATTTTTTCTATCATCTCTATGCAGTTAATATTCTGTCGATAACTTTTGTAAGTATTCAACAATAGAATATGCATCGTTAACCTTATTATGTATGCTTGTTCATACGTTTTAATTTTAAAATGGTATGTTTATTAAATTAAAGGAAAACTAACACCGCTGCAAGATTTATACGAAGGGCTTAAATCACTTATTTCGGCTGATTACGTATATAAGTATTTATTTCTATATCGCGCACTCTAACACAATTTGTGGGTCATACAAAAGTGAACGTATCAAGTAGATACCTAATTTAAATCAAGTCATAATATAAATTGATGTACCTCCTGTAGGTCCTACCTTCAACCAAATTACAAAAAAAAGTATGCAAAATTTTCAAACAAAAAAAACGTTGACAGTATCATTTATCTCAAGTACTGATCTACGAAATGTACCCAAATTGCTCTAACTCGAAAGACGCTGAACTTGATTGACCCCCAATATTTCAGGTCATAAAATTTGTAATTCATGAAACCATTTGGCGTCAAAATGTGCCAGACGTCACTGGAGCGAACGGTTATGGTAATGCTTGTATGATATTGACCTCAGATGGACGCATTCGTGATAGACATTGTAGCTGATCCATTACAAATTGTAATAGACACGAGTATAACACTGATGTGGCAAATAGTGCTAACTCTTCTTAACCTAAAAAAAAGTTGTTGTTCCATAGGAAAATATCGTTCACCCTCGACAAAATGTATGGAACAGCTGATTTTTTTTAGTATTGACAAAAGTCGCAGAACAAAAGTTGTTAGTTTTGATGTAGGTACAGAATAAGCCCCTAACTAAAAGGATGCTTATTGATTGGAATCCTGCGAACAAACATTTTAAATTACCTTATGGCCTGAAACTTTAGAAACATTGAATTTGGTTACTTACGAGCACTTGAATACGACAAATAATACCTCATATGATTTTATTTCCTATTATATATCTCTACATGATAATGTTCAAAAGTATACTTAAATAAAATGTTAACCACTCTCTCATTTCGTCTCAATGTCACCATTTCGTGTAGATTTGTAATATTAAAACAAAGTAATAAGCTTATCTTTCTTAGAAGACGTTGCCTCAATATTTCTTCGTAGCTAAATAAGCATTAAAATATTCATTATTATTGGTATTTTGCCGGGGAACTGTACGGTTGGCTACCCACCCATAACTTAAATCCGTACTGTAGGAATCCTACCTCTCTCTGTATGGAAAATAAATTAATTGGTATGCGCGCTCTTATAAATGAACCATTAAGTCGGAAATTTTACTGCCAGTTATTCTCTTAAATTAATTTCCACTTCAGCCCGATTTTGAATCAAGAGCGGTATCTACCTACCTATGAGCCTACATATTATTATAATGTTTTATGAGCGCATATCATAGTTGTGTTATTAGGCAAGTTAATGTCCTCTTGTAACAGCTAACCATAAACGGAGCTGACTAACGAAAAAAAAACTAAAATCAAATTAGAAAAAAAAGAAGTACTTGTAACAAGCATATTACCAGTTAGTAGGCACAATGTGACAAAAAAAACACTTAAAAAGTGTGTCTAATTGGTAAAATGCTTTCATTTAACAATTTAGAGGTTAAGTACATAATCAGGATTGCTAGAGATAAACCACCTACTGAGCCAAAGAAGGATGCAGAGACTCGACCTGTCAAAACATTTTTTTTTTTTTTTGCCATCATGGAACAAAACATCTTTTCTAATAATAATATGTGCTTTAAAATATAGTGATTTTTTTGCTGTTTTCTACTTATTAAAATTAAAATTAGACCACCAAAAAAATTACAATGATTTTTTTTTGTTTTTACAATCTAAATCCCTACCAATGCTTGTGTGGCCGAATATTTTAAAAATTCATTAAAAACAAACTTTTACATATCAGAACAGTTTTAGACGCGTCATAAATTACTCTGACGAACATAACATTTTTAGAAATAAACTTGGGAGAAAATGAGTGCAATCGTATCCAACAGGTATTCGTATGTATGAGCTGCTGACATCCTTTATTTATTAATTATAATAAATTCAAAATTAGTTTAATAAAAATCGGAGATCTCTTTTTTGTTTTTTACTGATTCAGACTCAGAAAAATATGAACTTTCTCGAAATGTAACGAGCGATGAGGTTAGAATTTTATTTTTGATTATTTTATTATACCAGCCTCCACGCATTTTGTGGACGTGTCCTTTACAATAAGTTTTTACCCCTTGGGAACGAAATCTGAAAAATATTCTGATAGTAGTAGTACTTAAAGCAAAGCGCAATAGATGGCGTTGTTCAGGGTTAAAACGCGCATGTATCGCGTCACTTCGGAATGTGTCGGCGAATTTGGACGAACGCTGAAGTAGGTAATTCACTGGATACCATCAGTAACATTAAATTAAAAAAAAAAACAAAAAATTTTTTTAAGAAAGCCAGTTTTGACACAGTAAGTTTTAGAAAAGTTCTTTCTGAACTCTGAACAGTAATAGAAACAAATAGGTAAAAAACTTGTTAATTATTTTTCGACAAAAACGACATACCTAACCAACTTTATCCATGCACAGAATTCGAATAATTCGCACGGATCGATGTAGCAATTTTCATTATAGTTGATGTTTCAAAAATCGACTAATTGGAAGGTAGACTCTTGTGTGAAGGGTTCCGTACCGTGCCCTTTTAGAGCCATTTTGTTTGAGTGTCAAACTCAAACTAAAATCATTTATTGCAACATATGAAATTTACATGCGGTTCTTAATTAACATGTTTTGTTTACAACATATGACCCTGAAAAGGGTTTGACAATTTTATTATTCGTATTGGAACGATTTATTATTATGTTTTCTAGATTATAGTTAAAAATTAGTCTAATGTGTAAGAACATTTTTAGTTGTTTTATAAAACAGTTTTCTTTTTCGATATTTTTTAGATTATTTGGCAGTTTATTAAATGTTTTTTACAACCATAGAACGCAGGCTGGAACTATGCATTGCTAAGTTGGACTTTGATCCCACGAGTTTATGTCTGTATTTTAATCTAATTTTGAGCGATTTATCAGTTGTTAAAATAGTCAGGGTAGTTTTTGACAAATTTACATATTTCGAATATATAGGTAGATAGACTATATACACCAGGGACATAATGTCAAGTTTTATAAAATATGGTTTAGGGAAGTTCTTTTTGGTAATGTCAGGAGTTTTAATATTTGTCACAATACGAATACATTTTTGTACCCAAAGGGTAAAAACGGGACCCTATTCCGTTTGTCCGTCTGCCTGTCTGTCTGTCTGTCTGTCTCCAGGCTGTATTTCATAAACCGTTATAGCTAGAAAGCTTAAATTTTCACAGATGATATATTTCTGTTGCCGCATAACAACAAATACAGAATAAAATTAATATTTAAGGGGGCTTCATACAACAAACCTGATTTTTAAACCGTTTTTCGCTGGATATTAATAATGGTAACAGGTAGATGCTTGAAACATTTACAAAATGTTTAGTTGTATACGAGTATACAAATCAAAATCAATAATAAATAATTAAATTAAAATAAAATAAGTATTTAAGGGGGTTTGTCTGTTTTTGTTATTATAGCGTCAATACAAATACATCATCTGCCAAAAATTCAACTGTCTAGCTTCCTATTCTAATGAGGGAATTATGGAAGATAAAATTATATTTTTGTATATAGGTATTTATTGCTGTTGTCGTTCTCTGATGTAATCCAAGCTATATTTTTTTCATTTTGTGAAGTAGTTTTATTATGTTCTTAAGTGAGAATGTTTAAATGATATACTATGACAACAAAGGATATTCTATTCTATTCTATCACGGTTCATGAGATACAGCCAGAAGACAGACAGACTATCGAACAGCGGTATATTAGGGTCCCGTTTTTATCCTTTGGGTACTGGGTAGGTACGGAACCCTAAAAAAAAGTGTGTCATTTTTTTTAAAACACTCTTTTTTTTGGAGGCAGCTAAGTAGGTATCATTATAAATAAAATAAATAGGTAAGTACACATTTTTATGACTTTCTTGCATCATTTTAGATCGAAATTTCGTCAACAGTACAATTTTCACTACTCCGTAAGCTGCCAGATGATTTGTAACGGTTGTAATGCATTTTTAATGATCAGTCATTGTGACAGTCATTTACTATCTTACACGCAATACACGTGTCAATGAACTAGTAAAAGAAAGAATGTGAGTGTAGCGTTGAGATAAAACATTTTAGAAAGGGAGTTTAGAATAATACAAATAGTATTTTTAACCCCCGACAAAGAGAGGGGTGTTATAAGTTTAACGTGTCTGTGTGTCTGTGTATCTGTGTATCCGTCTGTGGTATCGTAGCTCCCAAACGGATGAACCGATTTTCGTTTAGTTTTTTTTTTTGCGTCATAGGTATGTTTATCCCGAGTGTTCTTAGCTATGTTTCATGAAAATCGGTTCAGCCATTTGAAGATCATCAGCTCTTTTCTACTCGATGAGGGGATTACCATTACCTTCCATATGTTCTATCGATTCGAAATTTGGTACCGTGTTATTTCAATGATATGTAAATTTTAAGGTAAGGTAACCATGACCTGATCAGCCGTTTGAAGATCATCAGCTCTTTAATAGTTGATGAGGGGATCTGACTACCTTCCATAATATTATGTCCTATTGATCCGAAATGTGGTACCGTATTACTTCAATGATGAAAGAACATGGTTTATTTTGTGTCGGGGACCCGCTAAGCAAGCAAACGTTGCAATAACATTACTGAAAGTAACATCAACAAGCTTGTAACTTACAAATATAAGGTTGCAACGTTCATGCAAGCTTACAGCGAGCATGAAAAGAACGGCCGCGCTGTAGATAAACCCTGTAACTTGCCCAGACCTGATCATCAAAACTTTTTATAACTTTAAAATGTGAAGTTGCAGTAACATTACACAAGAAACATGTCTGAAAGTTGTAAAATAAACTTTCCGCAAGTATAACGTGTAACATTTCCACAGCTTTAAATTTGAAAGGTAATAGTAACTTGTATCAACTATCTTGCTTTAAGGTTACAAATGAAACTTGCACGTGCATTGCATTTATTTAGTTGTCGCAAAGTTACATAATATGTATAAATAGGTTTTTAGTTCCAGGTTCTAAAAAAACATTTTTTTATTTAACTTTTTTGAGTTCTAAGTACAAGTCCGAGGGATGCGTTTGTGTGAGGAAGAATGAGAGACTTTATTTCTCTTTTCTCTATCTGCAATAAGAACCGTTTTAATCAAATTTACAAATGGGGATACTTATTTCTGCAAACACAACGTCATCGCGATGCAGAAAATCGATGTGCGATGCTAACGCCATCTAGTTTTTCAATGTTAACTAATACATTCTACAACTTTCAAAAATTAACTTCCAGAAACTATACATAGGTAATGTAAATAACGAGCCCAATTCGTAATGTTGTAGGAAAGTTGAAAAAAAATTATAACAAAAGACATATTGTCACGATGTTACAGTATAACATTTCAGTAACTTTCATTTGTAAGGTACAGGCAATGCCAGACTGTGAAGTTAGAAAAATTATATTGCTGCAAAGTTTTATTTGTAACGATCAAAATACATTTTTGCCACAATGTTAATTACTTACGTTTAGGTATGTTTGGGAGGCTATATCCCTGCAAAGTAGAAATATAAAGTTTCATGCGAAATATAACAGTAACATAACTAAGTAACTTTTAATAAGTTTCAACCTAACAATAAGATCTATGTTACTGACATGTTCCTGCAACATGATGTTTGAAATTTACAAATGTGCCATATACAAACTTACTACAACTTATTGCAAGTTTCATGCTTAGTGGGGAGTTTTTAAAATTTTTAATTTTACTATTATCAGTTAACTTTTCGTACCGTAAACTGCAATGGCCTGATTTAAAATAATGAACTAAGTAAGTACTTTTTACTATAGGGCCAACCCGAAATTCGAAAAGGGAAATAAAATGTGCTGTCTCGTATAAAATTGCGATTCTTAATCGACAAAATGTAGTATGGAACGGACGATTTATTTTCTTGAATTTTTAGTTTAGCCCCATGTTAAAAGTTGTTTCGACACGAGGTATAAAATCACCCCTATTTGGCTTAGTACACCCTTGCTGAATAACATTGTATATAGGTACATGGTTTGTATGATTCGGCCTATAGGCCTATAGGGTTATTTCTAATCAATTAGCATTCTTTTATGGACTTATTCTGTACATCAAAACTAACAACTTTTGTTCTACGACTTTTATTAATTCTCAAAAAAAAAGTTGTTCTTCCATAGAAAAATTTCGTTCACCCGCGTCAAAATGTATGGAACAGCGGAGTTTTTTTTTTTTGAGTTCTGATAAAAGTCACAGAACAAAAGTTGTTAGTTTTGATGTACTTACAGAATAAGCCCCAAAAAGGATGCTAATTGATTAAAAAGAACCCTGTATTTAAAAAAATGTTCTTTGATCTGTGGTATCCCTTGTCTGTAGTAAGAGCCGACTAAAATGGGGTCTCTGGGCTTGCAGGTGGTTGGAGAGTGGCTCTAGCCGTTAACTTAAACGAACCCGGGGAGGATGACAACGCTGAGTGGCAACGTTGTTGAATGTGGCTGCATGACAAACGCAGGACTTTAACTATAAAAAAGTGCTGAAAGCTCTACAGAAATACAGCATAAAGGCAGGCCACCGATGGGGATTTAGTGGGTACAATCCCACATACTCGTAACTCGGCTGTACCCCGAAGCAGCCAGGGTAGGTAAGTAAAGCGAAAATTTCTTACTCGTAAAAGAAATACATATATGTAGAACTTCTGTAATAAGCCTCCACAGGATGTAAATGAGCCTTCTCATGATTTTACTGACCAATCCAATATTAAATCGTGCAGAGTCATGCAATATTGCGATTATCTGCAATCACGCAATATTTTGCTATTTGAAAATATTTTTGCTAGAACAATATTCTATTAATTTACCTAAAAATATCATGATCCAGCATAATTTGATCAGCAGACAAGCTACAAATGCGTCGACCTTAGCAATGACGCCATGATAACACCGGTTTCAACGCAAAGCAGTGTAACAAACGCGCTCGCGCCTACCAGACGTGTCACAAAAAATCAAAATGGCCGACGAAGCAAGCGCTCCAACTTACTGGGACGAATTATCAAGTCCCCTTAACCTAGTCCTGATCGCTGTAATCGTCTACCTTGTGTACAAGATTATAAAGTCCAATTTTGAAAGTGATGTCGATGTCCCTCCGCCGCCGCCACCACTGCCGAAAATAAGAAAGGATCTCACGGTCGCGGAGCTAAAAAAATACGATGGCATTCAACCTGATGGCAGAGTTTTGCTGGCAGTAAATGGTGTAATTTTCGATGTCACTAAAGGGAAGAGGTTTTACGGACCCGGTGAGTGTTATACGTACCTATCTCCGTACTTAAGTAATGTTTATGCCGCTCGGAATATAAATCAGTGAGCAAAGGTCAAGATTGTATACATTGCGAATGAGGTCGTTTAAAATGATTAATTTTGAAGGCAAAGGCGTATCATGGGCTTCGTGGGTAACATTTGCGTATTATTACATCACTTTTAATTTGTTTTTATTACTTTTAGCTAAAGGAAATTAACGTAAAAGTCTGTTGATAGATTTGTAGGAACCTATTTAAAAAATCATTCGACAGCACTAAGGGATTGTAAAAGTGTTATCTCGGATATTGGTTTTAAAGCCTATAAATTACCAAATGCATAAGTAATTTAAGTACATTCAACCGATAAAACTGCATAGTACAAACAAAGTCATTCGGGTACAATTCTAGAAATACAACTCCATATAAAGTTGATAATAAATAGCCATAAGCATAACGGTGATCTAGAGGCCCGCAATCTAAACTCGCATTATATTACTATGCTCACTCTGTCCCTCTCTAAGTGTGAAAAGATAGAGAGGGAATCGTGAGAATGTAAGGCAGTTTCAACTAACCGGTTTATGTTTACGGTTGGTATTGTAGCCGACGGAAACCACAATGTTATCGTTTATGATCCATCAAACAATGACAAGTGCGAATTGCAGATAAAACATCACCTCAGAGGTGTTTTATGTTTAGTTTCACTTTCAATTTTGGCAATGAAATGATAAGATAGAATGATAGTGGTATCATGTATGATACCACTAAATATGTACACTACATTGTGCAAATAAAGAAATAATATTCAATTAAAAACTGAAAAATGAGACATGAAATACATACTGAAGAGAACACTCATAGAAATTAAATATACAATGAGTATAGGTCGGATCAAAATAATCAGATCGACCGCCAAGAAGTTTTATTGGGTCTATACATATAGTCTATATTGTATAGGTACCTAGCCTACCTACAATTAATTGAAAATTTAAACGGTGGGTAGGCAATTATTTTATTCATATGAGGATGATAATGTTTAACACAATTCCAGTCTTCCTCTATTCAAAAATTGTATCTTGATTCATTATTCATTTGTCGGTACAAAGTTACAAACGTAAGTACCTACATATTAGGTATTAAGGAGTACCACAAGTATGTACCTACCACGACTGTAAAAATGAACATGAATGCCTGTTGCATGTACTCTGCCAAGTACGAGTCGGACTCGCGCATGGAGGGTTCCGTACTGTATGGGAGCCCCCCTTAAATATTATTTTTATTCTATTTTTAGTACTTTTTGTTATAGCGGCAACAGAAATACATCATCTGTGAAATTTCAGCTTTCTAGCTACAGCAGTTCATGAGATAAAGCCTGGAGACAGACAGACGGACAGCGGAGTCTTAGTAATAGGGTCCCGTTTTTACTCTTTAGGTACGGAACCCTATAAACAGTGATTCTAAGCCGCAATAGGTATAGGGGAATTTCAAATATCTACTTGTTCGTCGTTCGTTATTAAACACGGGCCTCGTTGACTAAATATTATGGCGTCTGTTGTTGTTATTTTTAAAATGCCATCTCCTATTCAATGATAGCTCATTGAGGCTATTAGCGCTTTGGAAAATACTTTGACTGGGGATTTTCTGTTTAGCACACCTAATATGACAAAGGGATTAAATCATTTGTATCGACTTTAGTCAGTTATCAATGATTATACGGGTCCAGACTCGTGGTTACACCGCTTTGTTACACCAGTGTGACCACGAGTAACATACTTTTTTTCAATTTTCGAAAGGAGTTGGTACAAGTTGTCTATTTGCCATGGTAAGGGTGTTGGTGGTACCACACTCAAAGATTTTTAAGGCATAAACTTCGTCTTTTTCGGGTGATCATTTTAATATGCATTTTATTCGTAAGAAAAATATTACCGCCAAAGTTAATTTTTACAATAAAAATTGCATTCAATATTGTTTTATAGTTACATTGATAAAAATACGAGTATAATATATTTATTTACATTACTACTAGGTGCATATGACCTGGATTTTCTCTTGCGTGATTACTACTGGAATACTATTATTCGAATCAAGAATGAGGAGATCCGCAGACGAACCAATGTTACCGATATAGCCCAGCAGATTAGCAAGTTGAAATGGCAGTGGACAGAGCACATAAGTAGTACGAAGAACGGATAGCAGATAGGGCTGTTAACTTCGCGAATAGAGACCACGTAACCGCAAGCGCAGTGTATACTTAACATCGACCGATCAGGTGCAACGACTAGGTATATAATTAAGACCGCAGGATTGCGTTGGATACAAATCGCTTCCAACCGGGCTTATTGGGAATCCCTAGAGAGGCATATGTTCGGCAGTGGATTTCCCACGTCTGATAATAATGATGAAGATAATGAATCCTGAGTTCTATACCCATTTTAAAGTACATATGTAAATCTATGGACACGGTGCCATGATAATACATGACTGGAACCGAACCGTGGTAAGCAGATCATTACTATGCAAGTTGTAGCAAAACTAACCAGCTACAAACAATTCTGGGATCTACATACACGTGCCCGCATATTAATAAGTCGAATATTAGAATAATGGCTCAATATTTTATCATCGGAACATCTGGATTTCAACATGTGTAGAGGCGAACTTAGTACGTGTGGTGAAACATCTGGTGGAATATTTTTCTTTGAGAATAAATATACAGTAAAAATATATAAGTAAAGATATTAAATTGTAATTTATTCTCTTTGCAAGACTAAGTCTGTCATTAATATAAAATTAGAAACGCTCAAAACTTTTATTGAAATAGCTAAGCATCAATTAGTCAATCAATAAAAAACGATTGAAATTGATTGAATGAAATTTGGAAGATAAGTATAAACAAGCTGAAAATTCGTTTCACATTCATCCGAGTTCGAGAGATAATCCCACAGACAGACTTCAGATACATATTGTACGTACACTATTTAAATTAACAACGTTATTCATTTTGCGTTGAACGTTGAAATATTTTTGGATCCATAAACTGTCAATAAAATTGATCAGGCAGGAAGAAATCGTTTAATTAAAGCAATCTTCAATATCGAGGTCAAAATGATTGAATATCGACTGGTGGTATCGAATAGCGTCCACAAAAACATTCGTTGTATCAATTACCTTTTGAGTTCTTAATGATTAAATAGTAGAATTCAAATTAATTACGAACACGCGTTTATCAGCTTTAGATTTGTGTCATTTAGTAGATTTGTGCTAATTCGGCATTAGGGTAATAATATTTTTGTGGTGGCTAAGTGGTTTTCATTTAATTTCCTATCCCTTACTTGTGCGCATCTTGTTATTTTGTTTGTATCACTAGCAACCTGCTTTAGTTTCGCTCTTAGAAACAAAGGTATAAAATAATAAAAACAATCCCCAAAAATATATAATTAATTTTCGCAAAAAATGGCAAAGTTTACACACGGTCTCTGACTAAGGATGGCTGCCAGATACTAATATGCTACATATAGCTACTTATTTTTAAAGATAATAACAACCAGGCACTGAGCAAACACATATGGTCATCACATAAGTAAATAAATATAATGGGGACATCTTACACACGGTCTCTGACCCCAAACTAAGCATAGCTTGTGATATGGCTGCCAGAGACTGATATACTACATAAACATATTTTAAATACATACTTATATAGATAGTACATAAATAACACACAGACACATAGAAAACAGAAACACTTATTTTCATCATACAAATGTTTGTCCTGGGTGGGGATCGAACCCACACCTCTTTGACCCAGAAGTCAGCGTCACTTACCACTGAGTCACCGAGGCAGTCGCATATGGACGTCGTAATGCTTGCCATAGGTGAAAATTGGACCCACGCTTCTTTGACCCAACAACAGTCAGACTCACTAACCATAACCACTGGGCCACTGAGGCAGTCAAACATCTAACTGATGGTAAAAATCCCACTCCCACCTTATTGAACCTTTTTTCCCCAGTTGAACACAATGCTGAAGTTAGTTTGATTCACATCTTATTTTTTATTTCTTTGGTTCCAGGTGGTCCGTATTCAGCGTTCGCGGGCAAGGACGCCACTCGAGGCTTGGCCACTGGTCAGGTGGCTGCTTCTGACTCGGAGTGGGACGACACCAGTGACCTGACACCTGATGAGGTATCATCTGCGAAGGAATGGGAAGACCAGTTCAGGGGTACGTTCCATCTGTTTCTTTACTCTCAGTGCAATCATTTGACGTCAACTGCTGAATTACAGGGTTACCCAGAACTACACTAAGCCGAAAAAAGGTGATTCATACAACTTTTACTATGGGGCCAATCATAATTCAAGAAAAAATGAGCTGTTTCAGATATTTAGTCGATTCCGAGATTCAATTTTGAATAGCACAGCTGTTTTTTTCTCGTATTTTGGGTTGATTCGATAGTAAAAGTTGTTCATAATGATGGTCTTAGTCATCCTCTTTTGGCTTAGTACAGGGCAAGCAGATAATTCTGTAGAACTATTTTGTAGATTTAAGATAAGACTGCTTGGAAGTTGCTTGCATTCTGGTAAATCAAATTGTCAGTCCACCTTGTCGATGGACGGTTAACGTATCATACATTTCGGGAGTTTTGGCGGACGGGTAGATATTCTACGACAATCTAGGATATCATTGTACTTGTCATTATAACCCATTTTCATATTACGTAAATTGTGTAAAAAAAAACTGTTCCCTACAAACAATATATTCATTGTTATTCCTTCTTTTATTTATTAATTCGCCATTGTTGTACACCCCGTCCCTTACCTTTCTCTATAATACTTTCCTTTCTTAATCAGGTTGCCTGGAAGAAATCGCTTCAAGCGATAAGGCCGCTTGTTGTCGCACTATTTTCATATATTGTACTCTTTTATTGTTAAAATATTGATATAACAATCCAATTCCGTAAATAATTTATCGGCTCTCGAAATAATAATTATATGTAACAGCAGATGTTTCTTTTGCGATGTCTGTGTTGGTTCCATTGTAAATGTAGGTCATACAAAGTAACGATAAGGGGTACAGTGATGTCCTAGAATATGCTTGCCCTCTAGAGAAACACTCGATATTTATATGATTCACTTGCTCTTTGTATGTGGAGTTTTCATCACCGTAAGTAGGCATTGCATGTATTATACCTATATGAAAAGTATAAATGCTCTTTTTTATTTATTTCAATGCAAGAGTGGCAGGCTCATAAAGTACGTAGTAAAATATCAATCCATGCTGCATTTTTTTTTAATACCAACATTCACTATAATTATTGCTTATTTGCAAACATTTAGTACAATATGTAAAATAATTCAGATTAACATCCAAGGACATCTACAAAAAGATCTGTGAAAATGCATGTAAATGCATCCATTCTAAAATAGAGGTCATTCTGCAATAATAGTAGGTAAGTACCTAGCAAGTTTCACAAGCCATACAATGTACGAGTTGAGAGTAGTAAATAATAAGCAAGATAGCGCGGGGGTTTTATGCAGTATTTATGTTTCTGCAACCTGTGAAATTTAAGTACCGTTTTTGAATTTTCTTGCTAACTTCATATATCTCGCTTCTTCGTTGGTACTGACTACTGTTAGGACAGTTAGGTACTACTTAATCTACCATAATAATATACATCGTTTTTCAAAAAGAGTGTACTAAGCCCCAAGAGGGTGATTCAGACTATCAACATGAATACATTTTACTACGGAGTCCAACCGGACCGGAAGCCAAGAAAAAACTCAGCTGTCCTAAACAACATTGCAGCTTGGAATCAATAAAATGTGTGTAGCTAACAGCTGACTGTTTTTGGAAATCCAGGTTGACCTCATTGTAGGTAGGTAGGTATATGTTATTCATTCATAATGGTCTGAATCTGAGGTTTAGAACACTTTTTGTATACAGCCCTGTATCTGTTTACGACGGACACATTCTATGATATTTCCATCCATCCATCCATCAGCCATAAGAAGTCCACTGCTGGACATAGGCCTCCCCTATGGATCTCCAATAAGACCGGTTGGAAGCGGCTTGCATCCAGCGCGATCCTGCGGTCTTAATGAGGTCATCCGTCCACCTTGTGGGTGGACGTCCTACGCTGCGCTTGCCGGTACGTGGTCTCCACTCGAGAACTTTCCGACCCCATCGGTCATCAGTCCTCCGCGCTATGTGCCCTGCCCATTGCCATTTCAACTTGCCAATCCGTTGGGCTATGTCGGTAACTTTGGTTCTTCTACGGATCTCCTCATTTCTGATTCGATCTCGCAGAGAGACTCCGAGCATAGCCCTCTCCATAGCTCGTTGGGCTACTTGGAGCTTACTAATAAGGCCCATAGTGAGAGACCACGTTTCTGTGCCATAAGTCATCACTGGCAACACACATGATATGATATTTATTTTATAAATATCAGCTGTACCATACGAATTGTTCAATGACTTCCAGCAAAGTGTATGAAACGGATGTTTTTATCGATTCCAAAGGTCATATGATAGAATAAGGTGGTTAATAATGATGAATAGAATGATATTTAATTTGTCGTTTAGACATACAGATAGCAATTTAAAAGAAAAATAAAATAATCGGCTAGTTACGAGTCGTACTCGAGCATGAAGAGTTCCGTACTGTATGGGGCCCCCCCTTAAATATTTATTTTATTTTTACAATTTATTATTGAAGTAAATATACAACTTAATACTCTGTGAATATTTCAAACATCTACCAGCTACCTGTTTTTCAGTCCTGTTAAAATTCAGTTTTGTCGTATGAGACCCTTAAATTTTAATTTTATCCTGTTTTTAGTATTTGTTGTTATAGCGGCAACAGAAATACAATAACTGTGAAAATTTCAGCTTTCTACAACCTGGTGACAGATAAACGGACAGCGGAGTCTTAGTAATAGGGTCCCGTTTTTACCCTTTGGGTACGGAACCCTAAAAATGTTGTTGAAAGCTAACTTGACCGTTGTGGTTATACACTCAATCAACTTGGTTTCATGCGGAACGATGAATGTGATATTACATGCTTCCATGAAATAACCCTGTAGCCTCTAGATTTCTAAGAACTCAAATGGAAACCTGAGTAAATTGTTGATCTCTTTTTACCTAGAGTAGCTCAGCATGCAATCTATAATAAATACTCTACAGATGTTTCGTTATACCACGGATATACAGGGTTTTCTTTGGACAACGGGTATATTTTAGGATCCTTACTAATATTATAAATCCGAAAAGTTTGTTGGTTTGTTGGTTTGTTACTCTATCACGCGCCAACGGAGCAACGGATTGACTTGATTTTTGGCATGGATATAGTATAAAAGGCGGAAGGAGCTTTAGGATACTTTTTATCCCGAAAAATTTCATAGTTCCTGTAGGACAGGACAAAAACCCTCGAAAGCGAAACTGTCGCCACTATCACAAAGACGCTAAGTGATTAATTCCTCTATGACGCTAATATGGACTAACGAAACGTCACAGCCAAACGTAATTAGATGACAGGTGACATTGTCTGCAGACTTTTATAAATCACAAGTAGCGTGGCAAAGCGACAAATTGTTTTTCTACCATTATATCCCCTTGAAGAGGAAATAAAGTATGGATTGAAAATGACAACTGACATTAAAATTGGATAAAATGTTATTTTCCCTCTGCATGCTACATGCTGCTACATGTTACTATGACGTTTAATACCAGGCCGTCATTTAGTCTGACATTAAAAATATTTTTAAATATTCTATCATTAGAGGTTCAACATGTTTTTTTATTCTACCTTTATGGTACAGAATCATCATACTTTAATATTATCAATCCGAAAAGGTTGTTGGTTTGTTCCTCTTTGACGCAGCAACGGAGCAAAAGATTGACCTGATTTTTGGTATGGATACCTATGGTTTAATAGACAGAAAGTGATAATAGGATACTTTTTATATCTCGAGAAAATTCGTGATTCCCATGGGATAGGACAATAACTGTTTCTCAGCAATGGCGCAAAGGATCGACTTGATATTTGGGGTGGGCATAGTTTGGAAGACGGAAAGTGACATGGGATACTTTCCATCCCGAAAAAATTGTGGTTCCCGTAGGACTTAACGATAAATTTTTCTCAGCAACGGAGCAACTTGCCTTGGCATATTGCATGAATATAGTTTGAAAGACGTTAAGTGACATAGGCCACTTTTTATCGCAAAAACTTTAACAGTTCCCGTAGGATAGGATAAAAACTAAGTGAGTGGGCTGCGGTAGCAGCCGTCTAAGCGCCAGAAATAACCTGTCATGGCAAGTTTAGGACGTTCCCACATATTTCGCACTCCTTCGCGGCACTCAACAGCACTAGCCCAGACTCGGGCTCCATAACGGAGCTTGCGCTCTCGCCATAGTGACGGAGTGTTTCGGAGCACAAGACACATCGTCATCCACCACTCGAGACTAACCAGTACTGAACGTCAGACAGCATTCCAACGCCCTGGTCCCAGTGCAGTGGGTCAGTCATAGTAGCCCAGCGCCTGCCTCTTCAACTGCAGAGGGCAGTGAGAACGGCAATCGCGATACCGACACCTCTCTTCCCCTGCAGCCCCACTGCGTCTGCCAACACGTTGACGGCCTAGCGGAAGGTAGGGTAGGTGGCGGCACCCACACCACCAGTTCCATATATCCCACCGCGGCCCCTTATCCTCGGCTGTCATATCAGAGTCCAAGAAGCAACCTTGCTTTATGAAACTAAGAAAGGTTATTCCCAGCAAGTAACTGGAGATAGAGAGACAGAAAAGAAGCCACACCCAGCGCAGCAGGAGGAGCTGGAGTTCATATGCCTGGCAGACGGAGCAGCACTAGAGCAAAATCTTAACCGAGAAATTAACATATTTACAGACGGCAGTAAAATTAAAGGGAAAGTTGGGGCGGCATTATCCATTTGGGATGATGCCGCTGAGATCAGTACCCGCAAGCTGAAATTGGCCGATTGGTGCTCTGTGTAACAGGTCGAGTTATTGGCACTTCTTGAGGCTACCGAAAAAGCAAAAATCTTTTGTGACTCCAGGTCTGCACTGGAAACGGTAGTTGGCGTATCTTCCCTCCATCCCTTAGCAGTAAATTCAAAGCTAACATAAAGTTACTACACGCACAAAATAAAATAGTGAAATTTTATTGGATTAAAGCGCACGCGGGGATGGAGGGAAATGAGAGAGCGGACCAGCTAGCAAAGGAAGCAGCACTGCACTCGAAGTGCAGACCTATTTAGGATAACTGCCCCGTTTCATTCGTCAAGCGAGAAATCCGAAAGGACTCTCTTGACGAGTGGAACCGGCGGTATCAGGATGGACACACAGCGGCGGTAACCAAAACATATTTTCCGGATGCAAGGGCGGCATACAAGATCGTAAGAGAAATAGCACCAGTGGGAATCATAACTCAAGTGCTGACGGGGCATGGTGAGTTTTCCCAATACTTACATCGATTTAAGTTGAGGGAAAGCCCATCGTGCATCTGCGAACCCACAAAAGAGGAGACTCCACTGCACATAATCTTGGAATGCCCAGTTTATGGAAAGTAGAGATTTGATTTAGAACAAAAAATTGGAATTAATCTAACACGAAAAAACCTTAGAAACAATTTTATCGAATTTTTGCACAAATATTTGTAAAAAAGCAATACTTAATTAGGAACAAGTAGGTATAAACTTTGCTGTACCATTGTAATGTTTATTATAACTGCAAACAGCCAAAAACATTGAAATATAGGTATACTTAGTTTTTATTCATTTGTAATTAAGACCCCTGATCATGTCAGGGATATTTCGCGATATAATAAAAAAAAATCCTCGGATGCAGCGTCGCAAGAGCGGCACTGCAGCCCGCCTAAGTTGCGACACTCCTCATAAGGCATGCAACCTACCGGCCATCCTCTCAGCTGCTTTAGTTAAAAGCGGCTGAAACTCGAGTGCCAGCCTCTAAGCTTCCTTGGGGGAAAAGACCCAAAGAAGAGGGAGACTTCGAGCGCCGCCTTTTCAGCTGCCTCAGACCTCCCCCACGACAAGGCGGGAATACACGGGGGGGTTGTATATACACTCCAACCGTAACTTAACCTACAAAAGCATTCCTCTAAGGTATTTTGATATTTGTCAGTTAGGTTAGGTTTCGCAGCCGACATAAACATAAGCCAAAATCAAAATACAACGCGGGCGAAGCCGCGGGTAAAAGCTAGTAACTTTATAATATTCATGATTAGCTACAGTAAGTGTGAAATATTTATCAAATATAGTAATGAAATAACTGGAGTAAATTAATGAAATAATACGGGACATACGTGGATTAGATTAGCCCATGACAAGGAAAACTGGCACAAGGAAGAGGAGTTTTATACCCAGCAGTGAGTCTATAAGTACAGGGCTCTAATGATGATGATAAATGACCTATAAAGTATAAATTAAATATAATTTAGGTCAAGATCGTCATTCATTGGGTACCTAAAGATAAACTAAGCTAGGGAAAGATTAAAAACGCTGGCGTGACGATCTTGACACTTTTTGAATAGGTTCGCAGCAAGGAGCAACAGAATGCAAAGCATAGATGATAGCAAAAAAATAATACCTACTAAGTATTCATTTATGTAAGGATCATATTTACGTTATAAGGTTTTACTAAGTTAATAACGTAAAAGAGATAATTGTTACGGTAACAAGTAATAAAGTACTTGTTTTAATCGTCAAGGTTAACATCGATGTGTAATAAAACTGTCTGAAGAATTAACTATTTATAGCTAGTTACGTAATATCCCCCTACTCTTGCTTGTGAGTAATGTGGCTATACTGATATGCTATCAGGAAAACAGATAGCAAAACAGATGGAAATCGTATGATTTTGTATTTTGTGATATATTATTTTTATATCGATAAAAAATGTATCATAGTAATGGTTTAGTATTGAATTAGAATATTGAGTGTTAAACATAAAATTGTATGTCTTGTTTTTTAAGACAAGTAGGTAAGACATTGTTTGTCTTGACTTGTAATTTGCTTATCTAACTAATATGAACTACTTGAATACGCCGGAAAAATCGAACAAGTATATAGAAATCTCGTATCAGTGTTTGATATAGGTTAAAACTTCTCCAAAACGGCTTGACCGATTTTTATAATTTTTGTTAAAATATTTTTGGCAAATCTGAGCATAGGTTGTGGGCTACCTTTTATACACCTAAAATAGGTGATAAAGGCCCTCTTCACATTTTTATGGTAAAATGTTTGTCTGGTCAGCTATTATTCTAATATATTTAATTGAAATAAGTAGCAATAAAACCGGATGAAACTAGAGGTAGCCCGTGAAACTTTCGTTCAATTGAACTTCTCATAACTATGGCTCAAATGAAGATTATTATTGATGTTTGATGAAGAATATATTTCATTGTTCTAGAAATACCTAGTAGTACCGTTTAACTTTCAATCCAATTGTGATAAAACTAGGAAATTGTGAGCTTAGTCCTACCATTTATTTCAATTTTCTACAAAATTTCTTACGATAGAATCGGGATACAGAGAAGTGTAATTTTCCGTGAAAATATTATCTAGATTAGAGCTCAGGGTTCTATTCGGTAAATTCTGAAATTGTGGTCCATTACCTTTTTTTTTTACCAGGGGAAAGGCGTCCCTTAACCTAACCCAGCTTAAAAGCAGCAAAAAATATTTGATCCAATATTTAATGTCAGTGTGAAATAATTATGTGCGCTTGTTAAAAGTATGCAAGATGATTGTGCTGTGTACCTAATTAATTTCAATAGGTACTGTACTGTATTTTACCAGCCATTTTAGTCCACTGCAGGACGTAGGCCTACCTACTAAGGTTTTTAGCAGGTACCTAACTGTAGTTAATTAGTAGAAATTTTGATGTTAATCTACGCGCTCTTATTTATGCACAAAGATTTTGTTCTTTTTTTAATTGCAGAATATTATTGAAGAGATAGAGATAAGTTGAAATCACATTAGACACCTACTGTACTGTATGAAACTAGAAAAGTTTTTAGTAGTCTACTGCTGAGCATATGAAGACTTAAGAAGAGGGCGATTGGGCCAGAAATTACTTACATCATCACTTTAATCTGAAAAAATAATGATGATGCATCATTTTATTCCATTCAGTATCCAAAATGGTATCAAATAACGTTTTACACTCATAGTCCCCCCCATATGTTTCCCTTTGTCAGGGGTGTTATCGAAGACACACAAAGACAAGAACAACTAACACCCAGATCTAGATTTCTAGAAAAGATATTTACCTAAATGTATTTAAATTCATCGCCCAAACATCTGCTCGGCCGGAAATCAAACCTTGGACCCCTTGCACCCAAGGTTTCCCTTTGTCAGGGGTGTTATCGAAGACACACAAAGACAAGAACAACTAACACCCAGATCTAGATTTCTAGAAAATATATTTACCTAAATGTATTTAAATTCATCGCCCAAACATCTGCTCGGCCGGAAATCAAACCTTGGACCCCTTGCACCCAAGGAAACGATTTTATTTTATTTGTAAAATAAATCATGTCTGCCTTACCTGAGCATTTTACCCACCCTGAATTTTTCTGTACCGTATTCTTGAAAATAATGTGTATTTTTGTTATTTTTACAGAAAAATACGACATTGTCGGCCGTCTCCTGAAGCCCGGCGAAACACCCAACAAATACAGCGAGGACGAGAGTGAAGACAAGAAAAGCCAATAAACTGTTAGATTTTTATAATTTTAATTTTATTGTTAAAAGTGATAATTTAGTAATCGGGTAATATAGGTGAATGTTTGAACTGTTAGTAAAATATTTTTAAGACTGCTATCCTTTGTTTCTTTGATAAAAATGTGACATTTAAAATAATAACAGCCTGAGCTCCTGAAAGTGACACCCATGGGGATAAAATTTTTGCTATAACATTTTTACTAGGAGCTCTAAAATTTTTCATTGGTTAAATGGAGTTGCATCAAAACTACTGAACTAGGTAACTTAAATTTATACGAGACCATTTTGCAAAACTATTCTATAGAATGATGAAAAAATACGGGAATGCTCTGACAGAGAAAATTTCTTAACAAATATTACGTTGTAGTTTAAAAATAAACTATGAAAATTTTATGTAAACAGACGCTTTTTGTGGTTGTTTAAATACCGCACCAGTAATATTGAATTTACTACATTTTTCAATTTGCTGCACAAACATCCCAAGTAAACAATTGGGATACCGTGGTTGTTAAAATAACAAATTGCAAATGCTTCGGAACACTATTCTGTTTGTTATTTTGTTGCAAAAAATTTAATTAAAATTGTTTTCAATTAAGTACCTATGAAGCAATGCCTAGTATTTAACCAAGTCTGGTTTGAAAAAAAAATAAAACATTCGT